>VDFB02000010.1:1832974-1887272 GCA_007258455.2 Sequoia sempervirens | reverse complement strand
CAATACATTGATTTTATATATAATTTGTAAAAAATGGATTTCTAAATAAATAGAAAGATCTATTTTTCTTTTCCAAGTAAATACATTATAAGAGAACTAAATAGATAGTTTTTCTTTAAGTAATGAGTTTATGAATATTTTAATGAAGCACAAGTTCATAAATCTTTTTTTTTCCTTTTTAAAATCAATCCAGAAAGGTAAAATTAATTTTCATATTTCATCGTAAATTAAGGTATATCTTTCTCAAAATAAATTCATATATGCTCATTTAAATTATAACACCTCTAAATATTAATTTTGTATGAAATAGACAAAAAATTATATAAGTGTTTTGGAATTATTTGTGCAGATCCAAAAATTCTTTCATGGTTGAATTACTAAATAGAAATTTTGCTAAATTAACCATTTTACAAAAAAATCTTTCTTGAAAACTACTCCAAAATAATTAGTTGTAATCTCATTCTATATTTTCACTTTCTTTCCTTTATAACTCAAAAATAAAACATGTTTTCTTTAGAAATAATAATACCAAAAAATTGTCTAATAATTTATAAATACTAAAATTCCAACTTTTACATATACAATATACTAATAAATTTCTCAAAAGAAGCTTGCAATGCCTTTTGTTTTAATCTTTCTATAAGATAAAATAAAATAGAAGTTGAACCCCAAAAATTATTTTCAAATTCCCTTGAGAGATGCCAACTAAAAGGAGAAGTAAATCTCTCCACCCTACCAATATGGCATCATGAGGCCACTGTAAGACCCTAGCCATCCCATGAGCAGAGAGAATCTATAAGGACCCTTTCTTTATATTAGTGTCATAGCCTTTTATTTTTAACTTATACTATGTTGTTGTGTGGATTAAGTGTGCATCATTTAGATGATACAAGACCTAGTTGTGTTTGTGTTCCACTGTACTTTTAATCATTTGATTCTAAAAGAAGATTAGTTAATTTCTTATGTGAATGCTTCTATTAAGGTATGTGACTAAATCTATGTGGATAGATACTATAATTTCTCTTGCTATACTGTGTTGCTAAGGTTCCAAAGTAATAAAGAAACTTTCTTATCATTTGACTCATGTTGATTTTGAATGTATCCTATAGTATTCACTTGAGGTTCCTCATATAAAGTATTATGACTACTTAGAGGTTTTAGTAAATATAACAGGTGCATATTTGATCTCTATGGTACTGCTTAACTAAGGGAGATTAAGATAGTAAGTAAATAAGGATGGATGGAGAGTCTTAGAGTTTTCTCTACTTTTGGGTTGTGCCTTATCATGGAATTATGATATGCTCTTAGATTAGAACATCATACCATACTGATAGTTGGGAGATGCTAATAAAGAGTTAATCTGATAAGGATAATTGAACCTAGATATAGTTAGATTAATCTTTTGATAATATGATTGTCATTTTTGTCATAAGGGAATCTTATGGATGTCAAAGGGAGGCTACTAGAAATGAGTTGATTGTGGTCAACAAAAGCACCTCATTGAGGTCAGTAGGAGATCTGAGTGATATCAAATGAAGATTTTTTGTTGGAAGCTAAAAGGGATTCATAGGGTTGTTATGAAGAAGGATTCACTGGCCTTAGGGTGTCATTACAACAAGCCTTAGAGAGTTCCAAAATTTTGGACTTTGGACCTTGAGCTTACCTATGTCGTTTACTAAAGAGGAAAGAGTTAGTCATTTTTTAGCTAAGTCTGACCGAGCTTTGCACTTTAGGCTTGAGGCTTAATCTCTGCTAAAAGATATCAGACTTGGGGCTTCGGTCATACCTTATACCAAATTACTTAAAGAAATGAATTTTTTGAGTTAAGTTAAGAGGGTATCAGACTTCGAGCTTCGGTCATACCTTATATCGAATGCATCAAAGAATGAAGAAGTTCTGAGTTAAGTCCAAAATGGCTAGGGATAGTGAGCTTAAGTTTCCTATCGGGAATCAGAGATCAGCCCTAAGGCTTATGCCTGAACATAATTTTAAGTAAGACGTAAGTTGGAGTCAAGTTCAAAAGGGCGTCGGACATTGAGCTTTGTCCATGCCTCATACCGAACCCCTCAAGCAAAGGGAGGAAGGGTGTGCTAAGTCCAAAAAGGTTTTGGACATCATAATTCAACAATGAGACTTGCAGCTTGATTTACAAAAAATGCTAAGCAATGAAAGAGATATGGAGAAACCCTGAATCCCGACATCCAATATGTTTTCAATGTTCGTAGGTCAGCTTGGAGTTTTATGCCTTAATGTATTGACAAGTAGTTGGTAAGGAAGAAAGCCCGAAGGCTGACACCCGAAAGAGTTAAGTTTTTCAATGTTCGCAAAGGATTTTTCGAGCATCGTGGGTTAGTAGGTTGGTTTACACCTTCACACAAAGGCATGAAAGCATTAAGGTGGAAGAGAGAACCCCACCACCTAAAAAATGTTTTGGGCATCAAAATTCTATAGGGATTCTTGCAACTCATTGAAAGAATGGATAGTGGAAAGGTGGAAGAGTGAACTGTGACATTTGATAAGTTCTTTCCAAAGTTGGTGTTACAGAGGTTTGGGTGTTGGTCTACGATAACTATGAAAATAGGTAAATGGTAAAGGATGAGGCCGATGGACGAATCCCAACAAGACTAAAAAGTGCATCAGACTTACTTTTCAAATACTACAATGCACTACAAGCATAAGGAAAGAGGAATGAGAGACATCCAACCCCTGAAAAGAAAAAGGAAGGCTATGAATGTTAATTTTAGGCATCATGATGTCAGCAAATAATTTTATTGTAAAGTTTGTTGATCAGAGTGATGTTTTTCGATTTAATTGCTTGAGCTCTGTGTATTATGGTGATCATGGGATCCCCGATCCCCGACACCTGATAGACGATAGGAGGTAACAAGAGTTTGCATTGGTTGAAGGTTCTTCATTAGGTTGACAGGTGGATTTTGATGGGACCTCATGGCTAGTCCTTTCGACATCCCGATAAGCACCTCATCAAAGAGAAAGGAACATGTTAGTGAGACGAAATAATGAGTCCCTTCAATACTACGAAAAGGTGAATGATGTGGCATAGATGGATAGGTGGCAGTAGACTATCATCTCGCCAAATGGAAGCGTTAACTCAGTACCCCACGGGCTAGTGAGAATTTGATGTGTGGAAAGGATATAAAGGTGGATCTCTTGAAGCATGAATTTGAGGTCGAATCAGATGATGACACATGACATATGAAAAGGTGATGATTAACATTTATCGGAAAGACTTCACCACATTGGTAGGAGTCATTTTTGGGTCTCTTAATGAAATTTGGTTGCCTTGGGAAACTTCACCAAAATTTGAGAACTTCTTTGATCCCCTTAAGAAATGTCATATTAGGACCCATTAAGACATCAATTTATGGCTTAGGGTGATAGGATGGCTTAAGGGGATCTATGCAGTAAGGTCTTAGGACAAAATGACATGGCTTAAGGGAATAAAATTTGGTGGAGTTGCTTATGGCAACCAAATTTCATTTTAAGGCCCTAGGACAAAATGAATGCTTTAGGGTTTAGGGTTTACGGAACTTAGGGTGAATTTTGGGTGGCCCTTGGAATAATGGACTTTTAAGTTATTGAACAACATTTTCTTGTGGAATAGTTGATTGAGATAGCTCTTGTTTCGACTGACCAACCTAGATCATGAAATCTCATTCATATTATAATCTTGCATGATCTTATTATTGTTAAATTTGGTTGCCTCAGGAAACTTCACCAAATTTTGAGAACTTATTTGATCCCCTTAAGAAATTTCATGTATTAGGACCCCTTAATACATCGGTTTATGGTTTAGGGTAATAGACTGACTAGTTTATGAATATTTTTTATTATATGAATATACACTAACTAATTTCATAATAGAAACACATAATTATGTATTATTAAGATTGAGTTTGATGTATACTTTAACTTGATATTTTTTTAATAGAATATAAGATTATTCTATTTAACATGTTTTTCATTAATATTTCCTACTTAAATGAATTTTATGATATAAAATGTATAATAAAATTAGTTAATGTTGAATCTTATTTTATTTTGGATTTTTTGGAATTGAATGAACCTAAAACAAAGAAAAAAAAATATTTAGATTCTTTTAGTGTCTAGGTAACTAGTGCAAATTGAGATATTAGACTAAACTAGAAGCCTAATTAACTAATTGATTAGAATGAGAGTTAAGATTGTCGAAAGACAAGAGACAACACATGCAAACAAGAAATGGAAACAAGGCATGACTAAGAGAGATAAAAACATAAAATAGAAATGAATGAACATATTATCTAATTAAGTGACAATTGGAAATGGATTGTACACGGATTTAGGAATTTTCTAACTAAATTTGTAAACAAACATTGAAAATTTATCAATTGTAACGATCCACTAGTCCCACAAGTAATCCGTTCCTTCACCCATAATTCCTTAATTAACATAGTGTTCTCAACTTATCCATGTGTCTCTAATTTCAAATCCATTTTTTTTATATTTCTCATATAATTTTAGCTTTGAAACTCATTTAATTTCCCTCCTTTATATATAGTGGTTGTAATTTTTAATATCATGGATTCCACTCAACCTTTTTTTCCCTTGTCTCCATTCATTCTTACATCAATTATTTTGATGTGTTTACATTATTTTTTATTTGATCCATGAATATTTGATAAAATCATATCCTTTTACCATAAGCATAGTGGCACATGTTCCATTAATGCACTCTTTGATATTGGATATGATTTAACATCTTCCATGGAACTTATTATTATTTTCCCTTCTACTGTAATCTTTAACTTAACCATGAGTTTCATAAAGATTTCATCTCTTAATATGGATAGCTTTAGTAATGATGATGTTCGTTATACTATGACTATTGGTGTGCCTAGCTTTGATAATTCTCTTATCACCTATGATCGTGCTTTACCTTTCAGTGATTTCCCTTATTATGAAGCTTAATGAGAGAAACTTGGATGATCACATTTATGGCATGCTTGCCTTATGAACATACTCAATATTTTTTAATTCTAAGATGTTTGTAACATATTACATTTTCTATTCAAATTATATCTATGTTCATAACATTTAATTGATTGTGTCTCTATATGAATACACATTTAAATGTATAATATTTATCAAATCCTATTTCATTGTCAATATCAAGGACCCTAATTTACAATGCAAATACATTCAATTTAAAGCATTTAAGGAATGAAAATCAATATTTTCCATTATTGAATATTCTTGAGCTTGAAATCAAGGTTTTCATTTGAATGCAAAAAAATTGTTTGATTTCAATTTAGGGTAAATTAGCAAAATAAATTGTTTGAATTGAATTTAGGGTTTCAAGAAAAAATTAGGGTTTTCAATGCAATTTTTTTTTGTTTCATTTCAAATTAGGGTTTTCAATACAATTTTTTTGTTTGATTGAACTATTTAGGTTTTAAAAGCTAAATTTTGTTCTTCAGATACGATTCAAGGATTATTTTTTCATTTCTATAGGGTTTCATTTCGTCTTTTCTTCTACCTCTACAAATTATCAATTCTCCTATTACACCTAAATAAAATTCATAAAATGCTAAATAAACTAAAAAAAATCATGCTAAAACCTACTTTTGACTTATAAATTTCAAAAAAACACTAAAAAAACACAAATAAAGTAGGTTGATGCATACTTGGAGGTAGGAGGTCATTGTCATCTTTGTCGTTGTCTCTACTAAATCGGGATCCCAAGCTGCTAATGACTGAACCCATTTTTGCAATGTCAATTTCATTTTTTTGGCTAAGGAAAAAACTTCCACGTTTTGTGGACTCAACTTCTTGCACTTACCCTTTTGTTTATGAATAAAATGTCCTTTAAAATTGTTCCTATCCATACCAAGGTTTCAGACCTCCAGCTTCACCTAAGTGGGTGGTAGTCGATGGTGAAACTATCTAGGGTAAGAGGACCCTAGAAAGGGTTGTGTACCCACTCTTATATTCTATAATTAAAAGATTAAAGACATAAGTTAATTTTTTTTAGAGCGATCTTTGAACCTAAGGGTTATACTCCTTGTATTAGTCAACTAGGTATATGAGGGTTGAATTTCCCAGAAAGATTCAGTATGTGGATTGTTTCGTTAACCTTCCACCCCTTAATCTTATGAATGCCATATGGTGACCTTTGTATGGTTGGATTAAGACCACAACTTCAATTATAATTATCCATTCAAGATATGTTTTTGTTACCTTCATCCTAGACCAATGCTTGATTATCTATGTTGGCAAGTGGCCCTTGAGGGGCATTGCAATCAGAATTGTTAATCACTCCTAGAGTAGAAGGAGACCTTATAGATTCACCATTGTTATTCATTATTAGTATTTATTACCATTGTGAATTAGTGGTGATTTAAGCTTGGATGTTATGTGTGATCACTAGTTAATCAAATATGAGTTGGGCGAATTCAATTTGTTGAACTATGGTTCCTCTATGAAATATATATGTAGGCAAGGTTGTAAGAGATGAGCCCCCAAGGAAATAGGTCTAGCCCCTAGGGTTTTCTCTTTTTCCTTACCTTGAGTTAATATTGATATATTGTATTGGCATAGCTTGTGACTTGATGATTTATTTTGATCATGTTCGTGTTTGTAGGACTAATTAGGTATGTCTCGATGATGTGAATCACTTGTCTTCTCTTGAAGCCCTACTAGGGTTTCCTAAGCAATTTAGTTACTTAACTAAATATTATAATCTATTTTTGGTCAAATGTTGTTATGCATTTTAAGAATTGTGTGCTTTGGAAAAAAAATTGTGTGAGTTAGTCATGTGTTGTAATCAAAATTTGAATTTTACATTTTTTCCTTAGCTGTATTTTATTGCTAAATTTTTGGGCATCACAGAACCATATGCAACCCATACTCATAGTTTGAAAACCTACACTAAATATTTTTACAACAACTCAATATAAAAGTCTAAACACATCTCAACTCTCTCCTTTCACAACTTATTAACACAAGAAAAGAATAACAATGACTTATTGAAACATTTCAAAACACACATTTTCAATAATATTTTCAACTCAAAAACTTTCAAAGCACTAATTTAATCTATTACAAGCATTTAGAGGAAGGGGGACTTATCTTTCTACATTAGTAGAGATGTAGCCTCCTTCTTCAAGCTACTCTCTTTTGATCCCATTACTCTTTTTCTCTTCCATAACTCTCAAGACTTTTCCTCTCAATCACAAGTATGAAAAAAAAATCCAAAGCAAAATAAAAATCTTCAAAAAAATGAGTGATTCATCCCCAAAAAGGAGAGAGAACTCCACAATAGGTCAAAAAATCATGAGCTTTTAAAGAATTCAAGACTCCACACCCTTGGACGAGATGATGAAAAGTGTCATCATCTCATCCAATCTCAATTATCTCACCATTTCTTAAGTTTCCCACCAAGTTCTCTCCTTAAGAGGCATGGTGCACATGCATACCCTTTTTTTCCAACTCCATTCCAATAAATGAGAGGGAAGACCAAAGGGGATGGGGATGGGTCAAATCCATCTTTTCATCTCAAAAATTCGTCACCTCCCTTCAAGGTCATTTAAGGGAGGTAGAAAATAAGGTATGGGAAAAGATATGGCCAAAAACAATCCCTCAACCCATAGGTACTATACCTAGGTCCTTTAAAATGAAATAAATAATCAATTCATGACCTTTATGACCCTCATAAAGTCTCCTCCAAACTTGCATCCGAAATTTATGTCTTTACACACCACTTGTGAGCTAATTGACATGACCCTACATTTAATTAAAGCATAAAACACATCTCACACGTAAACACCACATTACACATTAACCATAGACCTTAGCTCTCAAATTATTTTTTTGGTTCTAGGGTCCTCTTTAGAAAACTAAAAATAATTGAACCACAACCACAATGCTCACTTGACCCTTAATGTTAACCTCGCATCGACTCACATTCGAGAGTTTCAACCAAGTGACATATTGATAGGGTTTGATTTGGTTCTCCCTTCAATCTTAATGGCACACATCTCTTAAGAATTTTCTTAATACAAGGTCGATCTAGAATTAATGGAAATCACTTGCTCCTATTTTCAATAAGATGCAATTCATAGGTCATTTCATAGAAATATATCCATATGCATACTCTTTATCGTTTTCGATGCAAAATAAGAGTTCGAAAATATCTTTAACACTAAAAAAATCCTAACCTTAATTATTCCATTGCACCTTTATTGGATCCTAAAATAATAATTTATTACCAAATATCATTATGCAACTAAATAACAAATTCACATAGCTTACCTTGTCAGCTTACCTTAAGTACCCTTGTTGTCGATTGGAGTTGTCTCATTTTACCATTGATGATATGAATTCATTCCTTTTGAATTTTCTCACAATCTACAAGGTTCTTGTTTCATTCCCAAGTATTACCCCTTTCTACAAAATATAAAACACATTAGCAAATAACTTGTGCTAAAATAAATTTCATTTTTTTATCATATCAATTCAAATCTGCTTATCTCCTGATGCTTGTAAGAAATCTAAATTTCACATACTTCTCATACCTTCCTAATGAGTTGCTAGAACATATTTAATAAGATATATTTACTACAACCATCCTTTAACTAAGTCATGAAAAAATTAAAACATTAAGCATATAATTGAGTGCAACCATTGGTATTCTCTTATACTTCCTAAACTTGAATACTTATAGCTCTCTCAATTTCACACACTAACTCCATCATAATTCTCTAAGATAAAAAAAAGAGATTTCTCATTTTATCCATCAATATTTCTAATTCTATATTATATTCAAACAATATTGGTCAACACATTAATTAATTCATTAATCTAACATAATTGGTCATATAAAAGGGTCACACCAGACATAAACAGGGTTGGACCTCATAGAAGCTGGGTAAAGAAAATATCGGAATTCCTAGAGAATTTAGATGAATTCAAAATCACACATGTGTATAGAGAAGCAAATGGGGTGGAAGAATTAGTGGCCAATGCAACAGTTAAGAAGGCTGGGGAACTTATTTTGGACAAGGATTTGAGGAGGTGGGTAGGACTAGAAGAACTGTTGCTAAAACATCAATATAATTACAATTAAGATAGCATAATGTTTCAAGAAAAGGTACCAAAGTCACCCTATAGCATATAAGGTTGAAAAGAGTCACAAAAGATCAAAGAAAAAAGATACAAGTGAGGTGTTCACTCAGTCAACTAAAGCTAATATTTAGGTCCAACAGAAAAGTCTCACCTTAGCCCTAAAACAAATCATATCATTAGCCATAACTGAAACCTAAGCTACCAATGATGATAAGGTGAACATACTCAAATTGAAATTGGGAGTTAGGCTATTACCCTCCCTCCAAATTTTAGCCTCACCTGAAACATAAGTTGCCTTAGGTGATAGGGTCAACTTGCTTAGTCAGACTCTAAAATTTCAAAACCACAGCAATCACCCCCCTCCATATTTTAGAAACAAATAAGGAAGAATTAAAAATTTAAACCTCCACATCCACTTGGTTGGGGTCGATGAATGACATGCTAAAAATAGTGAATATTAGGGTATTTAAAATTTTCTCAATCTAAAACAAATTATATATATCAGGGCATAGTTAGATTGGAAAGAAAGTGAAAAAAAATGTAGCTTTATATTTCCAATGCAAAAAAACATTTGAATGAAAATTAACTCTATATCATGCATTCGAACAAAAAAACCCTCATGTACATTTGGAAGGGCTTGAAATTTAATCTATGATTGACATTTTTAAAAACCACTAAATACCAAAGAATTTAAACCTCTCAATTTGAAAGGAATGAATAACATGAAAAATTTAGATGGTTTTGTTGAAGTTTCAAAGCAACATTAATCTGAATCAACAAACCTCTTAGCGCTTCCTAAATTATGCACATCATTCAAGGAGCACATACAATATAACAAATTAATTCCAGAAGAAAAAAGAGACTGAAATAAAATACAATCCTGGTTCTCTACTACAACAAAAGCACATGAAGGAAATTAACTTTAAATCATTCACCCATGAGCTAAAATAGAAGTTATAGTATGCATTTATATGATATATATTAAAGAAAAACATACACTTTAAAATTGTCACTGTACATTGTAACTGTGCTCAGCCAACTATAAAGACCATACCCCATATGCTTTTACTCCACATGCAAACCCTAGCCATCATTGAAGTTTAGCCTCACCTGAAATGTAAGGTACCTTAGGTGATAGAGTTAATTTGCTTAAATCGGATTAAGGAGTAAGAACTATTTTTGAGACCACAATATGCAAACTAGGGTATCTAAACTTCTCTCAAGTTGTAAGGAATGATATGTACTAGAGAGAAATCAAATTGGAAAGCAATTGAAAACAAAATTTAGCCCTAGGTGTTCATGGCATCAAAACGTATGAATGAAAATAACCTAAAACAGAACCCTCTTATACATTTGTTTTGGTTCGATATTTAATCTATGACTAGCATCTCTAAAAATGAAACAAAAGCACATGAAGGAAATATAACTTTAAATCATTTACCCATGCATTGAAATAGAAGTGCTAGTATGCATTTATACAATATATGTTAAAGAAAAACATACACCTTAAAGCAAAACATACACCTTAAAGCTGATAATGTATATTATAACTATTCACTTTTAATTGCAAGGGACCATAGCCCATATGTTTTTATACTTGACCAACATTTACATTACCCCATATTAGAAAATGTAATGAAATCCATAAAATTGGAGTCTGGAATGGGGAATTAGTGATAGAAAAAAAGGGGGCTTATCTACTATAAGGCTGAGAAGACCAAAAGCCTTTGTCACTCCAAAACTTGAGAACTCCATGCTCAAACCCTAGTACTCTGGTTCTCCAACGTCAGGTAAAAATGGTAGAAATTCAACAACTGGATCTTGATGATGCTCTAAATCCTGGGGATGAGGAATCCCTTTCCCAAACGGGCTGCTAGTAAAACCTCTTCCAAATCGCCAAGCAAAGAAGGGACAAAGAGCTCCCCAGTCATGCTACGCACCATTTCTTGGAAATGTGAAGGTCCAAAAAGGAAGCCACAAACCAAGATGAGATATCAGTGTTCACACGATATCTCTCTCGGGATACTAGAAAAGCTTTACCCAAAATCATTTTGACAGCCTTAATTGTTAAAGGGTCTTTCTCTCGGAGAACACTTGTTAGGCGATGGTCTGTAATTTGTCCTATAAACGCTAACTGGTCTCTCGAGCTGGTAAGAAACACTGGTGTCTCCATTCCTTGAAAACCCTCCATCTATGGCGTAAAATTGCTAATTGTAAAAACCAAAGAGAGAACCTCACATAACGAGAAATGATGGCCATGAAAGCCAGATGGAGGTGGATGGTACCTAAAGCCATCACTCCTCACAGTTACAAGGATTTCACACACGATGGTGGTAATTTCACGTTATGATATCCTTGCAACAAGTTGGTCTCAAAACTCAAAACTAAAAACCACTCGCAATATTGAATCCGTCTGAGTTTGGATGGTGTGGCTATTAAGCGGTCAGATCAGTTTGGAAGGTGGTTGCGTACATTTACCAACATACCTTGATGTGGCATTCAACCGTGTATGGAGGATTGAGTACGCCTTAGCTGATGTATGGTGCACACCTCCTTATACAGGAGGCGTTCAGAACATCAATAACACGGGAAAAATTTACCAGATCACCTCAATTAGTACATAAATAAAATATATATAATATTTAATTATATATATATATATATATAAGCAAAAGGCATATATGCCTATATATTATATTATAATAGAGGTAAGAGATGTATACAAAAATGCCATAAATGGCATGAGAGTCATATTTTCAAGCCGATTTAACCAACATCAAATTATTTCTATCTACCTAGCAGCCCAAAATTCATTCCAATTCTAAAAAACACCCCTATACAAGATAATTACAATCTATATTTTAGTTCTTATGCTCGTTCAAACCTGCCACCCTAACCATTCCATGAAACATTGCCTGCTACATTGGCAGTAGAAACCAAAAATTAGAAGCATGAAATCATTATTTTCCCCTACATGGGCATTGGACCAAGTTTTCATCTTGCTCCACCTTAGCACCCACAAGCACCTGATTCACTGCCACTGCTTGAGAGTGCAACGTAATGTTGATATCCGAGACTTGACAGCGCTCTCTATTTTCTCTTTGAACTGGAGATATTATATTATATTATATTATATTATATAATAATATATATATATATAGTATATTATAATATTATACTACAATATAATTTATATTATAAATATATATTAGTGTTTATATATTATGGTTTGGTTTGTGTCGTCCCTTAGTAATAAAGGACGAGGCAAACTTGACCTATTTTTAAAAAAACTGCAAAACAAAGTAGATATCCATTTCAAAACGGATGTCCATTTTGTCAATTTTTTTTAAATAAAGAGGGAGGCCAAGACTCATTTTTACCTATCTATTTATATATATTAACATATAATATATATTATTTAACATATTATAGTGTAGAAAATCATACGCTTTTGAAAATAGTACAATTTCACACATAATTTGGACCTATTTTAGCACCCTTGCATAGAATTTCCCTTTAATTCATCATTAATAGGCCCCTAAGACCCTTTATTATGGATCTCAAGGCTTATTTCAACTAAAAACCCAACAAAATTATCAAAAGTACTTAAATTTCTAACAACCCACCCCAAAAAATCTACGGTGGGACTTATACGCCACCTTGGGCGTATGAGTCCCCCTAGGTGGGACCCATATGCTAGAAGTGGTGTATGAGTCCCATTTGGGGCTTTTTTAGGGTTTGAGCAGGAAATCCAACTTTTTAATTCAAATTTTTGGTTGATGTCGACTTTTGAGATTTGAATAACGGTAAATTAGGTATAAATTCCTATATAAACAAGCTTCTAAAGTCATTTTTCATCTAAGCAAGCATTTTTAGACCAATTTCAAGATCCAAGCATTCAAAAGTCTTCAAGCATTCTTTTTACAAGAGCATTCAAGTTTCAAGAGCAAGTAAAGTTGAAGTCTTGGAGCAACATTAAAGTGGTTTTGCAGGTCTTCAAGCTCACTTTCATTCAAGATCGAGCATTGTCAAGGGTTGATTATAGTTGCCTATGGTGAATCATGATGGATTCTAGGTTGGGGAGATGCAACTAGCCATCAAGCCAAGCTTAATAACTTTTTTCCCAAGTGATTCCATCCTCCATTATCACTCTACTTTCAGCCTAAGGAAGGTACATGCATCATCATGACTTATTAGAGTGATTTGATATCTCTCAAAGTGAGTCATTACATTCAAGCTTCATTCATGCATCTAATTCTTACACATTAGAATAGGGTTGCATTACATTTTTGATTTCCTAATCTTAGACACACTTAAGGTTAGGGTTTATGTTCACATTCACATTCAAGTCTCATTGTTTCTATCAAGGTTTAATTACCAAACTAGGGGTTTGACCAAGGCAAACCCCCCATAAGAAAATCAAGTCTATATTCTATTTTGTGGGTCTTTTCACAGGTTCAGATCCAAAAATTAGTTTGGAAGGAAAGAGCAGAGATTGGAGTATGGATATAAACTTTGAATTCCCAAAAAAGTGGAATGGGATTGATACACCAAAAGTGGCGTATCAGTCCCACTATACAATTTTTTCCAAAATTTTTATAGATCCAAAATCTACACTGCCAGAAACTTGTGCCAGTCTAGAAACCCTAGTCTAGGACTAATACACCTAGAGTGGTGTATGAGTCCCAGTGGGCCTAAATTTTAGGATTTTCAGTGTTTTAGAGCTTAATCTAGTCTTTTTCAGGTTTCCAGATGCACACCTATGATCTTGCAATTCTTTATTTTGATTTACATGTATTGTTAGGTCATTTAGTGAAGCATTGCATCACATTAGGCTTAAGCATTAGGTCTTGTATTTCATTTGTCTTTCCAAGCCCTAGCTTGGTTGTGAACCCCTCTTTAGTTTATAATTAGACCCTAGGACAACCCTATTGCAAGATCTCTTTCTCCTTTACATATCTTAGATTGAGATCTCCAGGGTTTTCCTTGAATGAGAGAGTGTGAAGATTGTTATTCTATCTCCCAAGCATAGAACCAGTAAAATCCCACCTTTCACATATATAAAATATATGATTTATATGTATTATATTATATTATTTTACAATATTATTATATTAATATATATAACATTTATATAGTATTATAATATTATATAATATTATATAATATATATATATATATATATATATATATATATATATATATATATATATATATATATATATATATATATATATTAAAACTCTAGTAGGTAACTTGAATCTCGATAGAACCATGATGACTTCCACTACAACAAACATCACTGCTCCTTTTGCTAAGGTTTTCTCCTAGCATTATGTCCCAACTTCTCCTGTGGCTTGTACAGGGATCAACTATGGTGGGAGTTCCCATGCTAGCGTAACAATGGAAAAGGTTTTCTCGTGCCCTACCAAGAATGGAGTTAGGTCTTCTCAAATTTCATAGGGTTCAACGAGGGGTGGGGAGGCCAGTTCTCCTTGCAAATCAGATTCATAAAAAATGGCTCTGAGTCTAGATGCCTTAGACACGCTGTGGGGAAGGAAGCAGTTGTCGAAGGCCTCTTCCCAAGATCTTTTTTCTTCTCACCCATGTGCTCTGAAACCCCCATTTTT
Organism: Sequoia sempervirens; assembly: GCA_007258455.2. Lineage (NCBI taxonomy): Eukaryota > Viridiplantae > Streptophyta > Pinopsida > Cupressales > Cupressaceae > Sequoia > Sequoia sempervirens. The sequence goes on along the minus strand of VDFB02000010.1, from coordinate 1,872,519 downwards.
CATCTGGAACTCTGAATTGGCACCAAAAATATGTTTGGATAACATCGCTTATGATAGAGAGGAGTTTCTGAAAAGACATGCCCTGATATGTAGATTCATGCGAGTATGGTCGAAATTGTGCAACCTCCATGCCTTGATAAGTGAAAACTAGAAAGAATACATGGAGGATGAAATTAACATTTATCTATGTGCAAAGGGTTTTTTATTCTAGAATTTGAATCTCTGAAAGATAAGGAATTGATCCTCAGCACAGGCCCATGGTTTTACCACAGTGAATTTCTATGCACGAAGCCTTGGTGAACCCCTCTTTTGATCCTCAAATGGAGACGTTTTCTTCGACATTTTTCTGGGTAAGATTTCCCTACCTTCCTTTGTAATTTTGGGAAATTGAATGCTTGATTACAATTTCCAATGGTCTAGGCAAGTATCATAGCATTTCAAAAGAAACTATCAATTATGAGAACTCTACATGTGTCTGTTTATGTTTGAATTTGATTTATCGAAAGGCCTACTGGCTGAAATCTCATTGAAATTCAGAAAAAAGACGTTGGCAACAACCGGTAGATTATGAAAAAATTGCTTTTAGATATAGAAAATGCTTCTCAACAACCTATGGTACTTCACAATGTAATAAGCAACAAGCTAAGGCATAAGGGGAAGTCTCTTATCAACCTTCTTAGTGGGATGGGGCTGAATCAAGCCACTATGTAATTGCAAAAGATATTTTGAACTTGTCTTCTCCAAAATATTTATAGGAAGTGTCCTCTCCCTCAATGGCTCCACAAAACAATGTTCATGAGGTAATTGGTGCATCTACAACTCATGGCGAGTCATCCACATAATTTTGATCTAATTTGCAGACTTCTGAGTCTTCGGTGATCTCAACAAATTCAATATCTGAAGAAGCAACCAAGCAGGGAAAATACTTCAAACAAAATATCTCCAACAATCCGAAGCAAGAATGGATAGAAGTAAAAAGAAACAAATATTCTCCCTCAAGGGCCAAACATTCAATGACATTCAGGTCAGCAAAATATGGGACAAATATTTAAGTATTGTTATCCAGGAATATGTAATCTTGTTTTCAAAGAAATATAAAGAGTGTTATCCTCTCTGATAACAATTTTGCAATATATATATATATATATATATATATATTATAATAATATATTAACATTTATATATTATGGTTGTCGTCCCTTAGTAATAAGGGATGGGGCAGGCCTGATCTATTTTAGAAAACAATGTAAAACGAAATGGATATCCATTTCAAAATAGATATTCATTTCATCTATGTTAAAAAAAAGCGAGGTTGAGACTCATTTTTACCTACCTTATTCTCTGTTGTGTGAAGAATACGAAGCAAACAATTTGAATATCTATTTACAAGTGCTTGTCATTCCCAAAATCACCCTCCAATAAAAGGTATTTTGGTTTCTTAATGTTTTTTCCAATTATTTTTATTCTTGAAGAATTTTAGTCCAAAAAATAGGGTTTTCAATATGCATATTAGTTTGCACTAAAAAAATTGGTAATTTTTTAAAATTTTCGACATCAAACAGGTTTAACAATGGCTAAGAATCCCAACCCTAGTCTAGATGAAAACCTTTCCTAACCAAATCCTCCTCCACCACCAAATTCTCCATTACAAAATGCATTGACTATCCATGAAGCTATATGTGGTAATTTAAATTAATTGAGAAACAACTATCAGATATACAAGATGCACCCTCACCTATCTGATATGAAAACCACATTCTAAAGAAAAAATAATTTCCAATGTTGAAACTCTCAAAAACCAACATATTAGGTCTGTAGAGTGGTGAGAGTCCATGAGGCAACAATATTCCAATGGAATTATCATATTATGAAGTGAGGGAACTTGATATCATGAAAGCCCAATTAGCACAATTATTTATCAATCCCAAAAATAGACAACCCATTGATGTGCACAAGCCTAAATATTCCATTAAATGGTGCACACATCGAGGTATCCTAGATAATTTTTGGCAACATTGGTGGATGGTTTCTGATAAACCACCCAACAACAATCTTGATGTCCCACAATATTTTCTATGAAAACTATATGTGGAGTTTGTCCAAGGCAAGCATGACAACTACTTTGATATACGAGATTTCCAAGGTGTGGGTAGAGGGATTCCTTACGATAGACTAGGGCAATATCGAGTAACCCCGCTATTTCCCCCCTCTGCCTATTGCTTCCCCACCTCCAATACCTTACACAAATATTTTTACACATGCGGGAAATCAACATATGTTGGCCATACACGCTTTGAGTATCAATTTGATCACATAGAACTCACAATTTGTATAGTCGCATGATGGTGATACACCTATTGCATCAATTGGTATTGCTATACCCTCCTCTTCAGTACATATTTGTATGCCCCATCATTGCATTATGTGCCATTAGGTATGTTTGGGTCCTCTTAGATAGCCTACTGAGGCTCTGATGGACACATCCGACTATGAGGTCCATGATATGTCAGATGTAGAAGATGAGAAAGCATGGGGTTAAGCCTTTCCAAGAGAGACATAAGGTGTGAGAGACAATGTGGATGCACCGATAAGACAAAGTAATTTCATAGTGCATTTTATCTTTTATCTCATATTTTATAAGAGATATTAGTACTAATGTATATTTATGTGCCAGAATTTTTAACTGTTGATGTTAGAGGATTAGATTTCATAGACCTCCAAGAGGCTACTCAATCATCCATTTCATTTGGCCTAGAGAGTCAGTATATGGTATACTTTTTTTCACATACATGTTTATGATTTTTTAAAATTGTATATGCATATCATTTAAATTGTGATTTAGATATTAATTTTTGAAACCTATTATGATTAAATACCTATACATAGATTGATAGTCTTATGTATTCTTGTATTTTTATGCAACAATGTAGTAATTTTACAACCATGATGACTGCTTCTGACACATTAGAAGGAGCATCACAATAGGTATATGTTTTTTTTATATTCTCGACATTATGATTATATGTACATGTTCATTTAAATTCTCTTACATTCTTGTCATTTTTTATATAGGAAACTATCTTAGTTGGTTCATCCATCATGAGCTCATATACAACAAGAGTACAAGCATCATAGGAGGTATGTGTTTATTTTATATTATAGATATATACATTTAGATAGGAATAGATATATGTTTAGTAATTATGATTATTTATCGATAATTATATATTAATTTGTATCAATTTATTTTACCTGCTATTGTCCTCTACCCAATTTAGCAATGTGACGAATCCAGGACCATTTCGATATACTAGGACTCTTGATAATCCTATGGGACAATCATATGCAAAACATCTTGCAGAAAAAAGAGCAAGACTTGAAGTAAACAAGAATTACTTTTTAGATATATTATAGTTGAATGAAAATTTCTAAATTACACTATATAAGTTTCTATTTAGTAGTCTAACTTGTCAACCATTGACATAATTAATCTAATTTATGGTTTAAATTGTTATTGTGCAGGAAATTTCAGAGCCACCAAGTTCTTTGAGAAGACTCAATTTTGATGATCTGGCACATGATTAGGATTTTTTAGAGATTGATATATTTAGGGATTGATACATAGCTATTTGGGATGTATATTGTATATAGACCTTGAGATGGCATATTTGCCACATTTTGTAAAACTTATTTTGAGTTCGCATATATACCACATTTGTATATGCACATACACAATTATTCTACAATTTGATATATAAAAATTGATATTCAATCTAATTTGTTCCTTGTGTGCATTTCTTACTTTGAAACTTAAAATTGGAATGTATAATCAATTTAGAATGGTTTTTACTTATGATCAATAACATGTTATAGCTTAATGAAATTGCATTTTAATAGAACTTATGAATTACAATTGGTAATCCATCTGTGTTAGTGTTAAATTTTGTTTCCTTTGGAAAATTCACCAAATTTTATGACTATTTATCTAATGTTATCACCAAATTTGACATTCTAATTGCATGTTGAACACTCAATTTTACGTCATTAACACTAAAAAGTATAGTAATACATTGGAATAGTAATAAAATATAACTTAATACATTACAATTCTATACTAAATAGGCTCAAAAAACTCTTCTACAAAAGAATACACGTGATTTAAAGCTCTCTTGAATGAATTTACATTTGACATTATTTAGTTTTTTGAACTCCTTTAATGAAGTGGGTAGCTGATTTTTTTCCAAAAGAAGCTAAAATTAATGCAAAATGGTATGAGAAGCATTTTATAATGTTTGTTCATAAGGTAAATCTCATACTAACCATAGCCAAATAAAAATAAAGGTAGTGTGAGATTATTCAATTGGAAGAATGATAAAAATTATGGCATGTTTGTTACCTTTTCATATCTCTACCAACCATTCACTTATTGTTTTTATTCTTAGTAGCCTAAAATTGTATATTTTTGTTGCATGTAATAATAAAGCTATTGTAGGAGGCATTTTCGTAGTGTTTCAAAAATTAAGGTTCACATACATTATACTTAAGAGTTCATTCATATTAAGGTTCACATACATTACATTCAAGAGTTCATTCATAGAAAAGTCCAAAATCTTCACCATTGCTAGACTATTAAGTAGTTGCCAACATGAACCAATGTAAGAATGTGTGAGTGATTTTGATGTGAAAATACATACACGTGTGACATTCATGAACATACATAAGTAGGTACATACACATAATCATCAATACAACTAAGACTATCCATATAATTTTATTGATGTCCTCATGTACAAATACATCAATGCATCTTGCTACCAACTATCCTAGATACAAAACTAATATGTTCCTAGGTTGATACCCTCTCTCCATAACATACATCTAAAATAATTGCTACTATCGAAGACACCTACATTGCAATATTATAAGACAATTGTTAAAAAATAGAAAAATCACTGAGTAAAAGTAATTAAACAATGAAAGCAACATGAACTCCAATGTTGGATGCATTGCCATCGAACCTCACATCCTACTCAAATATTGTGTTGAGCAATGTGTGCATATAAAAATTAGGAAATTATGGATTATAAACAACATGAACAAAAAAGTCAACTGATCATTCCTTGAAATCAACAATGGTTAAAATTAAACACGAATATTGGAAAATGCAAAAATTATTAATTGTTTAGTAATTTTGATGAATGGGCAGCATGGAGACTCAAGGTAGGTAGGTAAATACTAGGGAAGGTTTAACTTTATTACCCAAGTCACCTGATCATTTTGGGGTAGTCTCTTAAGAGCCCTAAAAGCCAAAAAATATCAAACTTTAATAAAGTAATTTCAGGAGCTCGTGGCATGTAGAAATACTTTTTATAGACCTAAAAGTGAATATTGAATTCATTCAATTTAACCTCTCTCTATTTTGGTTAACTCAACATTTTTTGTGTGTTTTAGTGTCAAATACATTCTTGCAAAAAATGTTAGTCAAAAGTAGTGCAAAAATGGAAAGAATTTTTTATTTTATTTTGTACATATTGGAGCAAAACCAAATATACCAACAAGTCAAGGTGGGAAATCCAACGCTACTAAAGGCATCCTTTTTTCACCCAAGCCCCCCCGTGATTCCTATGTGCACTAACCCAGGATAGTCTTGAAAGTGTCAAAAGAGCAAAAAAATATAATATTTTAAAATTTATAGTTATTTTTATGAATGGGTAGTGTGAACACATTGAATTAGCTAGGTAAATAATAGGTAAGGTCTGAATTCATTTCCAAAGTCACTTGATCGATCTGGAGTGCTCTTTTTGGGGTAGTGTCTTAAGAGCCTTAAGAGAACAAAATGCAAAAATTGTAAAAATTATAGTAATTTTAATGAATGGGCAGTGTGAACATATTTCGGTAGGAAAGTAAATATTAGGGAAGGTCTGAATTCATTTCCCAAGTCACTCAATCGATCTAGGGTGCTCTTTCTAGGGTAGTCTCTTAAGAGGCTTAAGAGAAAAAGATGCAAAATTTGTAAAAAATTTAGTAATTTTGATGAATGGAAAGCATGGACATGTTGAGGTAGGTAGGAAAATACTAGGGAAGGTTTAACTTCATTCCCCAAGGCACCTGATCATTCTGGGGTACGCTTTTCAGGGTAGTTTCTTAAGAGCCCTAAAAGCCAAAAATTTTCAAACTTTAACGAAGTTGTTCTAAGAGCTCATGTCACGTAGGAATGCTTTTTCTAGGCCTATAGGTGGATATTGAATCCCTTGAAACTAACCTATCTCAATTTGGGTCAACTCCACATCATTTGTGTGTTCTAGTGTCAAGTGCATTCTTGAAAAAATTGTTAATGGAAAGCAATGCAAAAATGGAAAGAAGCGTTTTTGTTTTGTTTTATGCATAATGGAGAAAAACCAACTATACCAAAAAGTCAAGGTGGGTATTCCAACGCTATGAAAGGACTCCTTTTTTCACCCAAGCCCCCCCATGATTCTCGGGTGCACTAATTTGGACTAGTCTTGAAAGTGTTGTAAGAGAAAAAAATACAAAATTGTAAACTTTATAGTTATTTTGATGAATGGGAAGCATGAAAACATTGAGGTAGGAAGTTAAATACTAGGGAATGTTTGATTTTTTTATCCAAGTCACTCGATCTATTAGGGGTGCTCCTTCCGGGGTAGTCTCTTAAGAGGATTAAGAGCAAAAAATACAAAATTTATAATTTTTTTAGTAATTTTGTTGAGTGGATAGAGTGAACATGTTGAGGTAGGAAGGTAAATAATAGGGAAGTTATAACTTCATTTCCAAAGTCACTCAATTGATCTGGGGTGCTCTTTCCAAGGTAGTGTCTTAAGAGCCTTCAGAGAAAAAAATGAAAAAAATGTAAAATTTATAGTAATTTTGATGAGTGGGCAGTGTGAGAACATTGAGGTAGGTAGGTAAATACTAGGGAAGGTCTAAATTCATTTCCCAAGTCACTCAATTGATCTGGGATGCTCTGTCTGGGGTAGTTTCTTAATAGGCTTAAGAGCAAAAAATACAAAATTTATAAAAAAATTAGTAATTTTGATGAATGGATAGTGTGAACACATTGAGGAAGGTAGGTAAATACTAGGGAAGGTCTGACTTTGTTTCCCATGTCACTCAATCATTTTTTGGTGCAATTTCCAAGGTAGTCTCTTAAGAGCCCTAAAAGAGAAAAATTATCAAACTTTGATGAAGTCATTCCGAGATCTTGTGGCATATAGGAATGTTTTTTCTGGACCTATAGGTGGATATCAAATCCCTTCAAACCAACTGTTGTTTTTTATTTTAGAACCAAAATTAATCTCACCATTTACCTATGAATTTTCAAGAATCCAATGATAAGTAAAGGAAAGCATTGGCCAACAAACAAGTAAAGGACTATTAGGCCTCTACTTCTACATTTCAAGCTCTATGAAACCCATGAGGGTGATCCTAACAATGTTTACATGATATTCTTGTGCCATTTTTATCATAAACATTGCAACACATAGATAATTCTCATATAATGGCTCAATAAATAGAATGTATCAAAGGAGTTGGCCACTTCTTAACAACAGTTCATATTTGAAGCCCAAGAATGGTAAAACCTAACATAATTGTAACCCATTTTAGAAAATATGATTTAATAAATGGTTTGTTGTTGAATTAATCAACAAAATTCAATATGATCACCTCACTTAGATCAATACTCATCCTTGGAATGAAGTCAATTCTAACATTTACATGATTCAATAGAAATTTCACACATGACATTATTTAAAGCTTTGAGGATATTGCATTACAGTACTTCAACATTATATCTTAACCATCACTTATTAATAACATCCTAGTACATTATTTGACATAAACCTATAGCTCCATTTAAGCATTTACATCAACTCTTTGAACTAATAAGCAAGAATAAAACCATACTTCCATTGGAAGTTAATAGAGACAAATAAGATAACCCTTGATCATATTTACTTATAGTTTATAAAACCAATACATAGGAGAGAAAATGGCATAGAACTTGCACTATTCTATTCTATATTGTCAGTATTACTATCAGGACTACATGTGCATATTAGAAAACTCGAACCTAAGACTTAACACTAAAATTCTTAGTATATTCTTTAAAATATTCAGTGTGATCAATTCCAAAACAACCAACCCTCATAACTAGGCCTGAATTCCAATTTATAGAATATGGGAGACAAGCTTTTGGCCAAATTATCATATTAGTCACATTTACATTTGACACTTAATTTCATTTTAGTTTCAGAAACTTACCAGATGGTTATATTTGATCATTGCAAAATGGGGGGAAAGCAACATACAAAACTCCATATAGTTTGTTGAAGAAGACCATCCATCCTTCCAAAAGTCATAATTCATCATTGAAGTAGCTCCAAAATCGCATGTCCACATCGATCAAAGAATATTGTCCAAGTCATCACCATAGACAAAAACTTACACATTCGCAGAAGAGGAGGAGCCTGTCGTTGTGGCAATGGTGTCATGAAAAATAAAAACATAACCGAGGGGCTACTCTAATTCTTTAGAATTAGAGTAAGCATGCTCACTCTGTGTTCTTGTTGAAACTAGAGAAGCCACTACCCCTCTGATGTAGGTCAAGGGTGGACAACCTTGAACTAATCTCAAACAATCAATGTTTCAAAGTTTCAAACACTAAAAGGTGGGTTTTGATCCACTAGTCTTCATTCATCCTAGTAGCCCTCCAAACAAGGTTTTCCAAGCACAATTTTTAAGGAAGAAATGACAAAACAAATGTGAGCATACTTTTGTATACCCTTTTTTCTCTTTGAAAATATATCCAAAACTTGGATAGGGTTACTTTAGTACGGAGGCTTCAAAATCTGATTGACCTATTTCTTAAACCTAAAGCATGGGTGTAGAAAATTGGGTTGTTTCTTTCATAACTTTCATTCTAGACATGAAATCAAAAATGTAAACATATTTCTAGATATCCATTTGGGCTTTATACAACATACCAAAATTTCAGGGGTGGTCACTTTGTATGGAACCCTTCAAAAATTGATTGTTCTTCTGCCAATTAGACCTAAAACATGAAAAAATCATACCTAGGGCATCACTAAAATGCGTGCCAACCAAAACCATAGAACCTAAAATTTTTAGGAATGAAAATATACACAATGATAATCCATTCCACCAATTTTTAGGAATTTCTACTGTGGGAATGGAAAAAAAATGCAATTTACAAGTCCACTAAGAACCCTACCTAGGATTCTGGACTATTTTTAGAAAAAATGTTTGTAACTTCTACAGAACTTAATGAAAATCGATGAAAGATAAACCAAAATTTAGAGGACTCACATGCTAACACTATTCAATAGTTTTTAGAATCATTACTTATATGTATAGACTGTACTATTCACCAGATTAGGAAAGAAAACATTCAAAAAATTGTAGAAAAGATGGTTTTTATTACTCAAACTTCAAATCTCCAAAAACCCAACCTCATGGTCAATGGTACAAGGCCTTTCAATGAATTTACAATAGATTCCCAATAGTTAAACCAAATTTCAACTTCCTACCGTTCATATTCCCATTCGACCACAAAAGTGTAAAAGTTGTTTTTGCAACATTATGTAACTTACAATATTTTGCAACTAAACACCAACTCACCCCCTAATGACTCAAACCAACTAAAACACCTAATAAATTGTCTTATAAGACCTTATTACATGAAATGGACTCAATTCAAACAAAATTTCAACTTTTGACCCCTCTTGGGGCATAAAAGATTGGGTGCCCCTACACCACCCTCCATCATCAAAATCCTCCCGACATGCCAGTGTGAGAAGGTAATGATTGTAATCTGATTCCATATCTCCTTCATCGCTCAAAGGACTAGCCGAATCCTCCATGGAAGAGTTGTGCCTCCCCATATAAGAATCATAAGTCTTGTGGTACTTATTATTTTTCTTCCCACAAGACTTAGCCAATTTTCCACTAGACTCACCCTAGTCATGACCAACAACTCTATTCCTCAGGTGGTAATTGCTCATGACACCACCCTTCTTAGTTTTATTACAGGAACTCCTCCTTCCCTTTAGCATTGCAAGAGCTCTTGGTGTGCCAAGTTTAGCTTCAAGTGCATCATCCTGGGATTCAAGCATACTAAGTCTTCTAGACCTTCTGACTGGTTGGAAAAACTCACCTAGCTTACCCATTCTTACAGAAGAATACTAGAACAACTTATGAATTCCCTAGTACAAAGAGACCTTACAAATTTGTAGGACAAAGACACTTCACAACTATGTAGAAAACTTATCAACCAACGTGAACTATTCAAATAATCAACCCCTACAAACCCTAGGTAACTAAAACTCATAGAGCCCACAATAAATTCTTGAGACTAGCCAACTAATACTCAACCAACATATAAAAAACATAGATACCAACTTACCCGGGAGAAACCTTCTGCAACTTCATGCCAAAGTTCTTCATGTCATCTTCTTCTCAAATCTAAGATTAATTTCTTGGCTTCTAATTGCAATTGTCAAGAAAAATATGGTTGTCAACTCTCATTCTATTGAGAAATTTGAGTGTGTCAACCATTAATTCTCAAGGAAGGATTGTGCAAGCGAGCTGACAATCAGCCACTTGAATTTGAATCTCAACTATTGATCATACATCAAGATGGATCAACAGATAATTAAAATTAAGGTAATTAATTATGAAGAAGTCGACTCTATGTGCCTATTTCCTTTGTCTAATCAGAAAAGCCCACATGGATATGCATCCACTCTATTTTCACACTTAACCATCCACTTATCATTAAAAAAATCTTGTCGTGTCAAATTTTTCTTGCTTTCCCATGAGAATTAACCCACTTGTACCTCTAACCAATAGGACGATGAGGAGCAGTTAGGATTTGATCTCAATCCACTAATTCGTACACGCCCTAACACAAACCACCTATCCATGTGTACAAGCCTCTGATAGAAATGATGGCCGAGATCAAAAAATACCCACTATATCTCGAACACGTGCAAAGGAAATCTATTCTTATGGTATGTGCAGGATCATGATGGGCCAAAAAGTGGCAATATGATGGGTATGTGGCTGACGACTATTTTTTTACCAAAAATTAATGAAATGAAAAGGGTTTTTAAAGGAGATTCTCATCTTTCCATCGATATAAATTATGATTTACTTTGAATTTAATAAGCAATTATTATTCATTTTCTATTCAAGTTATGACTAAATTCCTGATTGATAGGTTGATTGAAAAACATCTATAGCTTTCAAATGGTATCACATTTTTTGAATCCAAAACATGCATCACATTCTATGCTTTGCATACTATAAGATTAAAAAAAGAAAAATTGAATTTCATGAAGTTTTGACCAAGTTAAGGTGGTCAGACATACGAGTTTTTATATTTTTAAAAGTTGTAATAAAAATTCATAATTAATTATTTGCTTAGAAAAAATTACAAAAAATATGCATCACATGGGGGCATGAGTCCTCTGCTTATATCTAAAATCTTATAAAAAAATATTCTCATTTTATTGTGGTTAGGGTGGTGAGACAGACACCTACTTATTTTTTCCCTAAAATTTAAGTACCACTGCATTAAAATTTCAAATTTCACCAGATAGATTTTTTTTTTTTTTTAAACCTAGTAGTTTAGAAACTACATTCAATTTTCTACAGATTCTATTCTTATATATTTTTGAAATAATATAGATAACTTATTCAAATTTTTACGTCAAGTTTCCTAACTCTGATTTTTCAAAAAAAAATTGCCACTTAAGGGCTTGTTTTTTCCATGATGATCCTACACATACCCCTTATCTTGCACCACTTAGCCTTCATGCCCTCTCAAAAAAATTTATTAGTATTTCACATTTACTAATGTCCCTCTATCCCATTATATTACCCCATGTGGAAGTCGCATGTTTCCCCACTAAGAAACAAAAGGCATGAGTAGGTCCCACACAAGATGGTGGGGAGTGGTAAGGATTGACCCACGTCACCCACTATCAACTATCAATCTTTGCTTGATAGAATTTTTCATAGCATTCAAAACTAGGTGGGTCCCTCCACAAAGGGATAGATGGATAAAGTCCACTAGGTCATTGCATTATTTTAAGACAATATAAAAATGGACAGGGTGGCGAGGAGTAGCCTAGATGAAGCCACATCACAAAACACCCACTGTAGATCTTATTGAAACACTTCCAGTTAGCCCCTCGAAGGTGTTGGGCCCACCAATGCATAAGACACATGGCACTCGCTCACCCACCTACCCATTGGAATAATTAAATGAAAAATAGAATAGAGTGGGGGCAAGGGGAATAGCCAGGATCTACTTGCGGTAATCCAATGGTTATCATAATTGTTGGAAATTTGCAAATGCAAAATGTTAGTTTTAAAAGGGGGACTGCCTAGGACAACGTAAGAAAAGGCTTCAACAAATTTAAAACCATTTTAATCAAAGGATGTAAAGGCCAAACAAGGTCGATATGTCGACCTTACAAAATAAATATGTTTTAGAACTAGGCACGAGGGGCCAATTACTTCATGGGTTTCGATGGCATAAGATGTAAGTTAAATGATAGGACACTGAAGATAAGGGGTCAACAATGAATTAGAACATTTGCAAGGATGCAGGCTTAAGGGTTACTTAGGAAATTTTCTAGCAACATAAACCCTAAAACAGTGATAGAGAACAAAACCCTAAGCCCAGGGACATGGATTTAACCAAAATTTTGCAGAATTTTAAGATGGAACACCTGAATCATTTTTAAGGGTTCCATTAGTGGCTCCTGTTGGGGACAACTATTCATCCATAATAGAGTGAGATACTAGAATCTCAAGTTAAAACATATCGATCATGTAGAGAACCAAAACTAGGACCTGTCTAGACAAGGCAAGAGAAGACGGGACCAAAGCAAACCAACATATGTACAAATACACAAGACTGTACAATGTGTTTCTCATATCAATTTTTCCCAAAATCCCCTTCTGATGTGCAATCCTTTATCTTGGATTATGTAATTCAATAGGCTTCAGTATTAAGTGGTAGCCCCAGGCCCCCAAAAACTTAGAACCATTCTTTACCGAGCTATCAAAAACTTTATTCTCTACTATCTGCACTAGGCCAAGGCTAAGAATATTTCGATGATTTGCACAACAACTAGCCCTGCTAAGGCAATTGCAATTAACCATGAGTTCCCTATGTGTGGTCTTTTCATTGTCATTATTAACATTAACCAAGTGAAAATTGTAATCACACATCAATTGGAGTCCATAATCATTTTGATATTCTACCACATTTAGTTCACTATCATACTCCACCAAATACTCATCCAATTAGACTGGGAACTGAAAATCTTCAAAATCCATTTGATCACTAACATTATAAGGGTTAATATCAATTTCATTTTGAACATCAAATTGAAAACCCTCATATATACTTCTTTTAAGATTGGACCATCTAGGGACATATATCCTAACCCTTTGGAGTGATAATGCAATTCCAATACAAGTAGCTCAGAATTAGTATGAATCTCATGTAAAACCTTGGAATCATCCCTTGTTTTCTACCCCACACCAGACATACAATCATCTTGTGTAATGAACATGAAATGTTCATATATGGGGATAATCTCACACTGGTGGTCACATTCATCAGAGGAGTGTAAACCAATTATACTGTCATATGCTCTACAACATTGGAGAAGTGATTCCCCAAAACCTATGGTGTCTTTTCTCCTATTCAAGTCAGGATCATCACCACATATAGTATTATCAATATCATCCCATGCATCAAAGAGTACCTCCATTTTAGGTTCATTAATATGGTCAAGTTCACTCTTCCAATCACTATCCAACTCAAAGAAAAATGTTTCAAAAGATGGCTCAAATAACTCAAGATTAATAGGATCATCAATAAAGCACTCATGTACCTCATCCATTGATCTGTATGATGACTCAAAGGTGAAAGTTTCATTGTAATTTGCATTTTTTTCATTAGCAACCGAACCGGCTTCTTCATCACTTTCCTTCTCAATACATTCTTTGTCAAAAATAATCATGTCCATTTTCTCAAAAAAACTTGCATATTCCATTTCTACTTTACATAGACATTCAAGAACAACTAGGACATGATCTTGTTGGCTAGCACCATAGTTTCCATCATGCTTAACATTATGCTCAGGCTTAGAGTACTGAACACATACATTATTGTCTTCAAACTCATCATCATTCACAAAAATAGCATGCTCTAGTTTTAACATGATTGGATTACAAGTATGTGCAGGATCATCATGGAAAAAATAGGCCCTTAAGTGGAAAAAAATTTAGAAAAATCAGAGTTAGGAAACTTGACATAAAAATTTGAATAAGTTATCTATATTATTTTTAAAATATGTAAGAATAGAATCTATAGAAAATTGAATGTAGTTTCTAAACTACTAGGTTTATTTTTATTTTTTAAATCTATTTGGTGATAATTTGAAATTTCAATGCGATAGTACTTAAATTTCGGGGAAAAAATAAGAAGTAGTAATGTAGACCACCCTAACCACAATAAAATAAAAATATTTTTTTATAAGATTTTAGATATAAGTAGAGGACTCATGTCCGGATGTGATGCATTTTTTTTTGCAATTTTTTTCCAAGTAAATAATTAATTATGAATTTGTTATTACAAATTTAAAAAAATATAAAAACTCATATGTCTGACCACCTTAACTTGGTCAAAACTTCATGAAATTCAATTTTTCCTTTTTTAATCCTATAGTATACGAAGCATAGAATGTGACACATGTTTTGGATTCAAAAAATGTGATACCGTTTGAAAGCTATAGATGTTTTTCAATTATCCTATCAATCAGGACTTTAGTCGTAATTCAAATAAAAAATTAATAATAATAATTTATTAAATTCAAAATAAAGCATAATTTATATTGGTGGAAAGCTGACGATCTCCTTTAAAAACCCTTTTCGTTTCATCAATTTTGGGAAAAAAAAAGTCATCAGCCACATGGGTCATCATATCACTTACATATTGCCACTTTTTGGCCCATCATGATCCTGCACATACCCTTACATTCCAAGTATCCATCACATGGAATTTTCTTATTCATTTGTAAGGGAAAAACCTCACGAGCATTAGTATCATTGTATCCCTCATGCAAATAAAATTCTTCCATATCATCATCATAGAAAGATTTATATTCTTTAGAAAAAAAATCAAGGACCTTAGTTTCCCCTTGATCATTATTGCAAGGGAATTCATCATTACCTAGGCTATGCTCAGAGTGTTCAGAATGGACACCCAGACTCTCATTATCCATGCCTTGACTATTGACTTGTTGTGAGACAACAACAATTCTTGCAAATGTATCTTCATCCTCATCACTAATGTACTCAATTGAATATGGGCTATCTATAAATTGATTACTATCATTGTCCTCACCCACATCACAAGATAGGTGTCCATTTTCTGATTTACCCTTTTCACATTCTTGAGTTGTCTTCTGATTTTTCTCCATAGGGAAACCATTATCTATAGTTTGAGACATCATACTTCATGCATAATCACACTTATCTTCCTCATTAATCCATATCCAATCAAACATTTGATCAAAACCCTGAGGCTCCAACTCCTTTGTCAAGGTACTTAGCCTTGGCTCAAAAATTTCACAAAATAAGTTAATGCATATTGATTCCTCAGGTTTGAAATTCTTAGGGATTTCAAACAAGGCATCCAAAAACCTTGCAAAAAAATCATATGGTGATTCTTCCTCATGCCTTTCCATGTTAGACAATCCTTGAACAAAAGAAACTTGATCAGTAATGCTTGAAATTTATCGTTGTTCCACTTGGAGTTCATCATTAGCTATATGAGACCATGATGGACAAATCAAAAAAGTAGAGGAATCACTAACATGATAATTGTTTGTATTATCTGATCCATTTGCATGAGGTGTACTAAAACAACCAACACTTGCAGCCATATAACCCTTCATCATTGAATATCTCAAGTTGTTTTCAATGTCCATAGAAATTTGATATGCATGATGCAATGTTGTAGGCTCCTTATCTCTTAACAAATAAATCATTTCTTCATCAAATACCCAAATACACAACCAAACACTCTACATCACTCAGTCTCATATTTTGAGGAATATCTATTATTGATTTTGCAAATTTGAGATTAAAAGCTAGGATTGACTCATCTTAATCCTTTTGAATTTCCATGATTTTTCTCCTTACTGAACTTGGATTAATTATTTCACCAAAGAGTTCTATAAATGCTACCATGAATTCATTCCATGAAGGTATAGAACATACTAGTAAGCATGAAAACTAATCTCTAGCATCCTCCTTCATAGATTCAACAAATAGCTTCATGACAACATCTTCATGACTTGTATCATAGTCTCCCATCAAGTCTATAAATGTATATAAATGTCTATAAGCTGATTCAAAACTTTTCCCTATGAATTTTGGCAAATGTTCCCTAACATGATTAGGAACAAAGTTCTGGAAACCCTGAATACCATTAAAATTTAATGGTCTATACTTCCCAATAGAGATATTTCTTTGATGACATGACAAGGCTGCATGTCCTACATGTTTCCACTTGAAATTCCACAAGGAGATACAAAGGAATGATACATTTTCTTGTATCCCTTTACAAACCTCAAATATCAACTTCATAGTTGATCATTCACTGCCTTACTCCTTGATTTAATCATGATTTTAAAATTGCATTACTCAAATATATCTATGCCTTGGATCTTCTAATGGGAAGATTTTAAACATAAGCATACTCCATCATAATATAGAAACTTCAAATTATATCTTAGGAGTATGTAAAATTAACACTACCATTCCATGTATTAGTGCTCAATTCACTTAATAGGGAACCAAATTTTTTCCAAATCACTCAACATGGTTTTCACATACATTTATTGCTTCTTGAAAACCAAAAGAGGGGAAATACCTAGATATGTTGCAGTAGTTTTGAATTATGCTTTTGACTAGAAAAAATTGCAGATATGAAGCTATCATCACCATTCCATCAGGTTCTTTTGCATAGAGTCGCCACCTCCTTAATAAAAGGAATAAAATTCAACAATATGAAGTTTCTTTCATAGGTTGATTTTAATTCAAGCTTCCTTGATCAACAGAGTTACACATGAATCCTTTATCTTTTCTACAACAAAACACTTTCCATGTTTAAAATACTCAAAAGATGAACCAGATGTTCAAATTCTATAAATTATTTGACTTAAAACAATACTAGAGTCATTTGTAATTTTCTCTCTAACTTCCCATCAGGGTACTTCATTATGTGAGCTCAAGTCTACCTTATCTTTATTTAGTAAATTTTCATTCTATTTCACTGGATTCTCTCAAATAATGCATACCGATGCAGAGATCTCAGAGTCGCCACCCACATCTAGTGAGAAATTATAAAATACTCATGGAATTATAGTAGATCTTGATAAAATTTGCAAGTTTAAAGGGAAACACAATAGATTCTTGCAACATTTTGAGAGTTAAGTCACTTCACATCAAAGCTAGACCAAAAATGGACAGTTTGTACTTGTCAAAGTATTCGAATCTAACACTTATGATCTGGAAACACATACTTCATGAGTATTTTCCCCAGTAGAGTCATAGATCTATTGGTTACTTTTTTAGAACCAAACTTAATCTCACCATTTACCTATGAATTTTCCAGAATCCAATGATAAGTAAAGGAAAGGATTGGCCAACAAGTAAAGGACTAAATTAGGCCTCTACTTCTACACTTCGAGCTTTTTGAAACCCAAGAGGGTGATCCTAACAATGTTTATATGATATTCTTGTGCCATTTTTATCATAAACACTGCAACACACAGATAATTATCATATAATGGCTCAACAAATAGAAGGTATCAAAGGAGTTGGCTACTTCTTAACAACAGTTCATATTCGGAGCCTGAGAATGGTAAAACCTAACATAATTGTAACCCATTTTGGAAAATCTGATTTAATAAATTGTTTGTTGCTTAATTAATCAACAAAATGCAACATGATCACCTCACTTAGATCAGTGCCTCATCCTTGGAACGAAGTCAATTCTAACATTTACATGATTCAATAGAAATTTCACACATGACATTATTTAGAACTTTGAGGATACTGCATTACAGTACTTCAACATTATATCTTAATCATCACTTCTTACTAACATCCTAGTACATGATTTGACATAAACCTATAGCTCCATTCAAGCATTTACATCAGCCCTTTGAACTAATAAGCAAGAATAAAACCATACATTCATTGGAAGTCAATAGAGATAAATAAGATAACCCTTCATTATATTACTTATAGTTTATAAAACTAATACATATGAGAGAAAATGGTGTAGAACTTGCACTATTCTATTCTATATTGTCAATATTACTATTAGGACTACATGTGCATATTAGAAAACTCAAACCTAAGACTTAACACCAAAATTCTTAGTATATTCTTTCTAATATTCAGTGTGATCAATTCCAAAACAACAAACCCTCATAACTGGCCCTAAATTCCCATTTATAGAATATGGGAGAAACAAGCTTTAGGCAAAATTATCATTTCAGTCACATTTACATTTGACACTTAATTTCATTTTAGTTTCAGAAACTTCCCACACGGTTATATTTGATCATTGCAAAATGGGGAGAAAGAAAAAGACAAAACTCCATATAGTTCATTGAAGAAGACTAGCTAGCCTTCCAAAAATCATCATTCATAATTGCAGCAACTCCAAAATCTCACATCCACATCGATCAAAGAAGATTCTCCAAGTTAGCATCATAGACAAAAACTTACACATTCATAGAAGAGGACGAGCCCATCATTGTGGCAGCAGTGTCATCATAAACAAAAACAGAACTGAGGTGCTACTCTAATTCTTCAGAATCACAGTAAGCATGCCTACTCCATGTTCTTGCTAAAATTGGAGAAGCCACTACCCCTTCGTCATTAGAATCATCTCGACATGCCAGTGTAAGAAGGTAACAACCATACTCCAGGTCAGTATCTCCTTTATCGCTCAGAGGACTAGCTGAATCCTCCATGGGAGAGTTGTGCCTCCCCATATAAGAATCATAAGCCTTGTGGTACTTATTCTTCTTCTTCCCACAAGACTTAATAAATTTTCCACGAGACTCAACCTAGTCATGACCAACAACTCTATTCCTTAGGTGGTAATTGCTCCTAACACCACCCTTCTTATTTTTATTATGGGAACTCCTCCTGCCCTTTTGTGTTGCAAGAGCTCTTGGTGAGCCAAGTTTAGTTTCAAGTGCATTGTCCTAGGATTAAATCATACTAAGTCTCCTAGACCTTTTGACTAGTTGGATAGACTCACCTGACTTACCCATTCTTACAGAAGAACAGTGCAACAACTTATGAATTCCCAAGTACAGAGAGATCTTACAATTTTGCAAGAAAAAGACACTTCACAACTATGTAGAAAACTTATCAACCAATGTGACCTCTTCAAATAATTAACCCTTGCAAACCCCAGGTAACTAAAAATTACAAATCCCACAATAAATTCCTAAGACCAGCCAACCGATACTCGGTTGACATATAAAAACACAGATACTGACTTACCCGGGAGAAACCTTCTACAACTTGACTCCAAAGTTCTTCATGCCATCTTCTTCTCAAACCTAAGCTTAATTTATTAGATTCTAATTGCAATTGTGAAGAAAAATATTGCTGCCAACTCTCATTATATTAAGAAATTTGAGCGTGTTGACCATTAATGCTCAAGGAAGGCTTGCACGAGGGAGCTAACAATTAGCTGCTTGATTTTGAATCTCAATCGTTGATCATAAGCCGAGATGGATCGATAGATAATTAAAATCAAGGTAATTAATTGTGAAGAAGCCAATTACATGTGCCTGTTGCCTTTTTTTGATTAGAAAATCCCATGTGGATATGCATCCACTTTGTCTGCAAACTTAATCATCCACTTATCATTAAAGAATGCTTGTCGTGTCAATTTTTTCCCGCTTTCTCGTGAGAATTAACCCGCTTGTACCTTTGATCAATAGGACGATGGGGAGTGGTCAAGATTTAATCTCAATCCACTAAACTGTACCTTCCCTAATGCAAACCACTTGTCTCCATGTATAAGCCTCTAACAGAAATGATGACTAAGACCAGAAAATACCCATAATATCTCGAACACGTGCAGAAGAAAACAATTCTTATCTTTCACCATTTATCTTTCATGCCATCTTAGAAAATTTTATTAATATTTTTCCTTTACTAATGTCCCTCCAGCCCATTAGATTACTCCATGTGGCAGTCGCTCGTTTCCCCATCGAGAAACAAAAGGCGCAAGTGGGTTCTGCACGAGATGGCGGGGAGCGGTCAGGATTGACCCACGTCACCCACTATCAACCATCACTAGTTGCTTGAAAAAAATTTCACAACATTCAAAACCAGGTGGGTCCCTCCACAAGGGGATAGATGGGTAAAGCTCGCTAGCCCATTGCATTATTTTAAAATAATATAAAAATGGACGGGGTGGTGAGGAGCAACCTAGATGAAGCCACATCACAAAACACCCACCGTAGATCTTATTGAAACACCACTAGTTAACCCCTAAAAGGTGTTGGGACGACCAATGCATAAGGCACGTGGCACTCACCCACCCGCCCACTTAAATAATCAAATGAAAAATAGAATAGAGTGGGGGCATGGGGAACATCCAGGATCTACTTGCGGTAATCGAACGGTTATCATAATCGGTGGAAATATGCACATGTAAAATGTTAGTTTTAAAAGGGGACAACATAGGATAACATAAGAAAAGACCTCAACAAATATAAAACCATTTTAATCAAAGGATGTAAAGGCCAAACAAGGTCGATCATTCGACCTTACAAAATAAAATATGTTTCAGACCTAGGCACGAGGGGTCGATTAATTCATGGGTTTTGATGGCATAGGATGTAACTTAAATGACCGGTACCGACAATAAGGGATGAATGATGAGTTAGAATATTGGAAAGGAAAAAGGCTTAAGGGTAACTTAGGAAGGGTTCTAAAAACATAAACCCTAAAAAAGTGATAGAGAACAAAACCCTAAGCCCAGAGACATGGATTTAACCAAAATTTTATAGAATTTTAAGACGAGACGTGAAGCATTTTTAGGGGTTCCTTCACCAACCTCTCTTGGTTTGGTTCAACTCAACACCATTTGTGTGTTCTAGTGTCAAATGCATTCTTGCAAAAGTTGTCAGTGGAAAGTAGTACAAAAATGGAAAGAAGCATTTTTTTGTTTTGTGCATAATGGAGAAAAACCAACTATACCAACAAGTCAAGGTGGGTAGTCCAATGCTAAAAATGGCCTCCTTTTTCCATCTAACCCCCTGTGATTCCTGAGTGCACTAATCCAGGGTGGTCTTGAAAGTGTCGTGAGAAGAAAAACTCAAAATTGTAAAATTTATAGTTATTTTAATGAATGTGCATCATGAACCATCAAGGATCTACTTTTTTGGCTACTGCCTACCTAAGAATTTTTTTATATCAATAATTTCTAATCCATGGATATCACGTATATATTTTCTACCTAAGACTTCTTTCAATGTATATGTTTATGCCCCTTTCCCTATGGAGATCATGTATATCTTGCCTACTCTAACACTTGGTAGAGTTTCCCTATTAGGCATATCTTTATGCTCCTTTCCTTCCCTTTGTCCCTTATTATGATGTTAAATTTTTTATGGTCTCATGCCACCCTTTCTATGTTTTATTCCATTTACTTATCATCCCATTAGACTTAAATTCCCTTCCTAAGTAATCCACCCTTCTTCTAGTACCTAGTCCAAGGTACGACTCTTCCCCAACCCTTAACAATTCATATTTACCACCTATTTTTTGTTGGCTTTCTACCAAATCACTAGAAATTCCACTTGTACACTAAAAAAGGTCTAGATGTGCCACAAAGGTACATCTAGAAATAGTGTTATACATTGAAAGGTCTTGTCTATTCAATATATATATGATCGACCGTGGATGTTTTGATCTACTTTTTTGGCCACTGCTCGCCTAAGATTTGTTTTGATCATTAAATTCTAATCCATGGATATCATGTAAATACCTTGCATAGATAATACTTCTTTCAATGCATATCACTATTTAATCTTATTACAAAAGAAGGGCTCATTTCTATTAATTTAAGACTTCTTTCAATGTATATCACTATTTCATCTTAAGACTTCAATGTATGAGAGGATTCATATTTTTTTAAGCAATGAACTACAAATTAAAAAATAATACCTTCAAAAATTGAGTAATTGAGAGAATGTGAGAATACTCATTAGAAATGGGGTCAAAGAAGAACCTACATATAAATAGAGATAAATTGTTGAGCATAAGCAACATGAACTACAAAGTTTGAACTAAAAATTCTCTAAAATCAAATATGTACCTTGAAAATATATTGATCTACATGATATACCATGGATGTTTTTATCTGAATCGCTTGAAAATATACCTTTGTTCTCCAAAAAAAGCTCCATTTTTACATATCAGTTGCTTTTTATGTAAAATTTTAATGTATTTTTAATTCAACCCATAGAAATAACATGAATCAAGATAAGATGAACAATATCATACATGTCTCATACAACAAATTATCTTCTACTCAAGTGTGCCTGAAGGGTCATCTCTTGCCTTCAGAGTATCAAGTATAGCATCGTGATCAACACTACTAACTATCCATAGTTCCTTTGTTCTTAGTTTGGCATGATGTCTTGATAACTTTATATTTGTTGCTATAACAAGGTGTGAATACATGAGAATGGAATTTTGTTTCTCATAGTCTCCAAATGCAGCTATTTCATTTTTTCTAATCATATACGTTCACAACCAAGTTTTGAATACAACAACTAAACCTATACGATACATGAACCCATCATCATCTGTCATCGATTGTGTTAGCTTCTTCTTTCCTTGTACACATCGTTTCAACCAATAGTTTGATGCCACTTCATTCCCCTATAGTGCAACAAATACATAGATATGTCTTGGTTGTACAAGATCTCAAATATGGTCATAGTCAAGTGAACTTTACATTTCATCTTCTAAAGAGGATTTTTCTACAGATAAATTGGTTAGATACTATAGAATCCATGTATCTACCATTTCACATGACTTGCATTGATCCCTATCACACAAAAAATAACTTTGACAAAAAACAAGCCAACTCTTATGTCCATATAGTCCATGCATTTGCAACTGAGCTTCAAAATGAATGCATCTTTGAATACTCTATAATTTTTTTACATTCTAATTTGTATCCCATTTTTCCCCCATCAACCAATCAAAAGAAACTACAAACTTGGGAATCAAGTGTCCCTCCTCATGATAATGCATAAGTACACTAATCAACAATAGAACATGCATCACTAAATGTTGCACCACCTCTGATCTTCATTTTCCCCTTAACGAGAGATCACTTCACACCTACACCTACACCATCATGCTTACCTTTTCCATGCCCATCTTCAAAAAACTCCAAATATGTGGTATACTCATTTGTACATGCATCCTACTCAACCAATAACACATACAAGAATTCTTGAATTACCTCGAGCAGTTATCTAATCAAATGATATGTCGACCCATTACAATACCATTTTCCTATAAGAACTCAAAAATGTTTTCAAAACAATGTTGTAAAAATTAGATGAATGAGATCTATTATCACTCATTTGAAAATGGTACTCCCTAATTATCTTCATGTCCTCTTCTTTAGTATCAGGCGAATGTCTATATGTTATGTGGAAAAAAATAGCAATTTGAATAGAATTGTAATATTGTGATTGTACCTCATTCTATGCTTGCAATGTGTAATTTTTAGCAAAATAACCATGGATATAATAGTTACAATTGGGAAAGAGTCCTTACACATCTTGAATTTCTGATCCAACCATTGGGACATGTGTCTACACCTTGCATACTTGTAGAAAATATTTTTCTTAAAAATCAGAAATAAAATCAACAATAGTTACCTCTCTTGTAACAAGCTCGCATCTAGAACCTTCACCTCCACTCTTCAAACTATATTTGTGTTGATGTCTCAACTATCTTTGGTTGTCCTTGATGAAAAAATCTATTGGCATGCTCTTTGGTATTCATGTTTATGATGATTCAAAATTTTAATGATATATTGGCTCTTGATGTTTACTGTTGGATCATATGGTGATAATCTCGGTTCATGGCATGCTCCTTTAGTTTCAGTTCTTTACTTGATGGTACTGACATTTGACATGGTGTTCTTTATGTCATTACAAGCATAAGCTTCAGATATGTGTCTTTGCTTTCATGATAGCTGCAAGTATATTCAGCATGTTTACAAGTCATTGTGACATACTCATACTGGTAGATTCATTTTTAGTGAGATATCATTTGATTCATGGAATCATAAATCATACTAGTTGCAAGGTATTGGACAACATCATAGTTGTGAGTATTAGCTTCATAAAGGTAATTCTTATGGCAATATGGTTTCAGTTGATGTTTATCAAATTGATCTTGGTTTGGCATCTATATTGTCTTGGCATCTTTCTATCTTCGTGGTATAAATGGTTGACTTATTGATTGATAAATATGGCACATGACATCTGGTTCATAGTTTATTTATATTTCTTTAACTAGATATTACACCAATTCAGGCAGTTTGGTTATTGATTCACTTTGTTCTATGAATCTTGGCTTAGTGACATCATTGCACTCATGTTTCTAAAGCTATCTTGAACTCACATTACTTGGAGGCATTGAATTCATATTGGTTCAAGCAACATATTTGTTTGATGGTATTTTTTGGTACGCATGGCATATGATTTTAACAATATACTTGGTTATCAAAAGAGACTCCAATGCTCGAGCCTTGACATCATGGTCAACATCTAAAGGTGATCATTCTTCATGGAATATAAATTAACTCTATCGGGTTTCTATAGGTAGGGTTTTGGAATATTGTTTAATCATTTGTCAGTTATATATTTGTAAGTCAATTTTTTGGCTTATTTAAAAGTCGCTATGAAGTGACATGGCAACAAAAATTTGGTAATAATGTTCAAAGTTAATATTGAGGCTCAAAGGAATTAAATCAAATTTGTTTGGAAGCTGTAATAATCAACATCATAAAGGAAGTGATAGTTGTTTCCTATCGGTCACTTATTTTTGACTTTGAGTAAAGTAGGTTGAAAATAATTCTTGGCAGCTTATGTGCAAATCGACAGCCATCATATAGACTTGTCAGTTTTTCGGAGATCATTGGTCTTTGAATAATGCTGATTATTTGATAATGTTGATCGACATTCTTTAGCAATCATCAAATTTACTATTATGTTGGCCTCCATGGTAAATTCTTTGACAATTCTTTTTAAAGTTTATTATGATGTTTTCATATCATGTCATAAGTCCTCTCAGACTTCAAGTTTTATCTAATTTTGAAAAGGCATCGAAAGCCTTTGATTCGAATGAAAGTGAAAGCATGTTAGGGAAAACTCATTTGTGGTCATTCTTTTGCAAGGGTATGGAACCCTAGCCGCTGCCATGGATAGTGCTCTAAGGTTATAAAAACATCTAGAACAAAGGTAGACTTAAAATTTCATGATGTTGACCTTGAAACTATAGGAAAAAAACAACAAAAGGATATCAACAGAGGAGGAAGGAATAGAAAAATAGTTTTAGAGGGTCTCACTCTACCTGGCAAGGTAAATTGATGAGGTATAATTTTTCTTTTTTTAGGATATTGTAATTCTTGTTTTGATTATGACCATAGAGCATCTGAATTTTGGATTAAAGTGAAGAAAAATGATTGGAAAAGGAACAATGGTATTGTCACATGCTTCAAGTGTATTCAATCAGGTCATATTGCAAGAAATTGTGATAATTTTTTTTGAAAGATAGTGTAGGGGAGTTTAAATCTTCAGTTGTTTGCTATAGATGTAATGAATCTAGTCATAAAGCAAGGTTTTCCAGGGAGAAATCATCTGGAAGTGGATCATTAAGGGTTTGGAGAAGAAAGCAAGAAAAGGAGAAGGAAGGACTTAGTATTGTGCATGATGCACAAGGATCATCTCTTAGCATTTAATGAATGTTTGGTTTTAGGGGGAGTAATCCAAAATTTTATTTAATATCCCCAAGAAGTCTTAGAATGTAGTGGAACAAGATTTTGAAGCTTTGGTATAGTTTGTCTGCTTCATGGACTAGGTGAAGAATAGTGGTATATCTGTGGTCATAAATCTTTTATAATAAAGAAGTAGGGTTTTGTTTGAGCTGAGATATTGTTTTCTCTTCTGTAGATAGTTTATAGAATCTTTACTAGATTGGTTTGCAAATGATACTTTCTCTATGATTGTTGTTACAGTCACCTGATGATTTTTTAGTACATGATAGACAATATACATGATAGTATTCTTCAAGATTCTCATGCAAATATTCATGTCATAAATGGATCTCAGAATATCAAGAATGCCAATGATAGTAATATATGAGAAAGAAGTAAAGAGCCTTGGTTCAAATATTTGTCTCTTGTTTGATTCTTGGTATCTTCCTTGAAGCATGTTAAAAAAATTAGAAAACAATGTATTGATGCTTCTTTTCTTTGGTCATGAGTCCTTAGTCACATAAGATAATGATTCATTTAGCTATTGTTAGTGGTGTGTTGGCTGTTATGACAGTGTATAAATTTTGGTATTCAGTGGATGGTTTATAAACATGAGATATCAAGATTTTTCCATTCATGGTAAGTAATGATATTGGAACATAAAGTTTACAAGAATCTACTTATAACTGCATACTGTGTTAAGTAATTTGTTCTGATAACAACATTTTGTTGGTATATTATCCAATGGTTTCAATGTTTGTTGATATGAAACTTCATAAGCATGGAAGTGGAGATGTGTGTGTGAGGCACACAAGAATTGAAGAGTAGTCACCTTGCATTGGAGCTAGTCTACACTGTATTAGGGTTCATGATAACAAGATATACTTATTCAGTTTAGCAATGTAACTTCATGTTACTAGCTACTTCTTTGAAGTCATTAATGATGTGTCTGATTATTCTGGTGCTTTCCTAACTCTATCTTTCAAAGATTTATGTTTCGGAAAGCAATATTTAATGGAAAGACTATGGAGTCAGTGAAGTATTATGTTGAAGTATATAGTTACCTTGCGAAAAAATTGGACAATGTTGTTTTTGAAAGGTTACTTGAACATTACTATGGATTTGACCATATGTTAATTGCAGGGGAAATCTCTATGACAAAGGGAAAGGTGAAACATTGATATTAGTTAACAGTACTTTGTTTTCTAATATTGATACACATGGATAGTTAACCTTGGTTTGTATTTTTGGATATGGATTTTTGAAAGGTTGCTTCGATAGTGGTAGTATAGTGATAGAGTTTGTTTGGTCTATCAATGACAGTGCATATTTTGAATCTCTCTCAAAATCTTTCATGCTTAATCTTACCTCTATTGATGTTCTTGGTATGATTAGACAGGTTATGTGCATGGCTTAGTGACATTTCAGTTCTATTTTTTAGGGGGAGTTTGGTTCTATGGTTTCTTATTTACAGCTCTATTATATTTTTTCTACTCTACTGCTCTATTTGTAGATGATTATTGTGTTGAATGGTTGGTTGAATTCTCAGTTGTTTTCATGGAATTTCACTATATTCTCCTTGTTCTTTGTCATTGATGCAAAAAGGGGGAGAGTAATTTGTGTTTTTCCATCAAGGATAAAGGGGGAGTTTGTTGACATCTTAGTTGTCTTTGGTTGTCCTTGATGAAAAAATTTGTTGGCATGGTCTTTGGTATTCATGTTTATGATGATTCCAGATTTAAATGATATATTGGCTCTTGATGTTTATTGTTGGATCATATGGTGATACTCCTGATTCATGCAATTCTCTTTCAATTTTAGTTCTTTACTTGATGGTACTGACATTTGACATGGTGTTCTTTATGTCAGGACAAGCATAAGCTTCATATATGTGTCTTTGCTTTCATGAAAACCACAGGTATATTAAACATGTTTACAAGTCATTGTGACATACTCAAACTGGAAAATTCATTTTCAGTGAGATATCATTTGATTCATGGAATCATAAATCATACTAGTTGCAAGGTATTTGACAACATCATAGTTTTGAGTATCAACTTCATAAAGGTAATGCTTATGAAAATATGGTTTCAGTTGATGTTTATTAGATTGATCTTAGTTTAGCATCTATATCATCTTGGCATCTTTCTATCTTCATGGTATAAATGGTTATGACTTGTTGATTAATGATAAATATGGCACATAACTTCCGGTTCATTGTTTATTTGTATTGCTTTAACAAGCAATTACACAGATTCAAGAAATTTGGTTATTGATTCACTTTGTTCTATGAATCTTGGCTTAGTGACATCATTGCACTCATGTTTCTAAAGCCATCTTGAACTCACATTACTTGGAGGCATTGAATTCATATTGGTTTAGGCAACATATTTGTTTGATGGTATTTTTTGGTATAGATGGCATATGATTTTAACAATATACTTGGTTATCAAAGGAGACTCCAATACTCAAGCCTTGACATCATGGTCGACATCTAAAGGTGAGCATTCTTCATGGAATATAAATTAACCCTATCGGGTTTCTATAGGTATCGTGGTTTTGGAATCTTGTTTTATCATTTGTCAATTATATATTTGTAAGTCAATTTTTTGGCTCATTTAAAAGTCACTATGAAGTGACATGGCATCTACAATTTGGTAATAATGTTCAAAGTTAATATTGTGGCTCAAAGGAATTAAATCACATAATTAGTTTGGAAGCTGTAATAATCAATATCATAAAGGAGGTGATATGTTTTTCCTATCGGTCACTTATTTTTGACTTTGAGTAAAGTCAGTTGAAAATAATTCTTGGTAGCTTATGTGCAAATCGACAGCCATCATATATACAGTTTGTCAGTTTTTTTGAGATCATTGGTCTTTGAATAATGGTGACTATTTGATAATGTTGATCGACATTCTTTACCAATAATCAAATTGATTATTATGTCAGCCTCCATGGTAAAGTCTTTGACATTGATTTTTAAAGTTTATTATGATGTTTTCATATCATGACTTAAGTCATCTTGGACTTCAAGTTTTATCTAATTTGGAAAAGGCATCGAAATCCTTTGATTCAAATGAAAGTGAAATCATGTTAGGGAAAAATAATTTGTGGTCATTCTTTTTGCAAGGGTGTGGAACCCTAGCCGCCGCCATGGAATTCCTGTAAAGTTGTTGTTTCTCATTACTTTAGCTGGCTATAATGAAATTAACAGGGAGAAAATCTCAGTGTTTAATCATTGATAGGTATGGCTGCTAAGTTTGGTGTGTTACATTGGGTGAGGGCTCGAGTTGGAAATATATTCATTGTTGTTTCCTTCATCTAGGTTGGTAAATACTTGGTATAGTTTTTCATGTATTCCTTTTTCAACTTCATGTGGGTTCAGGTATCTTTATCATCATTTGGTGTTTATTTTTATCAAAAATCTGCATTTGGTCATTTTGCTCGAATCAAAAAAGGTGAAAGTGATTTACTTGTCAGAAGATAATGCATTTTAGTTACTAAAGAAAAAATGATGCCCTGATAGAATATCATTTCTATTTGTTCTTGCAATGAGGGTTTGTGACTTTCGATTGATGGGTAGTCATGCATTTTGTGAAATCTGTCATTATTATTGTGGATTCAAAATGGACTTATTTCATATGTTACAAAAATTGATGGTTATTTGCATAAGGCCTTTTGAAAAAAAATTCATATGGGTTTACTTGTGCATACTTCACTACATACAAATCTAGGTTATGAAAAATCTTGAAGTTTGGAAAGGAAGCAATACTTGAAATATTCTTGTCTGATTTTGAAATGGCCTTCTCTACAGGAATTACATAAAATTATTCTCCATCTGTTGATCATCATTCTACTGGTTCAATTTTCTGAAAACAACATGAGGGTTTCAGAGTCAATGATATTCTTTAAATCAAAAATAATGTTCTTGAAATATATATAAATACAGTGATGATACATTGTGAAGAGTGGTTTTTGAAATTGTAATTGTTATTATTTGAAAAAGAGATAGTGAAAAAGCTATGTAATAAAAGTTTGAAAACATGATGCAGAGTATAATCATAAAAACCTTATTTATTTAATATTTTAAGGATTCATGTTCAATCTCTAGGGTGTTAGATAGAGAGGTATTAGTGAGCTAAAATTAAATAGAGAGATCCTCTGTGTTATTGTAATTTTGTAATCTAAAAAGGGGTTGGTGCTCCTTGAGATTGGTGTCTCTAAATGAGGGGTTGGTGCTCCTTGAGTGGGTGCTCAGAAATTGGCCTGTAAGGCATTATAAGCTAAGGTTTTTGAAGTTAAGCCAGTGAGACAGTTTAGGAGTGGTTTATCTACCCTAGGAGGGTTTTCCACTCGACAAATTCTTTGTCTTATGGTCTCTTTGTTTTGATGTCATAATGCTTCTTGATTGTCATAATTTTGTGAGTGATTGTTCTTATCAATCTGAGCATTGTTGAATGTTAGTTTCCTCATCTCTGAAAATGGTTATATCAAAATTTCTTGCAGAAGTGTTCTATCATTGTTGAAAATTCTGATTCAATAGAAAGCATTAAAGCATTCATTTAATTCATAGCTCAAGAATTGTTACAATGTACTAAAGGTTCTTTGTGTCTCATTACCTATCTTATGTCTTCTGTTGCACTATTATTGCAGTGTCTTATAAAGTTACATTGAAATCAGTTGGTTAAGAAGTGATTACTTTGCTCTATTGTCAATAAAAAGGATATCAAAATTAAAAGTCTTGGTCAAAGTTTAAAAAGGTTTAGATACCTATTCACCCCCCTCTCAGTGTCTTTCCATAACTCCAACAATTGGTCTTAGAGCTTGGGGTCCTCATATAGGTCTAAACCACCTAGGATTGATTATGGTCTTGGAGTCTATTAAACATATCATAAGTTCAAGAAGGTACTTATGTAACTTGAGCCAAATCCTTGAGTCTGAACGTCTTAAGAAATTTTGATTTTGAAGTGTTGTGTCTAATATGGAAAAAGGTAGAAGGAATAAGGGAAAAAGAAGTTCACAGCAAAATAATAACCATCAAATTCTTCCTAAACTCAATATGAGAAGTAATGAGGAAGATATCATTAGCAATAATCCAAAAATTATAGAGTATCCTATGTTTAGAACACATCAGTTTGAAGGTACCAATTTTATTCTTTGGAAACATTGGATGGAGACATATTTGTCTTCTTTAGGGTTTGGTGTGTGGGCAACAGTAGAAAGAGGTTGCATTGTATCTGTAACATCTTCCACACATGAGGAGAAAAAAACTCTTGAATTCAATGTTAAGGATATAGATGCTATTTTCAATAGTTTTCTAGAAATGAAATTATTGCTAAGGTTATCCATGCTGGAATGTAAACAAAGTTTGGGAAAGATTGATTGAAATGAATGGGAATGGTGAATTGCAAGAGGAGATATCTCTGAAAAATGAAACAAGTTGTGGGTCATCTAAAAGTGATGATTGTGCAAATCTTCATAGTTTTGAAGAAAATCAGATTGAGTTCAAATCTATAGAGATTACTAAGGAATATTCAAATGGCCAAGAAATTAATGAAGTAGATCAATTTTTGGGTGAAGTGAATTCTGAATAGGAATTTGATGAACAAGAAAGTGAGGTTGATTTGGAAGGTGAACTCCTGTGTGATTTAGATACAATTAAGCAACTTAGAAGAGAGAACCAAAATTTAAAAAAGAAGCTAGAAATTAAGGAAGAAGTTAGAAACCAACTTAAGGTAAAAGAAAAAACTATAGAAAAACTTGAGTATTAAGTGGTCTTACTGAGGAACATTGATAAAGCATCAAAGTAGTTAAGTGATGAGAAAATTAATGAGAATGGTTCTATGTCTTTGGATAAAATTATTTGTGCACAGAAAGCTCCAAGTGACAAAAGTGGTCTAGGCTTAGAGGAAGGACAATTCTCTAAGGTTAGAAAAACACCTAGAACAAAGGTAGACTTAAACTTTCATGATGCTGACCTTGAAACTACAGGAAACAAAAAACACAAGGATATCAATAAAGGAGGAAGGAATAGAAAAAATAGTTTCACAGGGTCTCACTCTACCTAGCAAGGTAAATTGATGAGGTATAATTGTTCTTTTTCATGCTATTGCAATTATTGTTTTGATTATGGCTATAGAGCATTTGAATGTTGGATTAAATCGAAGAAAAAAGATTGGAAAAGGAACTATGGTATTGTCACATGCTTCAAGTGTAGTCAATTAGGTCATATTGCAAGAAATTGTGATAAATTATTTCTAAAAGATGATGTAGGGGAGTCTAAATCTTCATTTGTTTGATATAGATGTAATAAATATGGTCATAAAGCAAAGTTTTGCAGGGAGAAATTATTTGGAAATGGATCATCAAGGGTCTGGAGAAGAAAGAAAGAAAAGGAGAAGGAAGGACTTAGTCTTGTGCATGATGCACAAGGATCATCTCTTAACATTTAATGACTGTTTGGTTTTAGGGGAGTAATCCAAAATTTTATTTACTATCCCCAAGAAGTCTTAGAATGTAGTGGAACAATTTTTTGAAGCTTTGGTATAGTTTGTCTGCTTCATGGACCAGGTGAAGAAGAATGGTATATATATGGTTATAAATATTTTATAATAGACAAGTAGGATTGTGTTTGAGCCGAGATACCGTTTTCTCTTCTACAAATAGTTTATAGAAGCTTTACTAGATTGGTTTGCAAATGATACTTTCTCTATGATTGTTGTTGTAGTCTCTTGATGACTTTTTAGTATATGATAGACAATATACATGATAGTATTCTTCAAGATTCTCATGCAAATATTCATGTCATAAATGGATCTCAGAATATCAAGAATGCCAATGATAGTCATATATGAGAAAGCAGTAAAGAGCCTTGGTTCAAATATTTGTCTCCTATTCAATGATTCTTTTTATCTTCCTTGAAGCATGTTAAAAAAATTTAAAAACAATGTATTGATGCTTCTTTTCTTTGTTCATGAGTCCTTAGTCACATAAGATAATGATTCATTTAGCTATTGTCAGTGGTGTGCTAGCTGCTATGACAATGTATAAATTTTGGTATACAGTGGATGGTTTACGAACATGAGATATCAAGATTTTTCCATTCATGGTAAGTAATGATACTGGAATAGAAAGTTTACAAGCATCTACTTATCACTGCATACTCTATTAAGTAATCTATTATGATAGCAACATTCTGTTAGTATATTATCCAATGGTTTCAATGTTTGTTGATATGAAACTTCATAAGCATGGAAGCGGAGATGTGTGTGTGAGGCACACAAGAATTGAAGAGTAGTCACCTTGCATTGGAGCTAGTCTACACTATATTAGGGTTCATGATAACAAGATATACTTATTTAGTTTAATAGTGTAACTTCTTGTTACTAGTTGCTTCCTTGAAGTCATTAATGTTGTGTCTGATCACTCTAATGATTTCCTAACTCTATCTTTCAAAGATTTGTGTTTTGGAAAGCAATATTTAATGGAAAGACTATGGAGTCAGTGAAGTATTATGTTGAAGTATATAGTTACCTTGCAAAAAAATTGGATAGTGTTGTTTTTGAAAGGTTACTTGAACATTACTGTGGCTTTGATCAAATGTTACTTGTAGGGGAAATATATATGACAAAGGGAAAGATGAAATATTGATATTAGTTAACAGTAATTTGTTTTCTAATATTGATACACATGGACATCTAAGCTTGGTTTGTATTTTTGGATATGGATTTTTAAAAGGTTCCTTGGATAGTGGTAGTACAATGATAGAGTTTGTTTTGTCTATCAATGACAGTGCATATTATGAATCTCTCTCGGAATATTTCATGCTTAATCTTACCCCTACTAATGTTGTTGGTATTATTGGGCAGGTTATGTGCATGGCTTAGTGACATTTCAGTGTTGTGTTTTAGGGGGAGCTTGGTTCTATTGTCTCTAATTTACAGCTCTATTATATTTTTTCTGCTCTATTGCTCTATTTATAGATGATTATTGTGATGAATGGTTGGTTGACTTCTTAGTTTTTTTCATGGAATTTCACTGTATTCTCCTTGTTCTTTGTCATTGAGGGAAAAAGGGGGAGACTAATTTGTGTTTTTCCATCAAGGACAGAGGGGGAGTTTGTTGACTTCTCAGTTGTCTTTGGTTGTCCTTGATGAAAAAGTCTATTGGCATGCTCTTTGGTATTCATGTTTATGATGATTTAGGATTTTAATGATATATTGGCTCTTGATGTTTACTATTGGATCATATGGTGATACTCCTTGTTCATGGCATGCTCTTTCCATTTTAGTTATTTACTTGATGGTACTAACATTTGACATGGTGTTCTTTATTTCAGGACAAGCATAAGCTTCAGATATTTGTCTTTGCTTTCATGATAGCCACATGTATATTCAACATGTTTAAAATTCATTGTGACATACTCATACTGGAAGATTCATTTTCAGTGTGATATGAATTGATTCATGGAATCATAAACTATACTAGTTGCAAGGTATTGGACAACATCATAGTTGTGAGTATCAGCTTCATAAAGGTAATGCTTATGGCAACATGGTTTCAGTTGATGTTTATCTGATTGATCTTGGTTTGGAATTTGTGTCATCTTGGAATATTTCTATCTTCATGGTATAAATGGTTATGACTTATTGATTGATAAATATGGAACATGACTTCTGGTTCATTGTTTATTTATATTGCTTTAACAAGCAATTACATTGATTCAAGCAGTTTGGTTATTGATTCACTTTGTTCTATGAATCTTGGCTTAGTGACATCATTGCACACATGTTTCTAAAGCCATCTTGAAATCACATTACTTGGAGGTATTGAATTCATATTGGTTTAGGAAACATATTTGTTCGATGGTATTTTTTGGTATAGATGACATATGATTTCAACAATAAACTTGGTTATCAAAGGAGACTCCAATGCTCGAGCCTTGACATCATGGTCAGCATCTAAAGGTGAGAATTCTTCATGGAATATTAATTAACCCTATCAGGTTTCTATAGGTATCTTGGTTTTGGAATCTTGTTTTATCATTTGTCAATTATATATTTGTAAGTCAAATTTTTGGCTTATTTAAAAGTCACTATGAAGTGACATGGCATTGACAATTTGGTAATAATCTTCAAAGTTAATATTTTGGCTTAAAGGCATTAAATCAAGCTATAATAATCAACATCATAAAGGAAGTGATATTTGTTTCCTATCGGTCACTTATTTTTTACTTTGAGTAAAGTTGGTTGAAAATCATTCTTGGCAGCTTATGTGCAAATCAATAGCCATCATATATACTTGTCATTTTTTTGGAGATCATTGGTCTTTGAATAATGGTGATTATTTGATAATGTTGATCGACATTCTTTAGCAATCATAAAATTGATTATTATGTCAGCCTCCATGGTAAAGTCTTTGACAGTGATTTTTAAGTTTTATTATGATGTTTTCATATCATGACTTAAGTCCTCTCGGAATTCAAGTTTTATCTAGTTTTGAAAAGGCATCAAAAGCCTTTGATTCTAATGAAAGTGAAAGCATGTTAGGGAAAACTCATTTTTGTTCATTCTTTTGCAAGGGTATGAAACCCTAGCCGCTGCCATGGAATTCTTCTAACTGTTGCTTCTCATTGTTTAGCTAGCTATAATGACATTGATAGGGAGAAAATCTCAGTGTTTAATCATTGATAGTTATGGCTGCTAAGTTTGGTACATTACATTGGGTGACAGCTTGAGCTAGAAAGAGATTTGTTGTTTTTTCGTTCATCTGGGTTAGTAAATACTTGGTACAGTTTTTCATGCATTCCTTTTTCAGCTTCATGCATGTTCAAGTATCTTTATCATCATTTGGTGTTTATTTTTATCAAAAATCTGCATTTGGTCTTTTTGCTCAAATCAGAAAAGGTGAAAGTGATTTACTTGTCAGAAGATAATGCATTTTAGTTACTAAAGAAAAAATTATGCCCTGATAGAATATCATTTCTATTTGTTCTTGCAATGAGGGTTTGTGACTTTCGGTTAATGGGTAGTCATGCATTTTGTGAAATCTATCATTATCATTTTGGATTCAAAATGGACTTATTTCATACGTTATAAAAATTGATGGTTATCTGCATAAGGGTTTTTGAAAATAGATGTATATGGGTTTACTTGTGCATACTTCACTACATTTAGATCTGGGTTATGAAAAATCTTGCAGTTTGAAAAGGAAGCATTACTTGAAATATTCTTATTTGATTTTGAAATGGCCTTCTGTACAGGCATTACATAAGATTATTCTCCATCTGCTGATCATCATTCTACTGGTTCAATTTTCTGGAAATAGCATGAGGGTTTCAGATTCAATGATATTCTTTAAATAAAAAATAATGATCTTGAAATATATATAAATATAGTGATGATGCACTGTGAAGAGTGGTTGTTGAAATTGTAATTGTTATTATTTCAAAAAAAGATAGTGAAAAATCTCTATAATAAAATTTTGAAAACATGATGCAGAGTATAATCATAAAAACCTTATTTATTTAATATTTTAAGGATTCATGTTGAATCTTTAGAGTATTAGATAGAGAGGTATGAGTGAGCTAAAATGAAATAGAGAGATCATTTGTGTTATTTTAATTTTTTAATCTGAAAAGGGGTTGGTGCTCATTGAGATTGGTGTCTCTAAATCAGGGGTTGGTGCTCCTTGATTGGGTGCTCAAAAATTGGCCTGTAAGGCATTGCAAGTTGTGGTTTTTGAAGTTAAGCCAGTGAGGTAGTTTAGGAGTGGTTTTTCTACCCCATGGGGGTTTTCCACTTAGAAAATTCTTTGTCTTCTGGTCTCTTTGTTTTGATGTCATAATGCTTCTTGATTGTGATAATTTTGTGAGTGATTGTTCTTATCAGTCTGAGCATTGTTTTATGTTAGTTTCCTCATCTCTAAAAAATGGTTATATCAAAATGTCTTGTAGAAGTGTTCTATCATTGTTGAAAATTCTGATTCAAAAGAAAGCATTAAGGAATCCATTTAATTCATAGCTCAAGAATTGTTACAATGTACTAAAGGTTCTTGTTGTTTCATTACCTATCTTGTGTCATTTTGTTGCACTATTATTGCAGTGTCTTATAAAGTTGCATTGAAATCAGTTGGTTAAGAAGTGATTACTTTGCTCTGTTGTTAATAAAAAGGATATCAGAATTAAAAGTCTTGGTCGAAGTTTAAAGAGGTTTAGACACCGATTCGCTCCCCCTCTCAATGTCTATCCATAACTCCAACAATTTGACTGTCTCAAACCTTTTTTTCTCAACAATCTTGTTAGAGAAATCATGTTCACTGCCCTCATGAAAACATGTTACAAACTTCGATAAACCACTAGACATTTTGTTTAAACAATCATTTCTATAAATAAAGACAACCATTACCTTTAACACATAAAAATGAATCTAACAATTCCCTAGATGACTTGGGAAGTTGCATTGCATGACACTCCTGCAACATTTTGTTAGTATGCACAATAGAATGAATATAGAATAATAATTCATGATACATTGAAAACTCAATGTGGTATTTACAACATCATGTATTATGAATATTAATAGGTACACAATAAAATTACTTACAAGACTCAAAATCCCTTTGTGAGATTTGCAAATTTGGATGTGCTTCACAAAATTATTTGTACAATAATGTTTGGCTACATTCCAAGAAATGTTTAGGATGTGGTGTGTGATCTTGATTATCCTTTACATTCGGTGATACTCTAGATTGAGAGTTCCAAAAAATTTCAATTTCATTCTTTATGCTATTGGTTAGCTTCTTATCAACACATGGAAGCCTGCCACTAAAATACCACATATCATTTTGTAGAGGACTATCAAGTCTTCCTCTTCTTGAGAGTGCTCTAGAAAATATTTTACGATTTAGATTTAAATCAATACAAGTTTGTCTCATTAAATGAGTCTTTCTCAAATGATGGCTTACTAGTGAGGTTGTGATGAATCTATGAGTAGCTCTTTTATCTTTTTCCTTACTAGTCTTTCCAATAGAAGTTAGAGCATTAATTTTTTTTTTACAATAATACTATTTTTTCCAACTTTTTTAGTGACATGAATCTTCAACTTCTTTAATAATGGTCTCATTTTGTAAGACTTTAGCAATTGCACAAAAATTTGATATTTTTTAGTTAATGTCTTATCGAAAAAGTACCGATTGAACATATTGATAGCTCACAACCAAACCGTTTGTGATGACCTTTTTCCATCAAGATTATCTATTATGTTATCATCTATTTCAAGTAACCATTTAGGGGTTTTTATGTAATTAGGTGATACATAAGGTTCATTTTCAATGTTGTCAATGTTATTAACATTTTCATTTTCAATATTTTCAATGTTCTCAACATTTTCAAAAATAATTCCAACATTTTCATTTTCAATTTCAAGATTTTCATTTTTAATAACAATTTCAACATTTTCTATGTGAATTTCAATATTTTCATATTCAATTTTAATATGATGTTAAATATTTTCAAATTCTATTTCATCTTCACTTGAATTAACATTTAGGGGTGGAGAAGAATCCTCAACTTGAGTATTTGGCATATCTTGTCTTCCTTTCCTATGACTTTCTCTATCTTTTTCTCTATATACTTAAATTTGATATGTTGTTAGCTCTCTTTCCTTTTCTCTTATGATGACTATTTCTCCCCATTGTACAAACAAAAAAGAGAACACAAATGATTGTAAACTTGAAAATTGTGAAAAGGAATCTTACAAAAGTTGAATTTTGTCTATTATAGATAGAAAACACATGATTTCACATGACAAAAAGAATGTGGGGATCATTGGAATGCTTAAAACAGTCCCCTTTTTGTTTTATATCTAATTCCTAGAACAGATATCCATTCTAGATGGATATCCATAAAATATATTTGTTTTAAACATATATACGTTATGTTTTGCATGCACATTGCAAAGTTTGAACACTTGCACAAGGGAAATGGATATTTGTTTCCTTTACTTTT
This sequence comes from Sequoia sempervirens, assembly GCA_007258455.2. Taxonomy (NCBI): domain Eukaryota; kingdom Viridiplantae; phylum Streptophyta; class Pinopsida; order Cupressales; family Cupressaceae; genus Sequoia; species Sequoia sempervirens. The sequence continues at coordinate 1,833,331 of VDFB02000010.1, read as the reverse complement.
TCAAAAACAAATAATTCATATGTATTATTACTATATAATAAATGTATTATAAATTAATAATACATAGTATATTATATATTATGAGATATTTTATATTATAGATTATGATAGATATATTTATTATATATTATATAATATATTTAATATATAGACTATATATTATATAATATATACTATATACTATATACTATTTATTATATATTATATATTATATAATAAATACTATATATTATATATAATATATAAATTATATTGTATTGTATGCATAGGGGAAACTTTAGTACGTATACAATAAATAATGGATATTTGTTTACCCTAGTTTCTAAAAGAACATACAAAACCTACTATACATGCATT
>VDFB02000010.1:1810247-1832874 GCA_007258455.2 Sequoia sempervirens | reverse complement strand
CTGGAGGAGTAGAGAGGCCAAAACAAGATCTATAAACCCTAGAAATTGCTATCTTATATTGCACTAGGACTAATACGCCAAGTTGGGTGATTTAGTCCCAATCTAGGGTTTTCAAGGAAGGATCTAGAATCTTCTGAGAGTTGATTAGGATCTACTAAGCACTGATAAAAAAATATAATGGGACTAATACGCCAGGTTGGGTGAATGAGTCATGCTATGGGATTTTTTAGGATCTTTTTGAATCTTTCGAACCAAAATCTGACACTGTCAGATGCTATCAAAAGGCTATATCAAGGACTAAATTACCAAGTTGGGCAAATGAGTCCCATTCACCTAAATCTAAAAAATACACATCACAAGAGAGAGAAAAATGTTCTTTTGTTAGTGGATGGTGGTTTTCCTCAGTCAAACCCCATTTGAGTAATTAAACATTGAAATGAATTGAAATAACATGAAATAATGATAAATGAACAAATGAATGTAACAATTCACCAAACCTTGTTGAATCCTTGGAGTGTAGATCTACAACTTGTATGAATTGGCTTTAATGGATGTAGATCTTGATGATGAAGTCGGATATGGCTTTGAATGCTTGAACTTGGATCACAAATGCTACATCAACATGTTAGCTCACAAATCACACATGATGCATGAATACCTTAACATGACGCTTGAATCTTGAATTGATGCTCCAAAATGCTTGATAATCATCTCTTTAATGCTCTTGGATACTCTATAATACTCTTGTGAAATCTTAGGATGCTTGACTCAAAATTGCTAAGTCAAATTATGTGAAATAACCTTGTATTTATACTTGTTTATGCCCGATTTCTCAAAATTACAACACTACAAGCCAACATCAGATCTAAGATAATAAAATCCCCCCAAGAATTTGATTTAAAATAGGTCCAAGTTAAAGCGGTACTCATACACCAGGTTGGACGTATGAGTCCCAGTGGCTTAAACCTGGGACACAAATTTCAAGAAGTGCCTTGTTCATTGTAACATTTAAAATCAAGTCTCAAGGCCTAGGTGAGACCCATACATCCAAAGGGGCGTATGAGTCCCAGATCCCTAGATTTGAAACACATAACCAAAATCATTAAATTATGATTTTCCATTCGTTAAATGTCGGGATTATCCTTATAAAAATATGTAATTAATTAGGCTTGTGGGTGTAGAATAGGACCAATTAGGGCATAAATAAACCAAATTTTAGCAAGGAGGACCCAAACAAGTGTAAAAATGTAAAGGGATACATTTTTATACACTACATTTATCCCCCACTTTAGTGAGAGGATGACCTTGTGTCAAACTCAAACTAAAGTAGACAAATTCACATCAAGAGGGGTCCAAGTGTACCAATGCTAGTGAGATAGGATGACAACGATCAAGAGGGTTGAACAAGCCCCCACTATCGATATCCTATGGAAAACAAACATAGGCACAAAAAGAACACACATGTGAATGATGTATGAAGCAACAACAAGGTACAAGCATACACTATTAAAGACATAAAGCAAAAATAAAAGGGAAAAAAGAGGGTGGATCAAGGTTTGACTATTTTTCCAACTCAATGTGGATCAAGCCTTAGCTATTTATCCAAAAAAATATATCAGTGGAACACGATATCCACTATGCAAAAAAAACACATGCTCACACGGGCTAGTGGAATTCGATATTCACTAGGTGATCCCCCCAGTGAGACACATATGCATGCAGCTGGTATGCCCCCACACATACAAGAAAGTGCCTATTGGAAATTCATGCCTATGGTCGGTTCCTATACATACTAACCATACCAAAGTTATATCCCCCAATAACTTTGATAAGGAACCACAAAATGAAACTTTGAGCTTATGAACATGCAAGTAAAGATTTTTTCAAAGGGATTTTTCCTAGTTCATGTAAAGTCTCTTCTTAGGGAACATCATTCCTAATTTCTCCAAGAGAGGAAAAATCAAATAAATATCATGCTCTTAGAGGAAATCAAACCCAATGACACCACCAAGAAAAGGACGAATTGCAAGAAGAAAGAAAATCACACAATGTAACATAAGAAATTTTGAAAGATAATCATGTCAATGTGTGCCCCCAATTTAAAGTGATTGCTAACACCTTTGCTATGATAAATTTTCTTTAAAGCAGTCATATGTTCTTGAATGAATCTACATCATGTATAAAGGGTTTCCCCCAAAATGTAATGTTGAACGTAGAAAGAAAAAGTATGTCACATTTGAGCCAACTTAAGGAATGTCATTTGCATCCCTAGCTTGCTCTTATATATACATGGAAGGAATTCAACTAGCCAAAAGAGACAATGAAAAGTGCCATACAAGGACAAGGCTACCTAACCCTCTTTCTCCCACTTAGTGCAAGACAAGGGTGAGCCAAGGTAATTGACGAGAAACATGAAAATCAGTATCAATTAGAGGAACTAGGTGCTTCAACACAACGAAGAGCACCAAAATCCTTAAGAAGTTGAATTCGTTAACTCAAAGCCTTACATTCATTAGTAGAATGAACTTGAACTCTATGATAAGCACAAAATGAACTCTTGTAGTATAATTTCTTTCATGTTCTTGGAGGGAGAGATATCAAATGATCTTGGAGGAGTCTCAACAAGATACCCTCTTGATCAATAGTAGAGGATGTTCCTTTATTTTCCAACAAAGATATCTCTTGTTTAGTACAAGATGTCATACTTACGAAAGACTTTAGATTATGAGAACTTGTTCTCTACTTGAAAGGAGGGTGTAAAATCTAAGGAACTCCAATCATTACTAAGACATGTCCTATGAGTGCTTTGTGTGATGACATTAATGTTAAGAAAATACTTATTTGTTTCTTTCATTTCTTTCGAAGGATAATAACCAAGACCACTAGTTTCTATCAATTCAGGATGCACTAATGTTAAAGTTGGCTTAGAAGAATCCTTTGTAATAGTGTTGATATTGATTGATCACTTGTTTGTTTCTTTCGTTTCATTCAAAGGAAAATAACCAAGACCATTAGTCGTTTCTTGCATGTTAGGCTCTATAGGGACATGGAGACCTTATTATCTATCACCACATCCTTTTCCACTATAGCTAAGTTGTTTCATAAGTTCATAAACTCTTCCATAAAGATTTTTCATTTCTTTCAAATTTGGTGGGTGCTCATAATCAACTTCATCATTTTTTTTTGTGTAATTTTCTTCTTCTTCTAAAGTGGTTGAGGTGGATGCATTAAAATTTTGTGTTGACATTACTGCTCTTTATTTTCCATTTTTAGACTCTTTGTTTATGATCTTGTATTCTCCCATGAATGTAGGTGTGAAATCTAAGGAAGCCCAATCATCTTCCAATAACTTTGTAACTTCTTTAATATGATTTTCTGTCTTTTTCTTGCATGAGTTCCACTTGTGTAGTTGGTGTCAGTGTTTTCAAAGGACTTTCCTTGCCTTTCTCAATGTTCAAACAATTGTTTGGTTCAGGGTCAACTTTGATTGTATACACTTTTTTGTTGTAGACATAATTATGTTACTCATTTTTATTTTTGGTCAAACTAAGTGAGTTTAAAGGTGTTTACAAACTAAAAATGAAGTGCATTACATATCAATCTTCCCTATATTGCATTTAGGTGTATAAACATAAAAATCAAAGAGTGTTTATTTTTAGTAATAGACTGTTGCATTTATACAGATGCATACAATATTGAAAAGATTTACACAAATATTGCTGAAAGAAAATCTTTATTGATTCAAGAGTTCAAATCTATCTCACACAAGCCGTGAGACATAGCTTTTCCAATGAAAATAAAGTGAAATATATACACAAATGGATTGAAAGAGCATAAAATTCATATATAAAGTAAGAGTCCAGTCATTGCCTGATGACAAATCTAAGTTCATTGTCCTGCATGGCCTTTAGCTCCAAGTTGCTTTGTGTCCTTTGTAACTCCCAGTTTCCATGTCTTGCATCTAAAAGAGTTGAAATGAGGTTAGAGCAGAGCTCTAAACAATGATGGTCTCTAACACTACATACACATTTACCCACTAGTGTATAGATTGCCCTTTACATGCATTAAACAAGCAATAATTTGTTCATGTCCAAAGAGAGGAAGGAAACAAGATCATCAGATACATCAATTATATGCATTTTTTTTCTAACTATTTGCTTCATGTGCAGAATACAAGAAAAATCATGTTTTTGGTTCTATCATGTAGTTTCAGCACGTGGGTTAAAACGTGGCTCCCACAAGGGTTGATCCCGATGTGATATATTGACATTCTTTTGATGGTATGCTGAGATCCTTCATCAGATGAATCATTACTCTATGGTCCACACAAATAAGTAGTTATCATTTATGGAAATAAACAAATGGTCACTGTCATAAGTGATATTTAATTGTTCATGAAGATCATAAAGTATGAAATCAAATGCCAATGTCAAAGAAATGGTCACCATAATTACTCTATGATAAAGTGCATCTGGCTCTCTTCATTCAAAGTTTTGAGATATTGAAATGATCTCATGATAGTATGATTGTTCCAATAGGAGCAAATTGGGGCGTGGTGATAAGAACAAATGAAATTCTGAGTCCAAAATGCTTGTTGGAAGAAATAGAGAAATCCAAAAAATCTTCCTATTTTATCTAGGCATAAAATAATCATGAGAAAATGAAGCAAAATATGCTCACTAGTGGCTTAAAGGTACAAGCATTTGGGGCATTTTAATATAGAGAATGCATCATTGGGATACAAACAATTTGAAACCTGCTACAGGAAAGCAAAAAGAGAGTTTTGATGACTTTAACCTGGTAAATATCATACACTCATGGAATGTATGCCATGATGGTTAAGTAAAGAAACTTGCATATTGTAATAACAAAATACATGAAAATTAGCCTTGAATAAGATCATGACAGGGGAACATAAGTTATATGAGACATAATGCAAATGCAAGAAAATATACATGAGAATCATAGTAGATTTGTATAATTTATTTTAGAGATTAAGCAATGAAGATGTTATTATTTCAACTTAATATTGTACATAAACATCAGAAAATTAAAGGTAGTCTGTGGAAGACGACCAATTAGTACCAAAATTTACATTTTATGTATGTACATGGGGCCTATCATGATATAACTATTGTTTGAGTACATAAAAGATCTGGAGCAGTGAGGTTAGAAGTCAATCTCAACTCAGTAAATAAAGCAGATTCATAACTACATCAATGTCCTTAGCTTATGACGGAGAGCTTAGTGACAATCTATTGAAATTCAAGATAGGAATAATAAATTCACATGAAAGCTATAACAGTTATCAATTTTTTTTCAATGATTTATAGGTTGTGGAGAGCCATTGGCTACAACAAAGTAATAAAATGCTTAGTAACATAATATATGTTCCCATAATAGGGCAGCTTGTTGCTCTATTATCATGATCTTAGACAAAAGAAGCATACCACTACAATTGAGTTGAAAGTGCAAAAGGGTCATGGCTTGCAAAACCATGTAAACCATAATGCAATGTCAAGTTTCAGAAAAAGCTCTAATATAAAGGTTCAAGTTATAATTAAAAGGTATTACACATTGTTGGTTGCAGAGATAATACTTCATTCACTATGAGTACTTTTACTAACAAGTTGCTATAGGTCTTAGTTGCACAATCCTTCTTACAAACTATGGGTATAGTTTTATGAATGAACAATGTTCATGTTATAGTTGATAAAGCTTCATGTTACAATAAAAATGAATAATACAAGTCTCAACACAGTTTAAAGATGTGCAGGGTTTTGAAATCTTACCCTTACTATAAAGAAACATTGGGTCATATAGCAACTCTATGTTTCTCTCACAGAACAACATGAATCTTCTAGGGAAGAAAAAGGCCACAAGTAAGGCGATGGCCATCGAAATATAGGTCAAACTACAATATTGAAAGTAAACATATACAAAAGCAGAGAACAACAAATGATACATCCTTAGGAGAAATATGGCTGCAACACCATGGCCATACATGGAAATGTGCAGAGTTTTCCTTTGTAATAGTGGTGTGGGTTTATATATACCCAAAAATCTAAAAGTACAATAAAAGAGAGCATGTGCTTACTGAACATTCATGAGATCTTTTGGAAAGTAAGAAACAAATATGTCTTGTTTCTACTATGTATAGCTTGATCTCGAGTTTTCTTTTTAGTTCACAAAAGAAAAATACATGAAGGAGCATTACCTAGAGAATTTTTTTTGTTCTGCCCCGAAATCTATAGAAAAATGTCAGAGATTCCACCATTAAACCTCCCTGGAAACTTCAAGAAACTCCCATAATGATAGCGCCAATCCACAACAAGAATGCCAGGTAAAGAATGAAGGGAGAAGGAAAAAAAAATTTATGATCGGAACTCCAAGATGAAGACATTATTATTGGAAAATATACCATATTTTCACTAGGGGAAGCCTAAGTAACTTACAGAGAAACCCTCGGTGGTAGTGAGCTTCCTCAGGAAGTTTTGAGAGAATAAAAAAGTTTTTCTTCTTTCACTTGTTTTGTTTTAGGGTTCATCTTACCCTAATATGTTGATATGGGGAAGATGGCATTTTATGCCATTGTTTTAAAAATTGATTTATGACTAATGTATACCCCATGGTCGAAGAAATATGTCTGATGCCTTAGGAAAATTTATGTGCCTTGTATGCTTTTGCAACCTTATTAATGTGCTAGCATGGATGCCACCTCAGTTTTGTGGGTGAACTTAGAAGATTTTTTTTTGTAATCTTTTCCTTGCGTAAATTTTATTGTAAAACATATTACTTTGAGGTGCATTTATAAACCTTTTAGTTATCTTTTTATCTTTAAATGCAAATGGAGGAGGTGAGAAATAAGTTGAGAGAGTATTGGAGAATTTTTTTAGTTTGGAGACATCTTCCCACGTTTCTAGGGCCATTATTGCACCTTGTTGGTAGTTTTAATTGTTTTTTATGGTCAAAACCATTCCTCCTCACATTTTGGAGGTGGTTTTGTGAAAAGCCAGTGCCTCTTATTTGGGATTTTTGAGAGCATCTGACCCAAGGTGGTTAATTGCTCCTACTTTGGTGCAACCACTTGGGTTGTGAGATATATTCACTTTGTAACTCATATTTTGAGTTTAGTTCTTAATTGGAAAATTTCTAGAGATAGTGAGTTTTGAGTCCTTTCTCAGATTTGAGCACACATTTTGTAACTCTTTTGGGGAGAATGAAATACAGACTGTTCCTTGGCTTTTATTAAGTTTGAGTTTTTCCATCTTATCATTGTAGTATTTGTGCATCATTGAGTGATTGATCGAGCTACTTGTGAGGTATCTCCTTGAAGTTTTTGTCTCATGTTTTTTTTATGCCTTTTCTGCAAAAGTATGTTAGTGCAAGTCACAAGTTGTGTTTAAAGTTGCATTCATATTTGGATTGTCAAAATTTGTTTTTTCCTCTTTAATGGTTAATGCATATAAACCCTCTTGTGAAACATTTATGTGTGAACTTACAAAGATAATTTGTGCAATTTAGTTATATCATTAGAAGCCAAGTGTATGTAAGACCAAGTCTTCATAGCCCCTGTCAGTTTGGTGAATCACCTTTTCCTTTCAGTTTTAATTTTCATTTTGAGTTCTCCTTTCCCTTTTCCTTTGAAAAGAATTGGTAGATTTAGGTGTTATTCAATAAAGAGCCAGCTTCCTCTGGACGTAATTTTCTATCATAGGGTCACCCACAACCCTAGAAAAGTTCCCATGTTGCTCATGATTGGCTGTGTTTAATCTCAGCCCGGGTGCAAATCATAAGAGCTAACAACATCATTTTATGATGAAGAGTAGAAGGCACCCCATTCATTGCATGAATCCATGGCCTTCCTAAAAGAAGATTATATGAAATATTGTGAGGCATAACATGTATAGGAGTTTCCAATGTAACCTTTCCCACTTTAATAGGCAAAGTGATCACACCAAGCAATTATTTTCCTACATTTTTAAATCCTCGAATCGATAAGGAATCAAGTTCAATTCTTGATTTATCTACACCAAGCTTATCCAAAAGGGTTACATTCAACACATTAAGGGTTGAGCCACTATCAACAAGGGTTCATTTTATCCCTATCCTATGGAAAATATCTATTATCATGAAAGCTTCATTTTTTTTTACACTTCTAGTGAAGGTAACTAATCTTGATGGAAAGTAATGTCCAAGTTGATCAGAGTTATAGCTTGAATTTGGGCTACCACTTCATTTGATTGCACATTATGAGGGGTAGGAAATTTTTGTAAGGAACTTTATATCATGTTATGATAATGAGGGGAGGCTTGATTAACGTCCCATAATGATATCTTAGTAGGAGTTTTTTTAAGTTGTTCAACAAGATCATACTCCTTTCCATCATGTAAAGGAAAACGGGGGGCACTAGGCAAGATAGGGTCAGGTAATGGGAGGGATGTTGGAGTTGTTTGTCTTGGTTGTGGATTGTTCCTAGTGTTATATGTATGAGAAATAGTATTGTAACTTGTTTGTTGTGAAACATTATCATTATCAAGTTTCCTTTTAGATGGTTCTAATATAAGAACAAGTTTATTTTGAGCTTGTGGTTGTTGTGAGGGTGGGTAGATGGTAAGAAGTTTCTCAGGAGACCACTTCAAGGGATATCTAATGTGCATAGCATCAAAAGGCATGTCCTTTTCATGATCTCTTAGTGAAGGGGAGTCTAATGTCACTTCATCATCTTCATCTAAGGAGGCCACATTACTATTGTCATTATTCTCATTTTCTTGCATCATGATATCTACCCTAGTAGGAGAGCTTTTAGGAGAGGAGAAAACAATATGTTCATCACATTCCATGGTTATATTTTGTAAATTAACCTCATCACCAATAGGGGAGGAATTAAGAGAGGAACAACTATCATTGTTATGCTTACCAATGATTGGATCCTAAATTGTTCAAATAGATCTCTCCAAGTGGTAGGAGCATTCGGAAAGGGAGAAATGAGATTTCCATGACTCAATACGTGTATCCTCTAACACCAAACTATCTTCTTCACAACTAGGAAAGATATTAGGAGAAGAACAAATGTGATTATCATGGTTATCTACAATTACATCCTCATGTCCTATAATTTCTTCCCAAGTAGGAGAGGTAGGATTATCATAGATCTCAACCATTGGATCTCTTAACACCAACATATCTTCTTCCCAAATAGGGCATATTTAGGTAGAAGGACTAATGTAACTCTCATGATTTTCCACGATTGCATCCTCTTTCACTAAAGCATTCTCACGAGTAGGGGAGGTATTAGGAGATGAAAGGAGATTAGGTAGATTAATGTTAAAGAATGTTTCAATGATCTCATCTTCTTGTGTCATAATATTTTCCCAATAGGGAGGAAAAGAGAGACAATCAAGAATTTCATGATTCTTAATGATTATATCTTATTTCACCAAGATACCTTCGTCACTAGTAGGAGAGGTATCGGAGAAGAACAATTATAGTTTTCATGATTATCTATGCTTGTATCTTCTTTTATCATATCATCCTCACAAGTGGGAGGGATATTAGAGTTTGAGTAAGGGATAGGCAAGGTGATATTAAGGATTGTGTCGATGGTTTGTTTCTCTAGCTCTAAGATGTCTTCATAACTAGGAAAGATAGTGGAAGGATTGCTAACATGTTTCTTAATGACCTCATTTCTATGCTCTACATTGAACTCATAAGAGGGGAGTTTGTACTTATACAATCCATTCTTAACAATTTCAAAACCACAACTCTTAAAATAAAACATGCTAACATGAAAAAGTAAGCAATCTAATTTATGCAATGCTTAAAAAATGTAAACAAATGTCCTACATATCTGAATATTTTCACTATTGAAATGAGTTTTGGAATGATTTTTAAAAATGACTACACTAAATGAATGGTTTTACCTAGATACATGACACATAAATTCCCAAAACTTTCTAGACTAATACAATAGGTTACCAACAAGCCTAGGAAGTACAAAAAATCACCAGAAAGTTCATAAAAGTTGGTTTTTGTAGGCCTCCAAGGAATTGTTCACTCAGATGGGCGTATGAGTCCCACTTAGGGTTTTTGATAGTTTCAAATAGTGAAAAATAGATAGCACAAAATACTCAGATATCTAGAGAAAAGACCTGTATAGGGACTAAATCGCCCAAGTGGGCAAATGAGTCTCAATTAGGGATTTTAAGTATGAATCAACAAATTATGAGTTGATATTAGTGTGTCTAGGTTGTATTGTCAATTGAATGTTTTCAATTACATATTCTCAATGAGATTGAATGATTCAAGATGCAAAAATGCAACCTAGTCACTTTTCACCAATGCAATGTTTAGAAGCTCTAAAGAAAATTAACTAACACAAAGTTAATGCAATCCAGATCTAAGAATATAATGTACTCCAAGTCAAAAATTCAAGGGTCCAAATGTTGGGTTCACCAAAATGATTAAATGAAAATAGGGTTCCACCTTTTGGGAGATGGAATTTGACCTATTTCACAATTTAATCATAGGGAAACCTAGATCCCTCAACCCAGTGAATGAATTGAGGGATGGACTAGGGGTTTCCTTGTGTGATTAAATGGGGGTTCACCATTAAATGAAGCTTCAAAAGGAGAAATACAAACACTTATGCAAACTCACTATGAAACTTAGAAACCTAAAAGCACAAAATCAAACTCATAAATAGAATGAAACAGAAAAGTACTTGGAGGAGTAGAGAGGCCAAAACAAGGTTTGTAAACCATGGAAATTATTGTCTTAGATTGTACTTGGACTAATACGCCAGGTTGGGAAATTTAGTCCTAGTCTAGGGTTTTCAAGGTAGGATATGAAATCTTCTAAGATTTGATCAGGATCTATTGAACAATGATAAAAAACTGTAACGAGAATAATACGCTAGGTTGGGAGAATGAGTCCTACTATGGGATTTTTTAGGTTTTTTTCCAATCTTCCGAACCCAAATCTAACACTATCAGATGATTTCAAAAGGCTATATCAGGGATTAAATCACTAAGTTGGGTGAATGAGTCAGGTCTTTACCTAAATCTACAAAATACACATCAGAAGAGAGGGAAAAATGTTGTTTTGTTAGTGGATGGGGGTCTGCCTCATTCAAACCCCATTTGAGTAATTAAACATTGAAATTAATTGAAATAACATGAAGGAATGGTGAATGAACAAATGAATGTAACAACTCACCAAAGCTTATTGAATCCTTGGAGTGTAGATCTACAACTTGTGTGAATTGGCTTCAATGGATGTAGATCTTGATCATGAAGTTGGATATGGCTTTGAATGCTTGAAATTGGATCACAAATGCTACATCTACATGTTAGATCACAAACCACACATGATGCATGAAGACCTTGACATGATGCTTGAATCATGAATTGATGCTCCAAAATGCTTGATAATCAGCTCTTGAATGGCTTCTTGAATGCTCTTAAATACTCTATAATTCTCTTGTGAAATCTTAGGATACTTGACTCAAAATTGCTAGGTCAAATTATGTGAAATAACCTTGTATTTATACTTGTTAATGACTAATTTCCCAAAATTACAATACTACAAGTTGACATCAGATCTAGGATAATAAAATCACACTAAGAATTTGAATTAAAATAAGTCCAAATTAAATCAAGACTCATACGCAGGTTGGGTGTATGAGTCCTAGTGGCTTAAACCTAGGACACAGATTTCAAAAATTTCATTGTTCAATGTAACATTTAAAATCAGGTTCTGAGACCTAGGTTGGACCCATACACCCAGAGAGACGTATGATTACTAGATCCCTAGATCTGTAATACATATCCAAAATCATTAAATTATGATTCAATCCATTAGTTAAATGTCAGGATTATCCTTAGAAAAATACAATTAATTAGGATTGTGTATGTAAAATAGGACCAATTAGGGCATAAATAAACAAAATTTTAGCAAGGAGGGCCCAAACAAGTGTGAAAATGTAAAGGGATACATTTTTCTATAGTACAGTATATATTATATAATATATATTGTATACTATATAGTATATAATTTATATTATATTATATACTATATATTATATAGTATACTCTATGTCTCCCTCTTAGGTTTCTCTCTCTTCTTTATCCTTCACTCCACCCCTCCCACTAGGTACCTTGATAAATCTCACTCCAAACCCCTCCTCTCTCTCTCCCCTCTCAATTATCTCTCTTTGTCTCTCTCCCTCTCTCTCTCATGTCTCTCTCTCCCACCCTACCTAGACAACTCTCCCTCTCTCCAACCCCCTCTCTCACACTCTCTCTATTTATCTCTCTTAGGATGCTCCCTCCCCCCCTCCCACCCCCTCTCCCTCTCCTAGGTCTCTCCCTCCCATGCTAACTAGATATATATATATATATATATACATATATATATATATATATATATATATACATCTTTCTCTAGATTCTCCCTCCTACCCTACCTAAATAAATCTCTCTCTCTCTCTCAGGTCTCTCCCTCCCTCTATCCCTCCCAACAAGTTCCTAGACAACTCTCTCTCACTCCAACCCCATCTCTCCTACTCCCTCTCTCTCTTAGGATGCTCCCTGCCTCCAACCCCTTGTCTCTCTTAGGTCTCTCCCTCTCACCATAACTAGATAACTCCCCCTCTCTCTCAGGTCTCTCTCTCCCTCTATCCCACCCACCCCCTCTCTCTCATGTCTATCCCTCCCTCTATCCCTCGCACCCTCCCTCTCTTAGTTCTCTTGCTCCCTCTATCCCTCCCACCCTACCTAGAAAACTCTATCTCAGTCCCTCTCTCTTTGGTTTATCCCACCCTCTATCCCTCCCAAACCCCTCTCGCTCAGGTATCTCTCTCCCAGCCTAGCCTAGATAACTTTATCCCCCCCTCTCTTGGGTCTCTTCCTCCTACCCTACCTAGACAACTCTCTCTCACTCCCTCTCTTTCTCTCTCTCCTTCCCTATATCCCTTCCTCTCTTAGGTCTCTCCCTCTATCTATCCCTTCCAACCTTCCTAGATAACTATCTCTCTATCACTCCCTCCCCATCTCTCTCAGGTTTTTCCCTCCCACCCTACCTAGATCTAAGTCTCTTTGTCCCTCTCAGGTCTCTCCCTCCATTTTTCTCTCCCTCTCTCCCTCTTAGGTATCTTCCTCCCTCTATCCCTCCCACCAGGTACCTAGATAACTCTGTCTCTCACCCCCCTCTCTCTATCTCACTATATTATATATTATATATCATATTTACATATATATATATGTGTGTGTGTGTGTGTGTAAATATAATATATACTATATAATATAAAATATATGTAGTATATAATATAATAATATATAATATATTAATATATTATATATAATGTTGTAGCGAAGATTTTTGTCACCTCTTGCACCTCTAGGGTTTTGCACCTAAAAGGAGAGAGACAAAGATCAACACTTTATTCAAGAACAAACCGTTGAGATTTCAATATAAAGGAGATTGAAATCTGTCAAAGCGGATTGTCCCAAAGGCTGAAAATAGATAAGAGGGATTCTAGGGGATGGATAACAACAAATGAGAGTTCACCACCAAGTGTAAACTTGGAAAATGCAAGATGTTTGAAAACATAGTGTGATATGCAAACAAAGGAAAAATGCTCTAGAAATGCAACAAAAATAGAAAAAAAGGGTAAGAATGCAAATGGTGTGCACCTGGAAACCTTGAAGAGACTAGAAATAACTCTGAAATTCTAAAAATGCTGATTTTTAAGCCTGGTGGGACTCATTCGCTATTCTAGGTGAATCAGTCCCAATTCTGGAAAACTACACTGAAGTCTATTTTAGCCAAACGGGTATCCAAATCCATAGAAATTTATGAAAAATAGGTACATTGGGACTCATTCACCACTAATGGCGAATGAGTCCACTTTGAGTTTTCTAAAAACTCAAAAGTGGAATCTATAGCTCTCGGTATGCTCTTTCTGTTCCTCTAGGTGTCTAGAACTGAAACCCTGATTTTCAAGGTTGTAAGTGATTTTTTGTGAATATTTTGACCTTTCAAATAGCGAGACAACTCCAACAAGTTTGAAACCTATTCTTCAATCATCTCCAAGCCTTCAAAGCACCTAGATCTTGCAATCACACAAAGAAAGAGAGAAATGTTGATTGTTAGGGAATATGGGTCTGCCTTGGTCAAACCCCGTTTAGGTACTAATTAAACCAAATGATGAAATAAGATGAAGCATGAACATGAAATAAGAGAATTATAACCTTTCCATGATGATAGATCTTGAGATGCCACAACAATTGATGAAGAATTTCCCTTGAATGCCTCAGAAATGAGCTTAAATGCTATCTTGATGACCTTGTGAAGACTTGAAATGATTAACCCTAGCTTGATTGATTTGAAAACATGAATACCTTATGAAATAATGATTTGAGGAATTTTTTATATAGGAAATCCACTCAAATTCTGGTTAATTTTATCCCCAAGGCCAACATTGAAGAAATTTAAGCTTAAAACCTAATTTTTCCCGCTCAAACCTCAAAAAATAGCTCAAATGGGACTCATTGGCCCAAAGTGGCGAATGGGTCCCACAAGGGTTATTTTTCTAGCTAGGATGTCAGTGAATGAAGAAGTTAAGCTTTTATGTTGATTTAGTCAGGTTTTTGATCAAAATAAGCTGCAAGATGCACAATATGGGGTCATAGGGGCCTATTAATGATGATGTAAAGGGTAATTATGGCTAGGGACACAAATTTCAATGTGAAAGTGTGATTAAATATGCTCTACATCATTAAAATGTTGTCCACATAGCCTAGAAAGGCACAAGATCCAATATAAATGTGTAAAACACATTACAACACTAGATTAAAACTAAGTTTAATTTACAAGCCTTCTAGATTAATATAAAAATGTAATTAAATATATTTTACATTATCGAATTAATGAAAAGATAGGTCCATTAGACTTAAATGCTTAATAAAAGTCTAGAAAAGTGTGAAAGTCATTTACAACACTTTACAACACCTTTACAAGACATGTATTTTATTCAATTTACTAGGGCTCAAGACCTAATGTGAATGTGTTATCCATATTACAACATTAAATCAAGGGAAAAATTAAGCCAAAATCACAAGGAGGACCTGAACAAGTCAGAAAAAGTAGAAGGGTTACTTTTTCGGTGTCCAAAATGTATTATTAATAATAATACAAAATAATGTAAAAACTGGATGTAATAGATATACATTTTTTCTGACAAAATATTTATGCTTGGGATTTTCCTCGAGATTTGGCTTTGGGGTGCCATACCTGAAAGTCAACTCAAAAAATGTGTTTACAAAATTTTCTTAGTTTTTCAAAGTTCGCCCTTGTGGCTAAAGACTTTTTTTTAATCTGAATTTGATGAAATGAAAAGGGTTTATTGAAAAATTTGTCAAATTTCCACCAATATAACATATGCCTTGTACTAAAGGGACAACACCCTTGTTTTGCTACTTTTTATATCAAAAACATATGCCTTATTTTGAATTTATTAGATAATTATTACTAATTTTCTATATACATTATGATTAAAGTCCTAATTGATAGGCTAATTGAAAAACTTCTAAAATTTTCAAACTATTTCACATTTTTTGAATTTGAAAGATGTGTCACATACTATGCTTCTCATACTATAGGATAAAAAAATTTAATTTCATAAATTTTTGACCAAGTTATGGTAGTACAAAAAACATGTTTAAATAATTTTGAAATGTTCTAATAAAAAATCATAAACAATTATTTACATGCAAAAAAATTACAAAAAAAATGCAGCACATCTGGGCATGTGTCCTCTACTTATATTAAAAGTTTTAGTTTTTTTTCTTTTTTTCTTGTACTTAGGTTGGTCAGTCATACAACTACTTTTTATTTTTTTCCTGAAAATTTAGTACTACTTCATTGAAATTTTAAATTTTCAAAAAATAGATTTATTTTTTCTACAAAAGGACTAGTAGCTTAGAAACTACATTCAATTTGCTAGAAATTTTGTTCTTACATATTTTTCGAATTATGTTAATAACCTAGACTTAAATTTTTATGTCAAGTTGCCTAACTCAGTTTTCTAAATTTTCATTGCCACTTAGGGGCCTAGTTTGGACCCCTATGATCCTACACTAATCCACAACCCAAAAAGTTGATAGGGGCTTCTCATTTGACAACCCGTGCAATTATGGGGGCTACGAATTATAGAAGCTATGCTAATTATATGTCTTTAGATATGTATGGAAATTCGTTATTTGGCAAGCCAAACATCAAGAATATAAGTTACAAAGTTTTTCATATATATGTATGTTGCTATGTTGTATATGCAATGAAAAACTTATAGTGTTTATTTGGCACTCAAAAGTACACAAATACAAAAGAATGTCATTAACAAATTTTTTTTTTTAAATGAAGCATTGTGAAAAAAGATAACCCTAAAGTTTAAACATTTGGTAGAAAAGGAAAACCACCAAGAAATGTTAGAAATTTTGTCATATATATGTATGTTGTTGTGTTGTATGTGTAATAGAATGTAGAAAAATGCTAACAAAGTTTATAGAAAATTTTGGTATTGTACTCTTATGGAGAGTGAAAGGAGAGTGATTTAAACATATGTAAAATGAATATAAAAATGAAGATGTATGTTGGTGTGTTCAGCTTGCAATCCAAACTTCAAAGATACATACACAGTTTCATGACTATAAACACAAATTTTAAAGCTTATGGTGTTTTGTTGGCACTCAAAAGTACACAAATACATATAGTGTCATGAACATAGATAGATAACCTTGAATTTCAAATATTTGTTAGAATTGGAAAAAGTAGGTGAAACGTTACAAATATATACATAGATTCAGGAAAATGTAACCTGATGTGTTCACTTTAGTTGTAAGCAAAACATCAAAAATATATACACAAATTCATGAATATAAAGGGGGATTTTATGAATTAACTGAAAAAGCATTAAAAAGATAGTTTTCTAAAATTTTAATGGGGTTTATAAGATTTAACCTGCCAAGAAAAAAATCCTCATTTTATAACTTGTAAATAGACACTTCACAAATAGAGAGTGGATTTTTTGAAATAAGCCCAAAAAAGTAAGGTTATTGATGCAGAGCTAGGAGGATCACAATTCAACTAAACCAATCATTCAAAGAAATGGTACCAAATTATTTCTCTTAGGAATTCTTGGCTTAATTTGCAATAACACAACTAAGAAATCATCAAAAATAAGAAAAATACAACAAAATTGATTCACTTGACAACTTTCATAAACTAATTCATCTCAAACAATGATTAAGTGCATTCTAGATCACATTAGAAACATTGCCACAACAACCAACAATTTAATGCAACGAACTGTCATTAATAACTTTCATAAAACAAATAATGAAGCCAATCTCTCTATTGATATTGAAGAAAACATAATTATAGACTTTTCCTCCAATTTTTATGAAGATCCAACAATGAAAAAGAAAGTTATTGCATTTTCCCCAAAACTACAAACCCTAGGTAGGGTTTAGACCCACCCTCACAAAAATGGTCATAACTTATTCAAATCTTAATGAAATTTGATGAGACTTGAAGAAAATTAAATTATATTCACATGGAAAAAAAATCCAATTTGTTTTAAATCCAAAATATAGACTGTACAATCCGTACCATCACATTTTTCAAATTGAAAATTCTGCACAATATTGTTAGAATAGGGCAGTCTCACCAAAATAGTCATATATCCCACAAAATTCAATAAAATTCAATGAGACAAAAAGAATTGTAAACTAGAAAAAAATATATTTCCATCCATATATTATACTCCATCATATGAGTCCATGACAGGTCTTACAATGCACAACTTCATCTTGAAAACAATGTAAGAATAAGAAAATGCACACAAAATTTGAGGTTTCCATTCATCAAGCTTCAAAAATAATGTCTCCAACCCCCAATTCAAGTTTTGGAGGGTGTCTTTATACATTTCCAACCAAAACCAACTATTTTCAACTACCTTTTGATTAGTTTGTTGACAAAACACCTTAATGACACTTTTGACAAGCTGCTTGACAACTTTCTTGAGCAACTTTTACAATTTTTACAATATGGAACAACTTTAAACATTATTTGACAAATGACTTAAAATATGACTTTCTAAGACTCAAACACCTCTAAAATGGTTTGGTAAACCTTATTATCAGACCCAATACACAAAATAGAGCAACTATTTACAAATGGTCTCAGGGAGGCAAGAAATCAAACAGGTGCTCCTGCACTAGTTATTCTAAAATAATGGATAGAGAAATTGAAAAAGAGTGATGGATGATAATAATTCATGAATAAAAATGGGGGTTTTAAAATAAAACCAAAAAATTAGAAGGTTTGTGGATTATAAATCTTGGATGAGTTTATCACTGCATAAAGTCAATGGGTCATGATAACAAAACCCTATATGATTTGCACAATGATGCGAGAAAGATAGGAGTACTCAGGAAAAATAGATTCATGAGTACCATTTTGTGCAAAATCAAATAAGTGATAGGTTGAAATTATCTCAAACCATGGAGAGTATCTGACAAGCATATAACATGATGGAGACAACAACCGACCAAGATCGACGCATGATAAGAAATGATGAAATTGGTCAAAAAGTGAGTAAAATTATCCCATAATCAAAACAACAATGAAACCCTTAATGGATTCTAGAATAATGCAAAAAAGGATTAATAAGTGGATCAAACCAGACTCACGAGTACCATTGTTTGCAATATCAATGGATTAATGATAGTTTGACATTACCTAAAACCATAGAGGGAACTCAATAAGCAACTCACATGAGGGTTAGTCATTGTAGATGGAGAGTGTGGAAATACTGAAATATGGAAGGAAACAACCAAAATATTATGGGAAATATTCGCATCAATGGACCCGACATGGGAATTAATTTGGGTGCAAGGTGGTTGGTGTCTAAGAAAAGGTAGATCATGGGCATGGTGTTACAAACATTTAACATCGATAAAGTGAACTTCGAACATTAAAAAGTGATTTTAATACATTTAAAATTGAGCGGTGAATTTTTTTTATATAAATATAATTGCACGTTTATATGATCAGGAATGGAGTTTTATTTAAATATTATTGGTGGTGAAAGTGAATGGTAATTGGGCCATTAGAGAGCATGTACTAGACGTCAACTCTAAATGTTCATATTTTAACATTCTTGTACATAGTGAACCTTGCCGCATTCGTCAGAAAGCCCAAAAGCCAAAATAATAGCTATAAGCTATTAACTTGCATTCGAACAAAACCCAAAATAATTATGGCAATCCCATGCATCATTTAAGAGTTTAGGATGTATGAAGTTAGCTATAACAATTACTAAATCCCTTCCCCTAACATTAAAAAGATTATTTCTATGGTGGTTGGGAGAAAGCCAACTCGTAGACAAAAAGAACCTATGTATGTAACATGTATAACATAACCCCATACCCCATCTTGTGCGCTAGACAAAACACACAACATAAAGACTTGTTGATCGCAGACAAAGACAAATGGTGAGACGGAACAGACAGAGATAGATGGTGATGACAAATTAGGTGACAAACATTTCATGAGTTTAAATTTTTAAAAATGTGGGATTTTAAAAGCGGGAGATTTGAAAAGGTCTTGTATATGTCTAGCGCAAGGATTTGAAGCCACATAAAATTAGGGATAGTGAATTTGCAAGATTTTCCACAGAGCAAGGATATGATTGGTGTTCAATCCATCTTGCAAACAGACCAAGGTATGTGGAATTTGGTGAGGATTTTTAGATCTGGTGATTGTGTGGTCGGTTCTGAAAAAGCTTTAAACTAGGTTTTTTTTGTGGTTGCAAGACACCGCGGGTCTTGAGGGAAAAGAGGAGGTCACGAGCACTGAGAAGCATTGAGATTCAAATCTGAAATGTACTTATTACTTTCATTGTTTGCAGTTAACTTGCATTTGAATTTCTTGATAATTAAAACTTAGTCTTTTTAATTATGCATATCAATTTTGAGTTGTCTTCAGTGAATGTAAGTAGATGATTTCTAGTTATAGAAGAGAACCTACCCGAGCACTCCAGGATCTAACCAGAAAGCAGTCATCATATAGGGCTCACCTTGCTCAGGAAGAGCAGGTGATACCAGAATTGATTTCTTTGATGTCAAGCCCCGATTTAGAAACATAGGAGCACACAGTAACAATGTTGTTAAATATGTCAATTCTCAATGAAAACAAGAAAATCATTATGGAAGGAGGAGCTATGCAACCCATGGTAGAGGTTCTAAGAATGGTAGCATGCCAGCTCAAGAGAATACAACAGAAACTCTATTCAGTTTATCTGTAGTGGAAGATAATAAGATTGTGATTGATGGGTTTGGTGTCATACCCACGTTGGTGGAGCTTCTACGTGATGGCAATTGGAGGGGCAAGGCTGATGCTACCTCTGCACTGTTCAATATATGCATTTCTCAAGGTAGCCAAGGAAAGTGCGTGTGAGCAAGCGTGGTGCCTGTTTTGCTTGACCTAATGAAGAATGTGGAGGAAGAAGAGGGCATGTCCATGGCAGATGAGGCATTGACCATTCTATCCCTTATAGCTAGGAATGAGGAAAGTGCCACAACCATTTCGAATTTCAGTGCACTTTGTTTGCTTATCCAATTTATGGAACGTGACTCTACTCACAACAAAGAGAATGTAGTGGCGATCATCAACACTAGCATGAGCACCTGAAGCAACCAATAGGTTTGACATATCTCTTGTTTTTACTTCTACACACTCTCCCCTAACTCCTTTCCCCCTATTTTAGCTTCTTTTGATTCCTCACATTAATTAGGGTTGCTGCAATGTGCGTATGTATAGGAGTCCTTAGAATCGGTACAATATTTAGGGTTGGGATTATATTTGGCCTTTCCTATAATGTGTGCTTGATGCATTTCCAATCTTCTTAATTTCAATCCTGAAAGTAAGTTTTTGGAGGGTCAATATTTTCCTAAGAATCAAAATCTCTTGTATAAAATTTCATCATGATGTATATATTTTCCACTGGTGTGGATGGACATACCCAAATCCACATATGGGTGCTAAGCATAGGAGGAGTCATAGGAAGCATTGTGGCAAAATAGAGGGCTTCAAGTTGATCACTTCAGAAGATAGAGAAACACAAGGTGGTTCATTAGACGAAGTGTCATCAGATGATGAACATAAGTCAATAGGTTAGGAGTTCTTCCAGTCTATAATCTTGGATTTTTTTTGTGAATGATTTAGGAATGCACATTAAGGGAGATCGAATCACCACAAAAGACAAATATCTTAAATTTTTTTTAAAACATCAAATCTCAAATTGCATTCAATCATTATTTTCCTAGTTTCCTAATGCATGTCTATATTCCAAAAGTCTTTTTGAGTGATCAATGACGGTTAAACATTTTGGATTTTGAAGAGCACGAAAACACATCAATAGTCATCAGCATGAGCATGAGCACGAGCAGCAGCAGTGTGTGTCAGCAAGTTTGTAATTCCTAATTTTGTGCTTGTCTTCCTCTGCCCCTACCATCTTCCTATGTTTTAGCATCCTTAGATTCCTCACATGGAGTAGGGCCAGTTCCTACAATGGATTTTCTATAACTATGGTTTGAATTGCTACAACAATATGGCCACAATGATAATTAAGCCTAAGGTATTGTTGTAATGTGGCACTTTGTGTGATTTTTGTCTTCTATATTTCAACCTAAAATGGACATTGGTTGTAATATATGATCACTGTTATTTTCAAGGATTGAAACCCATCATGCAAAATATCTTCATGATGTATGTATTTGCCACCGATGTGGGTGGACATACCCTAATGCACATCCAAGTGCCAAGCATAGGAGGAACCACAAGAAGCATTGTGGCAAGATAGAGGGATTTAAGATGATTAACTCAAGAGACACATATACACATGGTGGCTCTTCAAAGGAGTTGTAAAATGATGAGCACAAGTCAATAGGTTAGGATTTCATTTGGCCTCATTCTTGAATTAATTCTATTAATGCGTAAAATTAATTACCAAGAAAGGTAGATTTATTAGTGAAATACTTAAATCTTGAATTTGTTTTAAAGTTTATTAAGTTTGTTGTTTTACTTGGCATATTTTCTTTCATGATAGTCCTAGAAATATAGCAACAAGAAAACTTGTGGTTTTGCATACTATTTTGGTAAGATTCTTTGACATGAATTTAATAAATTATTTAAAAAATATTGTTCTTTTATTCGGTTATATAAATTTGATGTTGTTTTTGGATGTCTTAATAGGTTGGCACTCTGATTCAGACAGAGGGAGCATACTTCACACTTGAAAGCACTCACAATATAAAGGAATCCTTTCTTGAGATTTGGGAGGAAAATAGGAGCTTTGAAAACGTTGAGCACTTAGGAAGAGTAGTCGCTATTGAAATTATTGTAAATGCCTAAAATATCTCATTGTAGAGAATGGATCACTGACATTTAGGGTTTTGTCTTCCTATTAGAGGAACATATTCCTTATTTCTATGATCTTGAATTGTATAAAATCTTTGGGGATGATAACCTTTCCATGTAGCATAGATTTTTACATCTAAACTAT
>VDFB02000010.1:1768585-1810147 GCA_007258455.2 Sequoia sempervirens | reverse complement strand
GAAGGGCCCAAAATGGACTTAGTATGAGGGGGAGATGTGTTGGTGGATTTTGGGACATAGGGACCCAAAAACACTTGAATCAACAAAACCGTATCTCTGAACCGTAGATTTTTGGCTCTCTAGGACTTTCTAGCACTTCTAGGGTTTTTCACCTAAAAGGAGAAAGAAAGGGCCAAAATATCTAGCTAGTTCACTCAAATTAGGAATTTTATGATGTTACTAATGCTAAATGACATGATATTATTGCAGCTAAGGTAATAAATTGATTGATTATGAAATCAAAATCTAAGAATTATGACTTGTTTAAAAACACATTGTGTAATGCAACAATGAACTAGAAATGAATGAAAATCTTAACAGAACTTAACCAAACTGAAAGTGTGCACCTAGAATGTGGATGAAGACTGGAAATGGCTTCTGGAATTCTGCTAATCCTAATTTTTAGGCTTGGTCAGACTCATTCGCCATTTTGGGTGAATCAATCCCAGTTCTACAAAACTGAACTGAAACCTATTTCTGACAAAAAGGTAACTAAAAATGAAAAAAACTCAAAATTTGACCTGGAAGTGGGACTCATTCTCCACTAATGGTGAATTATTCCACTTTTGAATTTCTAAATATTCAAGAGTGGGATCTAAAGCTTCAGATCTATACTTTGACTTCCTATAGGTGTCTACTTCTGAAACTTTGATTTATGGGTTTGAAAATGACTTTTTGTTGCTATTTTGACTTGTTGAATGAGGAGAAGACTTAAGACACCTTGCAACTTGATCTTCAATTATTTCCAAGCTTCCAAGAGTCCTAAATCTGCAAACAAACAAGACAAGAGAGAGAAATGGTGAATGTTAAGGCATGGGGGTTTGCCTAAGTTAAACCCCTTTTAGGTAATTAAACCAAAATAATGAAAGAAAGGAATAAAACATGCAATAATGAAGTTTATTACCTTTCCATGATGTTTGATCGTAAAATTTTGTAGCAAAACATGGAGGATCTTCCCTTGCGAGTCTGAAAATTGATGTCTTAATGCCTTGAAATGATAAAACCCTAAGTTGCTTGACTTGGGAGGGAAGATTGGTGGATGAATAATGAAGAATGAATAATAAGAGATGTGAATTAGGGTTAAAAGACTTATATTTATAGGAAATTCACCTATTTCACCTATTAATACCTCATCACAGACCTACATGAAGTAATATTAAACATAAGGGTATGTGCAGGATCATGGTGGGCCAAAAAGTGGCAATATGATGGGTATGTGGCTGACGACTTTTTTTTTACCCAAAATTGATGAAACAAAAAGTGTTTTTAAAGGAGATTCTTAGCTTTCCACCAATATAAATTATGATTTACTTTGAATTTAATAAGTAATTATTATTTATTTTCTATTCAAATTATGACTAAAGTCCTGATTGATATACTGATTGAAAAACACCTATAGCTTTCAAATGGTTTCACATTTTTTGAATCCAAAACACGCGTCACATTCTATGTTTTGCATACTATAGGATTAAAAAAATAAAAATTGAATTTCATGAAGTTTTGACCAAGTTAAGGTGGTTAGACATACTAATTTTTTATATTTTTTAAAAGTTGTAATAAAAAATTCATAATTAATTATTACATGGAAACAAATTACAAAAAAATATGCATCACATCGAGACATGAGTCCTATACTTATATCTAAAATATTATAAAATAATATTATCACTTTATTGTGGTTAGGGTGGTCAGACAGACACCTACTTCTTATTTTTTCCCTAAAATTTATGTACTACTGCATTGAAATTTTAAATTTTCACCAAATAGATTTCTTTATTTTTTTAACAAACCTAGTAGTTTAGAAAGTACACTCAATTTTCTACAAATTCTATTCTTACATATTTTTGAAATAATATAGATAACTTATTTAAATTTTTACATCAAGTTGCCTAACTCTGATTTTTCTGATTTTTTTTCCACTTTAGGGCCTATTTTTTCCATGATGATCCTGCACATACCCATAAATTTCACTTTTTTCTTGCTCAAAGGTCAAAATTGGACCAAATGGAACTGATTCGCCACACATGGCAAACGTGTCCCACCTGGATGGAACTGATTTACCATGCATGGCGAATGGGTCCCACAGGGGCCAATTTGACAGCTAGGAAGCCATGAGATAAGGAAATAATGTTTAAATTACAATCTTGTCAGGTATTTGATCAATTTAAGCCTTAGGATGCACAATATGGGTTAATAGGGGCCTATTATTGATGATGTAAATGTCAAATAGGGATTGGGACACATAATTCAATGTGAAAGTGTGATTAAATACACTTTACAACATTAAAATGAGGTCCACATAGCCTAGGAAGGCACAAGAACCAATGTGAATGTGCGAGACACATTACAACACTAGTTTAGCATTAAATTTAATTCAGAAGCCTTCTAAATTGATGTGATAATGTTATTAAACACATTTTATATTGTTGAATTGGGGAGAAACAAGCTCATTAAGTCTAGAAAAGTGTGAAAGTCCTTTACAAGACTTTACAACACCTTTACAAGACATCATTAAAAGCATGTTATTTAATTTGCAAGGGTCCAAGACCTAGTGTGGATGCATAAAATTCCTCACATCACCTGAATCAAGGCCTCATTAAGTCAATTTATCATGAATATTCCCATGTTAAGCAAAGGGTACTTTTTTCTATGGTGCATTAAGCCCCCACTTTAGTGAGAGGATGAACTTGCTTCAAACTCACACTAAAGTAGACATTCAAGAGAGATCCAAGTGCACAGATGCAGGTAACAAAAAATAATAAAGATCAGGAAGGCGGTCAAGCCCCCAGGATCCAAGATCCTAGGTCAAACCATCAAGATAAAAAATCATGTAATGGAAAGGACTAGGAAAGAGAAATGAAAGTGAGGGATCAAGCTTCGATAATTTATCTAGCTAGTTGTGGATCAGATCTAGGTTGTCCGCTAGGTCAGTGTTCCCAAAAGGTGAGAAACATACGCTAGTTGGTATGCACTCAAACACATAGGTGGCTATGGGGAAATTTGTGCCTCGGAATGGGCTTCCCACTTAACTATACCAAAGTTATACCACCCGATAGCTTTAATAAGGTGCCACAAAGGAAAATGATTTTCAAGCTCTATGAGGTAAGCAAAACTTCGTATGCTTGACACTCATAGACATTGCAAATGCAAGATAGTGTAAGGAATATTCAAAGGTATTTTTCTTTGTTCATGCAAGGTCTCATCTTAGAGGACATTGTGCTTAATGTCTCCAAGAGAGGATGTGTTAAAATAAATATCATGTTTTTAGAGAGAATCAATTCCCAATGACTCTACCAAGAAAAGGACACATCGCAAGAAGAAATAAATCACACAATGAAATGTGAGTGGTGATGTATTGCCCCACTTTAAAGCTGTTGCAAGCACCTGTACTGTGAGAAATTGCTTTAAAGTAGAAGGTGAAATGAGAGCTTAGTCAAAAAGCCCTATGCCAAGTCATATGTTTTTGAGAAACTATGCCATGAATAAGGTAGTATGTCACATATGAGCCAACTTTAAGGCATATCGTCCACATCCCATGCTTGCTCTTATGTATTCATAAAAGGTTAACAACTAGCCGAAGGAGGCAACGACAAGTGGCATACAAGGACAAGGTGACTAAACCCATTTCCCTCACTGAGTCCAGGACAAAGGTGAGCTGAAATGATTAATGAAATTTAGGTGAGTGTGAAAATTGGTATCAATTAGAGGAATTAGATTCCCCGACAAAGGGAAGCATACCAAACTGCTAAAAATATTGGATTTTATGACTCAAAGCATTACATTCATTAGTGGAGTTACCATGAACTCTATGATAGGTGCAATATGAAGTCTTGGAAGAGCATTTCATTCAAGTTCTGGGAGGGAGGGTGATCAAGTGATCTTGGAGGAGTCTCTACAAGATACCCTTTTGATCAATGGTAGAAGGTGGGTTTGTGATTTGTGTCAAAGATAAATCTTGCTTAGTAGTAGATGTCATACTTATACAAGGCTCTTGATATTGCGATATTTTATTCTCTCCATTATAGGAGGGTATAAAATCTAACATATTCAAATCATGAACTCTTGGTGAGATGACATTGACATTAAGTGAAGGTCTAGTTGTTTGTTTGATGTTTGGGAAGGGATGATGTTTAGGACTACTAGTTTCAATGGTTAAGGTTGGTTTAGGAGTATGTTGTGTTGGGTTTTTGATGTTGAGTGAGGGTTTGGCGATGTATATTACACGACAATAGCCAAGACCATGAGTTGTTTGTTATGTGATAGGATCGATAGGGTTGCATATACCTTGTTCGTTAGCACCACATCCTTTTCCACTATATCCAAGTTGTTTCATAAGCTCATAACCTTTTCTATAAAGATTTTTCATTGCTTTTGGATCAGGTGGTTGTTCATTGTTTTGTTCATCAAAGGTTGTGTGGTTTGCTTCTTTTTCTAAAGTAGCAGAGGTGGATGTTTTGGAAAGGTCTTCCATACTATGTGTTGACATGATGGTTGGTTGGTCTTGTTTCTTGTTTTTCTTTTGTGTGAATATGTATTCTCCCATAAATGATGGTGTGAATTCTAAGGATCCCCAATCATCACCAAATAATTTAGACACTGATTCCTCATTGTTTTGTTTAACTTCAAGAGGGTCTATATTGGATGTTGGAATCAATGTTTTCAGAGGACTTGTAGCTCCTTTTTCAAGGTGCAAGAAAATTTGAGGCTCGGGATCTACTTCAACTTGATAAATGTTATTATTATGGACCTATTTCATTATATGATGAAGGGTTGAGGGCACTGCATTCCTCTCATGAATCCATGGTCTGCCTAAAATAAGATTATACGAAAGATCATAAGGCATAACATGAATAGGAATTTGCAAAGTAGCCACCCCAACTATAATAGGAAAAGTGATTACACTGAGTGGTTGCTTTGTTGTATTATCAAATCCCTAAGCAGATACGAAATCAGGTTTTATTTGTTACTTGTCAACATGCAATCGATCAAGGAGATTCACACAACACACATTAAGGGAAAAACCATTATCAATAAGGGTTTGTTTTATCCCTATTCAATTGTATCGAGCAATGATCATGAAAGCTTCATTTTGTTTTTGCAACTCTAAAGGAGGGAGCTCATGTTGATGGAAAGTGATGTCTAGATTGGTTTGATTCCTTTGATGGATTAAAGCTGCTACGTCATTCGAAGTTGTATCAGGAAGGACTATAATTTTTTTTAAGGTTGTTTGAAGAATATTGCATGGTAATTTGGTGAGTTCTAAAGTAAATCCCAAAGGGAAATTTTTGCAGGAGTATTCTTTAGTTGTTTGTGTGAAGGTGGGTGGAGAGTAAACTTGGGTTTAGGTGAAAGTTTATGAGAAGGGGGATAAAGGATGAGTTGAGGTTGAATAATGTTAACATCCCATAACAAGTGAGAGTCTCCATTGACTTTGAAGGGAATGTTATCTTTGTCTTGGGTCATAATATCATCCTTAGAAGGAGAGTTCGTAGGAGAACAACAAACCACATTAAGGTTTGGTTCATCCAAAATAACTTCATCACCACTAAGGGAATTTGAATGTGTTTGAGTATTGATAGTGGGGATGGGAGAAGAAGACTTTATTTGATTCTGGGTTGTTTTGAAGGTCTCATTCTCTTGTACCATATTATCTACCCTACTAGGAGAGCTTGTAATGTGTTCATCCAAGTTTGAGGTTTGTAAAGTAGCCTCATCACAAGTAGGATAGGCATTGAGAGAAGGACCAATATGGTTTTCAAATAGGTTTTCCCAAAATGGAGGAGCATTAGGGAAGGGAGGTTCGATATTCTCATGATTTGTAATAGGGATATCTTCTAACACCAACCTATTCTCTTTACATCGAGAAGGGATATTAGGAGATGGGAAAGTTTTATTTTCATGACCATGGAGATGTGGTAAGGTGATGTTGAGGAATGTGTCTATGATCTCATGTTCTTGTTTTCTAACATTATCCAAAGGGGAATAAGGCGATGGACAATCAAGACCCTCAAGGCTTGTGACTTCTTGCACCAAGATACATTTGTCACTAATAGGAAAGGTATTGGGAGAAGAACAAGTATGATTGTTTTGATTTTCTACACTACCATCCACACCAATAGGCAATGTAAGATTAAGGATTGTACCAATGGTTTGATTATGTTTCTTAAATTCTTCATTGTAGTAATCAAAATTGAACTCATAATAAGGAATGTTGCACTTATACAATCCACTATTAACGAAATCAAAGCCACATCTTTTGAAAGAAAACATGCTATGATGAAAAAGGAAAGAAAGTACAATGCAATGACTTAAAAGGAAATGCAATTTTTAGTTTTTAAGCAAGCTAATTTTTTGTTTACACAATGCAACAATCTAAAAATGAAATGCTGTGAATATGCAAAAGTGAAATTAAACAATGCATGAAATGAGCTATTTTATGTGAGATCTAGTGAAATTGATGTTACAAAAATTCAACCAAGTGATATAGATAACTGATGGCAGCAAACAGAAGCATAAAAATAGGGTTTTTTTGCTCTATCAAAGGTTGTTTCAGAAGTGAAAAGGGACTAATTATCCCAAGGTGGA
This sequence comes from Sequoia sempervirens, assembly GCA_007258455.2. NCBI lineage: Eukaryota > Viridiplantae > Streptophyta > Pinopsida > Cupressales > Cupressaceae > Sequoia > Sequoia sempervirens. The sequence continues at coordinate 1,803,523 of VDFB02000010.1, read as the reverse complement.
GAATGAGTCCCAATTTGGAATTTTTTTCAGAATTGTAAAAAAAAATTCATGGATTTTGATGGTTTTGGAGTGCTATGATGCAGACCTAAATGAAAAATGCATAATTTCAAAAAATTTAAATGGATTTATATGCTAACAATGCAACCTAAATGCACTTTTTTATGAATGTAGAATTTAACACCTAGCATGAAAATGAATCATGCAAACCCTAATGCAAGATAGATCTATGATGATGAAAGGACTCCAAATCAGATAACAAAGCATTCAAAAAGAAGGTTCACCAAAATGAACCATAGATTTTTGGCTCTCTAGGACTTTCTAACACTTCTAGGGTTTTTCACCTAAAAGGAGAAAGAAAGGGCCAAAAGATCTAGCTAGTTCACTCAAATTAGGAAGTGTATGATGTTACTAATGCTAAATGAGATGATATGATTGCATCTAAGCTGAGAAATTGATTGATTATAAATGCAAAATATAAGAATTATGACTTGTTTGAAAACACATTCTGTAATGCAATAATGAACTAGAAATGAATGCAAAGCTTAACAAAATTGAACCAAACTGAAAGTGTGCACCTAGAATGTGAATGAAGACTTGAAATGGATTCTAGAATGCTGATAATCCTGATTTTTAGGCCTAGTGGGACTCATTCACCATTCTGGGTGAATCAGTTCCAGTTCTACAAAACTAAGTCAGAACTTCTTTCTGACAAAAGGGTATCTAAAACTGCAAAAAACTCAAAATTGACCTGGAAGTGGGACTCATTCATCACTAATGGTGAATGAGTGCACTTTTGAATTTTTGAATATTCAAGAGTAGGATCAAAAGCTTCTGATCTGTACTTTGACTTCCTACAGGTGTCCGTTTCTGAAACTCTAATTTACGGGTCTAAAAATGAGTTTTTGTTGCTATTTTGACTTGTTGAATGAGGAGAAGACTTGAGCAACCTTGCAACTTGATCTTCAATGATTTCTAAGCTTCCAAGAGTCAAACCCCTTTTAGGTAATTAAACCAAAATAGAGAAAGAAAGGAATGAAACATGAAATAATGAAATTGATTACCTTTCCATGATGTTTGATCTTAAAATTCTACAACAAAACATGGAGTATCTGCCCTTGAGATTCTAAAAATTGATGTCTTAATGCCTTGAAATGATAAAACCCTAAGTTGCTTGACTTGAGAGGGAAGATTGGTGGATGAATAATGAAGAATGAATGATAAGACTTATATTTAGAGGAAATTCACCTATTTCACCTGTTAATACCTCATCACAGGCCTACATGAAGTAATATTAAACTTAAATTTCACTTTTTTCCTGCTCAAAGGTCAAAATTGGACCAAATGGGACTAATTCGCCACACATGGTGAATGGGTCCAACTTGGATGGGACTGATTTTCCATGCATGGTGAATGGGTCCCACAGGGGCCAATTTGACAGCTAGAAAGCTAGGAGATAAGGAAATAATGTTTAAATTGCAATCTTGTCGAGTATTTGATCAATTTAAGCCTTAGGATGCACAATGTGGGTTAATAGGGGCCTATTAGTGATGATGTAAATGTCAAGTAGGTATTGGGACACATAATTCAATGTGAAAGTGTGATTAAATACACTTTACAACATTAAAATGAGGTCCACATAGCCTAGGAAGGTGCAAGAACCAATGTGAATGTGCAAGACACATTACAACACTAGTTTAGGATTAAATTTAATTCAGAAGCCTTCTAAATTGATGTGATAATGTCATTAAACACATTTTATAATGTTGAATTAGGGAGAAACACGTTCATTAAGTCTAGAAAAGCGTGAAAGTCTTTTACAAGACTTTACAACACCTTTACAAGACATCATTAAAATAATGTTATTGAATTTTCAAGGGTCCAAGACCTAGTGTGTATGCATAAAATGCCTCACAACACCTAAATCAAGGCCTCATTAAGTCAACTTATCATGAAATATTCCCATGTTAAGCAACGGGTACTTTTTTCTACAATGCAATCTCAATAATCAAATAAATCAACAATGGAATATCAAACATGTATTGAATCTATAAGATTATCTTAAAGAATATTATTGGCATCACAAGGAGGAGCATCAACAACAATTGATAAACACATTGTCATTTATATCATCTAGCAAAAATGCCATAATTGGAGTATAGCAAGCATCTGACACCTCCCCAATAACTAGCTCAAACAAAGGATTTGTGACACATGAAACATGTTTGGAAATTTTTTAAATTAAGTGGGAAGAACCATGAGTATGATGAACACAATAAGAACATGGGTGTAAGTCAAAACTATAAATTATCTATCTCTTCAGTCAATACATTATCTATCTCATTCACTTTGGTTTGCTTCTTTTCATGTGTTTTAAGAGAAGATTTCTTCTTCATTTCATACATTCTAGTACCTACTGCCTCCAATTCTACATTTCCATTTCCCATTGCACATAGTGCATATTCTCCTTCTACAACTTATCAAGAGTAGGAAGAATCTCTTCAGACGATCTATTTCATTCATTTTGGTCTGCTTCTTTTCAAGTGTTTTTAGAGCGGACTCCTTTTTCATTTCATACACTCTAATACTTGTTTCCTCTAGTTTTTCATTTCCATTTTCCCATTGCACATAGTGCACATGCTCGTTCATCAACTTATTAAGAGTAGGAAGAGTTACAAAAAAATATATTTCAATATAGTTTGGAAAAACTTATTTCTCTAAAGTAATGTATAACTAGACGACCCTATCTCCAATAAAATGGGTTTAATACTTGTCACAAAATATTTTTTAACTCAATAAATCCATGGAACAAATAAAATTGGAAATAGATGATAAGGAAAAGGTAAAATCATATTTAAGTATAGAAAAAGATAATCAATTGGGTGGAGACATGAAAGTCTTATATGAAAAGGTAGACAAGTCTTGTAAAGAACCTGTTAAAAGAAACATTTACATTCTCTGATAATAAAGACACTCTCAAAACTAAGAAAAAGTGGTTGCAAAGCTACATAAAAGTATTCAAGGGTATGTGTAGGATCATCATGGAAAAAATATGCCCTTAAGTGGCAAAAAATTCAAAAAAATCAGAGTTAGGCAACTTGACGTAAAAATTTGAATAATTTATCTATATTATTTCAAAAATATGTAAGAATAGAATCTGTAGCAAATTGAATGTAGTTTCTAAACTACTAGGTTTTTTTTTAAATCTATTTGGTGAAAAATTTGAAATTTCAATGTAGTAGTACTTAAATTGGAAAAATAAGAAGTAGGGTCTATGTCTACACCCTAACCACAATAAAATAATAATATTTTTTTATAAGATTTTAGATATAAGTAGAGGACTCATGTCCTAATGTGATGCATATTTTTTTGTAATTTTTTTCCAAGTAAATAATTAATTATGATTTTTTTATTACAACTTTTAAAAAATATAAAAAACTCGCATCTCTGGCCACCTTAACTTGGTCAAAACTTCATGAAATTCAATTTTTCTTTTTTTAATACTATATTATGTGAAGCATAGAATGCAACACATGTTTTGGATTCAAAAAATGTGATACCATTTGAAAGCTATAAATGTTTTTCAATCAGCCTATCAATCAAAACTTTAGTCATAATTCAAATAGAAAATGAATAATAATTACTTATTAAATTCAAAGTAAAGCATAATTTATATTGGTGGAAAGTTGAGAATATCCCTTAAAAACCCTTTTTGTTTCATCAATTTTGGGTAAAAAAAAGTCGTCAGCTACATACCCATCATATTGCCACTTTTTGGCCCATCACGATCCTGCACATACCCTCAAGACATTCCAAACTCTATCCAAGAAAGGAATGTTTTTTGTCCTAAGGGTTGATGAGGGAGAAGATGATATAAAGCTTCAAGTAAAAGATATGAAAAGGAAGTTAGAAGATCATGAAAAGGAATAGTATGGGATGTTAATAGGTAAGAGTAGTGGGGATGATGAAAAATGTGTCATGATCAACTTGTATATGCAAAAGAAATAGTTGGAAGTGTTGAAATTGTAGAAAAATAATAGATAACTAAAATTAACCACTTAGAAAAGGAAGTAAAAGATAAGAAGAAGATTTTAACATCAAAATAAAAGGAGCTTAAGGTTATTGAGAGAGAGATGCAATCTAAAAGACATGAAATTGAGAAAATAAAGACAACAATGGAAGTTGTTACTTATGAAGGACACATGGAGACATTAGAAAAAATAGAATTTACAAGAATTCGAGGTAGTTTAGTGTTGAAGGCTGATATCAAGCACCTCGAGGATCAAGTAGGAAATGTTCAATTTACCTATAATAATCTTGTGAAGCATTTTGATAGATCAAGAATCAAAGGTGTTGTTGCAGAACTCGTAAAATTTTAAACTACATTAATGGTAATTTTTGAAGGTTCCTTTTATTATACTCATGCTCTGTAAATAACAAAAAAAATTAATTACATTAATACTATTTTCTAAAATTTCAGGTTGGAAAACATTAGGTGTTATGAAACCTTTAGCCCACATATTGTTGGAAAAACTTCTACATGTAACAGCCCAATTGTTTAGTCACCCCTCAGGTCAATTTGGTTAGTTTTTTGTATCCCTGACTTGTAACTCCTCCCCAAGCTCTTGACCCTTGAGCTTTAAACAAGCACAATGAAATAAATCACAACCCAATTTGGTTAGTTTTATCTATACATAGCTCTCCCACCCTACAACTTCCTATAATTAATAATTTTAGAGAACATCAAGATTAAATAGAAGCTATGAAATATTAAAGAAGAAAGTGATAGAGCAACTAGGTCAATTTGATTAGTTTTAGTGCAAGAGAAAGTACATAAGGAGCTCATGGTGAAGATGAATGCAATATAATAAATAAATAAACTCAAATAAAGTAAGTTATTTGATTGATAGAACTAACTACTCTATATGTACTCATCATGGTTGAAGGTACTCTCATTGGTCCTCATATCTTACCTATCTACATGTGCTCCCTGGGTTGCCAAATATGAAATGTATTTTCAATTTTCTAATTCAATTGATTTTATTTTGTGTGAAATAAAGATATGAAGATCCCTATCACCGAAAATTCATAAGGAAATAATTGACAAGGGACAATGTGTTTTCCAAAACTACAAATAATGTGAGCATTTTTTTGTTCCGATCAAATGAAGAAAGTGAAATTCCAGTTTTAGCGTACCAAATAGTTGTTCTAAAATTTTAAGGTGGACTTCATTACATTGTTGGTGTGTATGGATCAATAAAATTTCATAAGGAAATATCTGACAAGGGACAGTGTGTTTTCCAACACTACAATAATGTGAGCATTTTTCAAAAGGAAATAATTGATAGGGGATAGTGAGTTTTCCAACACTGCAAATAATGTGAGAATTTTTCGTACATAAATAATTTACAAGGGACAGTGTGTTTTCCAACACTGCAAATAATGTGAGCATTTTGTGTTCCAATCAAATGAAGAAAGTGAAATGTCATTTTTACTGTACCAAATAGTTCTAAATTTTTTAGAGAGGTGTGGGTAGAGAGAGGTGAGGTGCAATGAGTAAAGAGAGATGTAGGTAAAGCTAGATACAAAGGTAGGGTGGGAGAGGTATAAAGAGAGAGATCTAGTGTGTGTGAGAGAGAGAGAAAGAGGGGTGGGGGAGAGGTAGAGAGAGGGGTAGGTAGAGAGATGTATTATTATTGAATACAACCCATGTATATATTACAATTGTTACTATATAGTTTTTATCATGTTTCTATCAAATGTTTTAAAAAAAAATTGTAGTATTAAAATTATAATTCTACCCTATTGGTTGTAACATATTTGTGCCAATTTATCAAAATTGAAAGATCTAATTATATCTCCAATATTTGAAATTTACATAAAGTTATAATTTTATCCCATGATTTTGGATGGAGTGGTAAGGATCTTCATATCTTTGTTTGACACAAAATAAAATCAATTGAATCAGAAAATTGAAAATATGCTTCATATTTATAGGATGGTGGAGGGATAAGGATAATTTTTTTTGGTTGGTATGATGGAGGGGGATGGTGAGAAATGGTTTAGAAGAATGATAATTGATACTTTATTGAATTAAGATATTATTCTCACTCTTGAGAATTTGAGGAAGGAGAATGTGCACTATGTGTAATGCGCAAATGGAAATGCAAAACTGGAGGCAACATGTACTAGACTGCATGAAATGAAAAAGGAATCTGCTCTAAAACACATGAAAAGAATTATACCAAACTGAATTTTGTATATTTGGAGAGGAGGAAATCAGATACACCAAACAAAGACCAAGAATTTTTTTTTAAAGAGGATTGCATTCACCAAACAAACCTTGTGTAATATTTTATTTTTTTATATTAGTCCTTATATCCCTCCTAACCTACCACTCCCTATCTTTTTTCATCCATCACAATCCTTTCATTATCCATGCACCTTTCCATCCTAATCATTAAATATCTCCCAACCCATTAACCTTTGAGAGAGAGAGGGAGTGGGAGAGACCTGAGAGAGAGTGTGAGACTTCTCCTTTTTACTAGATCTTTATCAATACCATCATTGTCTTAAAAAACTCTAGTTTCTCTATCACTTTTTTCTTTAATAATTCATAACTTCTATAAGGCATTTGATTATTTCAAACTCTCATCCACATGCCTTATAAACACATTTGAGGAAAATTATGAATGATTAATTATGATGATTACATCAATTACATGGTAAAAAGGAGCCTTCTTCATTTGTTTAATTAATCAATTATAGTGTAAATATGGATACATTAATCATTTATAGTTTCATGAGTTCATTATTCAATTTATTCAATTAATCATTTATAATGCAAAAATGGACCTACACCCTCCTCTTCCCCTCTCTCTCTCCCTCCCTCCCTCTCTACCTACCTTTCCCTTAATCCATCCCATCCCACCTCTCTTTCTACCTGCATCTCCCTTATTCCCAAATTCCCCCCTCTATCTACTTCTCTCTCCCATTCCCTCTCTAGTTTCCCTATCTCCCCTCACTCTCTCTACCTAACTCTCCCTCTATTCCTTAACCTTACTTCTCTTTACCTACCACTCCATGTCTCCCCTTTTTTGTTCCAATCATATCAAGAAAGTGAAATATGGATAGCTATAAAGAGTGGTAGGGTGGAAGGGATAGATGGAAGGAGGGAGATAGGGAGTGGTAGGGTGGGAGGGATGGGTATAGAGAGAGTTAGGGAGGGAGGGAAGGAGGGGTAGGTGGAGAGAGGTTGTGTGTGTGTGTAAGGGAGAGAGAGGGGGAAGGATGGAGATAAGAAGTGGTAGGGTGGGAGGCATAGAGGGAGGGAGAGAAAGAGGGAAGGAATGATATAGGAATTAGTAGGGTGGGAGGGATAGAAGGAAGAATCCCTTAAGTCAATACACTATCTATCTCATTCACTTTGGTCTACTTCTTCAGATTCCTTTTCCATTTCAACTTCTCAAGAGAAGGAAGCATCCCTTAATTCAATACATTATGTGTTATCATTCTTCCAAACCATATGTCACCACCCCCTCATTCACTATGGTTTGCGCTTAGATCTAATTTTTCCTTTTCCTTATCATTTATTTCCAATTGTATTTGTTCCATGTAATTCCTAAGTTCAATAATCTTTGACTTCATTTGTTCAACTCCACTTATAGTATCATCTCTCACTTTGTTTGCAAAAATTCATATGCAATACAAAACCTCTTGACTTTATCCACTTTTGTATTGCCATTTGCCTATTGCACATGCTACACATGCACCTTCCTCAACTTTTCAAGAGAGAAAAATCTCTTTAGTCAATACATTATCTATCTCATTCACTTTAACAAAAATAAATGACATATAACCTTTATATGATGCAATACTTTCCCATGATATGTACCTATCTTAAATTTTAACAAGCATTGCTCACTTACTAGTACCTAATGTTATTTCTACAATTGTAAAGAACTTGTTAAAAGAAAACTCTGTATTCTCTAATCATAGAGACACTCTCAAATGAGAAAAAAATGGCTACATATTTTTATTTTGAAGTGAACAAATTAAATTCATTAGGATGTTGTCTATAGCTACATATTTTTATTTTGAAGTAGAAAAAATAAATTCTTTACAAGACTTTTCTACCTGTGAATAAATATTCATCGAGCTCCCTATGGGCTTTATTTTGTTGAAGTATCAGCCCGAACATTGCATTAAAGGTCATTCAACCCCTTTTTGATAGATGTCATTGCCTCGCCACATGTCTACTCTGTGCTCCCCAAAGGATCTCTTCCCTTTGCATTTCAAAACTTCCCCATAGCGCTACCATGTGTCCGCTCTATGCACAATTGAAAGCTGCTTCCCTTCATTTTTTAGTCAAGCTCCATCTGCATGCCACATCGCTTCATCTTTGCATATTTTAGCAGGCCCCACAGTTGGTACCAAGAATAAGGCAGGTTACACATGTCTCCTTGGCCCAAGTTTTCAACGGCAAAGGAAAAAAGATGAGGGGATGCGCAGTGTCAACACGTGTCTATTCAGTGGGTGCTTCTTTTAAATGATGGATGGAGCAAGCCAGGGACTACAACATCATGTCACATGTCATAACTACTTTAGCAGGGTAGTGACACTTTTCTAATGCGAATTCGCTCGGATCACTGCCATCATTTGTAGAGGATGCACTTGAACTTGGAGTGACCAGATGCTTTGGCTAGAATCTTTCTGTTGCAATGGCTGGGAATAATCTTTGATTCTGCATCATTGCCGAAGATTCTCAAATATTTTCTGTTACTGCTCGCCAAGGCAATGGGAGCATTCGGCTATATATAATCCTCTTCTTTTTTAGAGGAAGGGTTCAAGGATTTTGCAAAAAGAACATAGATTAAGAAAATACACCATGCCTTTGTTATTGTTTTTTAATTATTGCAAAAAGGCTCGCTGACTATGTCAATCAATCGACCTTTCTTCTCTTCTTATAATATTTGATTAACTTTAGACTGTACTGCATTTTTGGATGATTCATTTGTAGAACTTATATAAATTGAACAAAAATTTTCTATCTTAGATCATGTCATATGAATCTTCTTGTCAGTAAATGTGTGTGCAAAGTTATTTTATGTCAATGAATGAATTATTTATACTTTAATTTTGGTTCATGATTTTCTAGGACATTGAAAAATTTTGATCGGGCCCTTAGATCTATGATTTATCATTCCTATTATCTAAATCTTGGCACATCACCTTAGATTAGACTTTCATTTTACATTTCTTTCCCTTTCCCTTTCCAAACTCCAACTACAAAAGAAGCTGACTTCTTTAAAAATCTGAAGGTCACTCAGTTTAGTGCAATAGGTCCCCCATAAATTGAGTTTCCCACAAAGGGTTGTTACGTTTCCAAATTTTTGCATCAACAATTTCTTTTCCTAGAACTCCCAATGGTACCGAGCTTAAATGAATTTCTGCTTTAGAAGGGTGTATGATCCATCAGCATATTACTAGGTCCCAAACAACAAAAAACCCTAGTCTACTAGTACCGCCACTAGAAACAGTGTATGCCACAAACCAATTGGTAACTGTTTCACTTCCTCCACCCATTTCACTGACCATGTTGCTAGGAACCAATAGGAATTATGTGGAATGGGATGCTAGAAGTCCCCTCATAGCACCAGTAGCACCCACTGTATTGGTTGCTATCCCGGCCTCAACTTTGAAGGCTATACCCAAGTTTACCGGAGATGGCTCAAGAAAACCAACAAAACATCTGCAAGATGTGGTGGACGTATGTCTGGTGCATGGAATCACTGCTCAAAATGTAGTGCTAAGGCTCCTCGCAGCTTCTTTCTGAAGCAAGGTGCTGGATTGGTACCAAACCTTACCAGCTAACACTATCTGTACCTAGGATGAACTCAGAGACACATTCTATGAGAGATTTTCAAATGATGGGGATCGTTCCTCATTGTATTATCAACTATCTACCATAAAGCGAGCCCCCCAAGAGGCTATGACCAACTTCAATGCTCGATTCCACACAAACTAGAAGAGGATCCAGTTCACTATCCACTCGCCTCCTGAGTTGTCATTCATATTCTACCTAAACTTTATCAACCTGGACATTTCCATGATGATCCAGTCTTTGGGAGGGACCACTCTGCCAAGCGCTTACAATGTTGCCATTAAGGCAGAGAATAATACGATAGATGCCAGAAATTTTTTGCCTCGGCCCATCATGTTGATATTTCATAAAATATCAATGTCTACCTAGGAAGTTGCATCAACTAGTGCACCCACATCTCCCTAGTCAATGTACACATATGCGACGGTGCCACAGAGTGCTACCTCTACCTCTGGCTCTTCTAAGGATGAAATGAGCAATCTCAAGGAATTGTTGCCGACTATGGAAAACAACACAATTACCCTCAAGTGCAACCAGGTCACATCTCCAAAGCTTTCCTATCAAAATTATCAAGGAAGAAGATCCTCTTACCAACAAAATCAGTTCCAAGGAGGCGCTTAGACAAATCCGCAAGTGCAAACAAGTCAAATGGTACCAGTACCCACTCCGCTATAGAGTGCTAGCTTAAACTCGAGTAGAGAGTTGACCATAGGTTAAAATAATTTAGCGGATGATACCAACCCTTGGTGCTTCCCTTGCAACGATGTGCATATGCCCCAAAATTGCCCGCATGGAAACTTACAACAAAAGGTGGTGGAGCAGCACAACCAAGCTACAACATCAACCACCGGAAGCTACGTGTATACCTCTTCACAAATGGACAATGTGGTGCTCACAACACAAATGCAAGGGATGTCACTAGAGCAAGAAGTGAACATCGCTCCCGACCACACACTCTTCTCATATATGGAAGAAGAAGAAGTGTTTTCCAATGACACATCCACATCTAAAATGTCGCAAGTAGAATCTGACTACAATACTCACTCAAAGAGGAGATTTATAGGCAAATTAGTTGTTCTGCAACTAGCTAGTCCATAGCCTAAAAGTTCTTCTGACTAGATACCTAGCACCTCCACAACATCACCGCAATATTAACCATGAAAGAAAATTATTATAACAATAGCAAAGGAGAAAAAACCTCTGAGTTCACCCCCTTTCAATGTGGTGGAACAATTGAAGAAATCATCCCCTAATGTGTCTCTGTGGGATATTCTAGCCATCTCAGAGAAAAATTTACTACTACAAAAGGCTCTCCAAGAAGAGGTCAACACAGTGCCAATGGAGCAGTTACCCAAAGCAAAGGCTGTTGATCAACCATATCCTGCCAAAGTTCTTACGAACAACACAGCGGAAGCCCTTGCTGAAGTCAGAGATAAGTTGAAGCCCCAACCCTTCTTCTTAACTCTCATTATAGGGGAGAAGTTATTACACAATGCCATGATTGATTCTGGTGCTAGCACCACAGTTATGCCTAAACAAATAATTGAAGCTTTAAGACTCAACTATGAACCCTTAAAAAGGGGAGTGATGCAGCTTGATGGGAACAAATTCAAAATTGTAGGTGTTATCAAGGAACTCCCCTTAACTCTATTTTCTTGCCCTAGTATCACTGTTTCGGAAGACACTATGATCATAGATGTTCCTCCCATGTTCAGCCTCTATCTATCCCAAGAATTTACTTCAAAGGTAGGTGGATACTTATCCCTGGATTGGTTGCATTTGATCCTTAGAAATAAGCATGGTGCAAAAATGAAGATAAAATATGAAGCTTTACACTCAAAACATGTAGCCAATGAATCCATGATTAAATTTGAAGTTGCACATACCTCTATCACCAAGCAAGAAATGTATTGCATTGAGTTACTAGAAGATGAGAAGGTGATCAGAGACCAGAATGATCAAGAGGATGCTCTCTTAAGCGAACATATGGATAGTGACCCTTTCAAAAACTACCATGCTACTGGACTAGGCACCTATGTCATCTACGATGAAGATCAAGTGCTCCCAAAGGTTGCCAAAGGATTTGAAAGTGGTTAAGCATATGAACTGTGGATGTTGCACTTTGATGGAGCAAGATACAAGAATGGCGCAGGAGCTAGGATATGTTTAATATCCCCATAGAATGAAAAGATACTAAGGTCTTTCTGCTTCCAGTTTTCTTGCTCAAACAATGAAGCTGGATGCAAAGGATTAGTACAAGGTTTAAGCCTTGCGGAGTGGATGGGAATCAAGTAACTAATGGTGTTCAGATATTCCAAACTGGTGGTCAACCAAGTTTGGGGAATTTCCATAGCAAGGAATGTCCACGTGAGATCCTATCGACACTGGGTATGGGACCTAGTTGAGGGTTTTGAAGCCTTCAACATCCAGACCGTTCCCTGAGAATAAAATAGCAACGTGGATCACATGGTGATAGTCAAATCCCAGTTTGATCCTGTCTTTGACCTCATTCACAACAAGCACTCTGTACAAGTGATACTTCGACCAACGATTCTTGATAATGATCAAAGATGGAAAGTGTTTGAAAGTGATGAGCACATTGCCTCGTTCATCTAGTAGTCAAGATAATTTGTCGATCAGCTCCAACCAAAGGTTGTTGAGGCCTATGAGGGAAAAATCATTCAAATCAAATCTAACAAACTTTTGAAGGAATTGGTCACTCTCGAAAACCTTTTTGATTGCAACGATGCAAGAAATGACAAGAGGAAGTTTGTGGCAGACAAAAGCAACTACACAGATCTTCTGGTTGCAGATGGAAGAAAACTTAAAGTCAGGAAGGATGTCCCACATTATGATAAAGAAAGGCTCATCAATTTCTACAAAAAGTATGAAGGAGCAGTTGCCTGGTCCTATGATGATCTGAAGGGATACAATCCTGACATCATCCATCACACAATCGAGCTGGTGGAAGGTGCAAAACTAGTCTGACAAAAATAGAGGCTGGTGAACCTAAAGATTGAAGCGCTAATGTCGCAAGAGCTAACAAAGTTAATCCAGTCACATATTGTCTTTTCAATCAAGCATAGCACGTGGGTGTCCAACTTGGTCCTGATCCAAAAGAACAATGGAGGTATCCACTTCTATGTGGACTTCTGAGACCTAAACAGAGCATCCATGAAGGGTCATTATCCATAGCCTTCTATGGAGTTAATCCTGCAAATGGTGACAGGATCATAAATGTTTTCCCTACTGGATGGCTTCTCTGATTATAATCAAATTTGGGTTAAAGAAGAGGATCATCACAAAACTACATTCACTACAAAGTGGGGGACATTCGCGTATGCTAAAATTCCTTTTGGCCTATCCAATGCAGGAACTGTCTTCCAGCGGGCAATGGATATCACTTTCAGCGAATTAATAGATAAGATTATCCTAATCTATTTGGATGATATTATTATGTTCTCTAAATCTAAGAATGATCATTTTGATCACTTAGAAATGGTTTTTCAAAAATGCCAGGAGTTTGGGGTTTCCCTGAATCCAAACAAATGTGTATTCAGAGTGTCACAAGGTAAGCTATTGGGACATGTGGTGTTCAAGGAAGGAGTCTCAATTGATCCCGAGCGGGTGAAAGCCATCAAGGAGTTTTCCCTTTCAATTAACAAGAAAGGTTTCTAGTCTTTCCTGGGGAGGGTAAATTTTGTTAGCAAATTTATTTTTGACTTTGTAGGAATAATCAGGCCAATCACCCTGATGTTAAAAAAGGGTCAACCATTTAAATGGACAAAGAAAGCCAGAGAATCCTTTAAGAAAGTTAAGGATGCTATTTCCTCAGCTCCTGTACTGGTTAATCCAGACTTATCTAAGGAGTTCATAATGTATGTATTCAGTAGCAAGTCAAGAATAGCTAATGTCTTAACTCAGAAAGATAACAAAGGAAAAGGAGAGAATCCGTTAGGATTCTACTCTTGGACCCTGAAGGAATATGAGATGAATTATAATTTCATCGAAAGACAGGCATTTGACATAGTGAAGGGACTTAAGAAGTTCTACCACCTAATCTCCTGCAATAACGTGATAGTTTATGTCACACATTCTAGTGTGCACAAATACATCATGGAAGGAGAAATCACTAAGAAAAGATACAATTGGATCACCAAGATCCTTGAGTATGACATTGAGGTCAAGCCTGCCAAAACCATCTGGGGAAGAAGGCTGTGTGAATACCTGGTGCATGACAAAGAAGTGGACGTTGAAGAAGAGCAACCATAACTGGTTCTGATGAATGATTCAGAGTTTGAAAGTTGCTGGCTGACAGACAGAGTGAGATGTATGCAAACGGGGAATTATCCACCAGGTCTTTCCCCCCAAAAGAGGAGATACTATCGACTACAGAATTGCGGATATGCACTAATTGAAGAGGTCTTTTTCAAGAGGAACTTCAACGACATCCTCTTGTGATGTGTTACCTCAGGGAAAGCAAAGAGAATCCTCGACACTTTCCATAGTAGCGCTGTGGGAGGAAACTTCTCCGCCAAGACCACCGCTCTCAAGAACATGTGCACAGGTTATTTTTGGCCGACACTTTTCAATGACTCGTACTCCTTGGTGAAGGCTTACAAGGAATGCCAGTTTTTTATAGGGAGAAAAAATAATTTCGCAATGCCCCTCAAACCTATAGTGGTGGAAGAGCTATTCGCACAATGGGGCCGAGACTTCATCAAGATGATCAATCCTGATTCCAGCGTCGGACATAGGTGGATCCTAATGGCTACAAATTACTTCACAAGGTGGACGAAAGTCATACCTCTTAAGAATGCAATAGAGGAAGAGATAATGGATTTCCTCGACGGACTGGTGACAAGGTTCAACCCTCTAAAAATTATCATTTCCAATAACGCCAGGGCTTTTCTAGGTGCAAAGGTATGCCACTTCGCACTAACAAATGGCATATTCCTTACGAGATCATCAAATTATTACCCACAGGGTAATGGCCTAGCCAACTCAACAAATAAGAACCTAGTTCGATTCCTCAAAAGGATTGGTTTAGAACACCAGAAATAATGGCATAAAAACCTTTGAGCGAAACTCTAGGCAGACCGCATAACTCCTAAGCAAGTCCTTGAGACTTTGAATAATGAGCTAGTATACGACAAAGAGGCATTGTTGCCTATATCCATGGAGATTCTAGTGCTCCAATTGATGAAATCCCTAGAGATAGAACAAAATGGTGCCATGGAGGTTCGGTTGGCCGAATTATTGGAAGTATAAGAAAAAAGGGAGAAGTCCCTAATATCCATGACTAACCACCAGTAGGTAGTTAAGTCATGGTTTGACAAAAGGGCATCCAACCAAGGCCTAAAGTGTGGAGACTTACTGCTTAAATTCAATGAAAGGGCTACGAAGCCAGGTCAATACAAAAAATTTGATAGCCTTTGGGAGGGCCCATTTAAAATAACAAAGTGCAAGGAGCATAATGCCTTTGATTTGGAAAATATGGAACAAGAGGCATTAGGAATTCTGGTTAACGGGATTCATCTTAAATTGTTCCATTAAGTTGCACGCTTTTATTGGTGTAAATATGTTAATAGTGTTTTTATTTCCTTTTTGTTTTGTTGGCCGGTATTTTTAATTAATTCATGCTTCAGGGCAGATAAGTAACCCATCATTGCAAAGAGTAGGGAAAATAATCCATAGCAAAGTGGACGAAGAAAATAATACCCGCATTTAAGGAGAAATCAAACACATATGTTGAAAAGAACAAAAACTTATGTTACAGGATACCAAGAGAAAAAGGAGCCAAAGATTTTATAAAGCTATATTTCATTATATATACACTTTTATATTTACATGGAAAAATGGCTTAAGGGTCATAGTTAAAAAAATTATATGACTATATGCTGCTTCCTTTTCATATATGCTATATGTAGGCCTTTTTAAGGCATATATACAAAAAATAGAAAATGGATATTATATCCTTAAGAGCATAAAGCAAAGAAATGGGCATTCTCAACCAAAAACATGTGCAGTAGCAATAGATGTGTCAATTGCAACATCCATTATGTCTTCATCAATAGGAACACCACCAACAGTAGCAGCGATATCAGTAGGAGCAACAACCAGCGGCAGAGGGAACACTAGGTTCTTGAAATCAGTATACCATTCAATGTCATAGAATGGCACTACATTATAGAGGCAAAAGAGGAAATGGCATGCATGGATGACCTTTTCACGGTGTTCATTTTATGACTGAAGGCGAAATCTGCTCAGGAATGGTAGCCACAGGACAACCATTTCTTCTTCAATGTAGTGCCTAAGGTCGCTTGTCATGGGAAAGCCTACCCTGTACACAGCATTAGCAACAACCTTGCCAAGACCATTCAAATACTTCTTTGGGAAGATTTATTTAACAACTTCAGCACCAATGGCCTAGGGATGCCAATATCCAACATGGACGTGACAAAGTGTGAACAAATGTTGGTATTAACTCGATACTTTTCCTCATATTCAGAAAGTCCCGACGTAGAACCCACTTCATGGCTATCAGAGCTAGGGAGTGTTTATTCTTCGTCATTATTTTCAGACGTCTAGTGGAAATCTCACCAAGAAAGATCATATGTGACTTGTGCGACACTAGCCTAATGGGGGTGTTCATGGTGATGACGCACTACAACTATCTGGTAACTATTCCTAAAAGCTGCCTAAAGCCTAGCCTATGAAGATACTTCACCAATTACCAAATCCAAATGCTAAGTTGATAACCTATTACTAAAGCTTACTCAAATGCTAAGTGTGATTTCATTACTACTTAGATGCCTATTTATAGAAAAAGTAAGGAAAAGCATGGTAATGGGATTTCCAAAAATGTGATGATAATCAAGTGCCAACTTGAGAACTGTGCCTAAGCTTGCTTGAATTTTTGGACCAGTTGTGCCTGCTAAGTATAGTTCAATGTGTGCAAAGTTAATGAGAGCTAATTAAATTAGATTAAGATGGTGGCATTCATCGGTGGTGAGTTACACGGTTCTGAAGCTGTGGCGTCACTTCTCAGGCATTTCCCAAAACCCAAGCCAAGATTCATATCTTCTCAGGTGCTGATCGTTTTCTTTGGCTTAATCATTCTGTTCGGAATATTAATCGCCAGTGCATACAAATGCTAAGTTAAGAGAAAATCACCAGCCGAAGTTCTGAAGAAATCAACCCATCTCACATGGTTGCCAAGGAAATTATGATTTCTTGTCACTTCAAAATGGCAAGTAATCCATTTTCGCACAAGCCAAAGGGTGGGTTGTACATGCCAAATTAAAGGCCACTTTTGTCTACCACCTTGAGAAAGGATAGCTAAGTTTCACATGAAAATTTTTAAATGCTTAAGAGTCTTTTCAAATATGCTAAGCCAAGTAAAGATAGGTTTTTAGCATATCTAGAGCCGAGGAAAAAGTTGCAAAGAATTCAGGCCTAGCAAAAGCTTCCATCAAAAGATACAATGACAGAGAGTTCACAGCAAGAGATACAGGGGGAGGCAACAAAACCTCTGCTCAAAGCCATATGGGCATCACATGTTGTTAACATCTATGAAGGAATTTCATATGCTACACCTAGTATACTAGACAAGCCAAAATGGGTGAACATGCTAGAGCTAGATAAGCCCAAAAATTATAGGAACCAGGTTTAGGTCCAGGAGGATTGGGACAATATTCATGACCCATAGCTCGCAAAGAACCCCAAGTCTTTAAGAGAAGGGGCTTGTGAAAGGATGAAGATGTCCAAGAAACAAATATCAATAGTAGAAAAGATATGGCTCAATGGACTCCTGTAGTACATGGTCCCATTAGTGCACTATTGCCTAGAGTTGGTTGTTGCGGCCATTCAGCATTACAACCTGAGCACCCACAGCGATGAGGGTCAAACTTTAACAATTAATATTAGCCCGCATGCTATCTAGAAAATTTTATGTATTCTCGACCCGACCACTAGAAAAGAGAGGATTGGAGAATTCACCCTGACAAAGGAGAAAACATATGGAGGGGAATGAGGAAGGGCCCTCAGTTTTTAATTAAGGAAACTGGAAGGTAGGGAGTGATGAGCCCAAACCCGCCAAGTATCCCGGTGCCACACGGTGCGTTTGAGAATGACTTGAGAGAGGCCTTTTAAATGGTAGCATTTTTTTGTGGCCTGGACACAGACCAAGAGGTGCATGCTTTTCAATTAGGGTCAGGTTTCCAATTTCGCAAGCAACATGATTTCTTCTAGTATGATTTCACAGACTACCTCGTAGAAGAAATGATAGGGAAAATAGAGAATTACCTAGAGGAACAAAAATTCAGGTTCCTCTCTTTTCTTGCCCATATGTTTTTGCATCAGAACCCTGATTTCTTCAGTAAGAATGTGGGTTTATCTATTTTTGATGAAAAGGGCAGAAGAAAGCCAATATCCACATGGACACCTCTCCTCTCTGCAACATCTGACTACTATGCATTTTTTAGATTTCTTTCTAACTCCAATTTTGCAATATTTGCAAGGAGAAGATGGTATGGGCATGGTTTGACTCAACACGGATCAAACAGGATATATGTAGGTCTTTACTCTCGCATGTGATTGGTTCTTTGGTGTGGATTTTACAATCATCCGGATCCGGGGTTTCACTAAACAACCATTTTGACTCCTGGCTTGCATCACAAACAAAGTGTTGGCTCTTGAGATGTATCGACAGGAATGCATTATCGATTACAACTTTTGCGAAGGACCTCCCAAGAAGAAGGGACAGCTCCAGTTACCCATAAGTTTCAAAACGATGACCCTAGTGAAGAGGATGACACACCTGCTATTGCAAGATAAGCTGGCTCATTTAGGGTTGGTTTTGATATGTGATAAATGGAAATATAATCCTTTCAATGATCTACTACATGCACACATGAGGGTTATTCGAGCTCCTCGACCCTACTGGGAAAAGAGGCGTAACCTGTGGGAAGATAAGGATGAGTATTTGGTTGAGCTGGTCCATATTCCCACAGAGGATAATAGAGATCCATGGCATAAGTTCTACTTCATTGTGGTGGAAGTTGATGAGAATCTCAAGATGGGGACAACCATGTACAAGTTACGGTATACAGAGTAATGGACTCTAGAGAAAATGAGAGCTTTCTAGGTATATTGTCAAGAAACAAAGCAGCTCGAAGCCCCTTATGGAAGCTTGAAAGCTAATGAAGAATTTGAAAAATGGTGGGATGATGGACATGCAACCTCTGACTCAAGCACTGGAGGGAACGATAGCCTAAGAGATGAACCTGAACAAAAAGGAGAAGAAGAAGCGGGGACCCCAATGTCTTCCACTCAGCAAGCAAAAATTTCTGCAGGGCGGTCGTCCTACACAACTTCAAATGCATGGTTTAATGTTTTGAGGGCCTCACAATCACTCACTTGGGCTGATAAATTAACAAGAGTGTCACATCAGTAGTCGGTAGAGACTACTGAGGTTGGAGAAACCCCGCCTGCAAAGCAATAGTGCACAAAAACTATTGTCAGAGAAGGTTCACAAGAACCCGCTGCAAGCCAAGTGCTGGTAGCAAGCCAGGAGCCCAAGAAGGATGTGGAACCCACAACGAGCCAAGAGCCACCATGAACCAATTAATAGGTAACATTCGCTCCTACTTTTCTTGCTTCTCAGTCTTTGGTATCCTCCAATATCTCTACGGTGCCCCCCCACCATGAGTGTTAGCCCTTCTTTTCCCACCTTTGATACAATGATTGCGAGAGGTTTCTCCTAGTCCGTATAGGAGAATCCATTCACCTTTACTCCTTTGTGAACCCTGACACTAGCCGCTACTTCTCATTCCTTTTTAGCCTCACTTTCTGAAAGCTTACCTACCATTGGCACTCATATTGCTACTATGGTCGTGGATCCTCCCTTTCTCTCGCAGCAGGCGAAATCTACAATGACTACTCCCTCACCACTGCAACCCATGATTCCTCCCTTTGGTTCACCAGTAGAACCTTGGAGAATGACAAGCCCTTATGCTAGTTCAAAAGTCAAGCTTTGGCACGTGCCTCATTTCTCCCTACAGACCATCACTCTCTAGAAGAAGGAACTTCCTGCGCCTATTAAACTTACTTATCCATATGCCCTACCTCCCAATGCTCCTTTCGCAGGTGAGCTAGTCCTACCGCTAGCCCATTTTAATGCATAAAATGATGCTACAAAGGAGGCATGCACCAGTAGAATTCAAAAGGGAAAATCCAAGGATGATCGCAAGCCGACAGAACTGAAGGTGCATACTATCTATGATGAGACTCAAAAAATGCTATAATTTGCAACCATGTACCTTACCATGGCAAAGCAACAAGGGGAGATGCATCCAAAAGATTATGATCTATACACCATGGGACTTGACATGAAGGTAGCTCATCTGGAGGATAAAGTTGAGCTCATGGAAGAAACGTAACGAGTGGTCACCTCTGATTTCATTAAAACTGGCTGCAAGCTGAAGAAGATGGATGAGTAGTTGAAATCCTTGAAAGAAAGAGCTAGTTTCTTGGAAAAAAGGGAGAAATCCCTAGGAGTGGATGTTGTGTGCTTGATAGAAAGAGTGCTAATAGCAGAGGTAGAGAGGAATGGACTTGAGGAGGAACTTGCAAAGGTTCAATCGACTGACCCCACTGTAATAAACGAGTTGTGTGCTAAGAATCAGGAGTACTAGAGCCAATTAACTCTGACGGAGCATAATTTGTAGCTGAGGAATGAACAATTTGAATGGCAATGCGTTGAACATGAGCAGGGGATGAAGCAAAAATATGAGGTGCTAGATCAACAATGAGCTCAGTATGAGAAAAAGTTGTAGGAGAAGGATGTCGAATTTGGGGACCGAAAGGCCCAATTAGAGAGAGAGATTCAAGAGACAAAGTCCTCTCTTGATAGAGAATTAGCGAACCACACCCAGGCCGAGGAAAACTGGTGTAAAGAAATGAGAAGCTCCGAGGAGCAATTGGTATCCTCGAAGAGGAAAAATGTGAAATTAACAGAGGCCATCAACTCAAGGGATGTAGAGATCGCCTCTCTGAAGAACTCTCTCCAAGCCTCCTCCACGCAACCCAACCTCATCCAGTTGGCCCAACAGATATATATTTCTTATTGGGAAAAGGTTAAAACCTTCAGCCTGACACTGCATCCAATGCTCTGGCTCATTTAAAAAGCAACCAAATTGAGCTAGGGGGTCCTCGGAACAATTGAACAATTCCCACGGTTCATCTCAGAGAAGGTTCCAGAAGCAAAGAGTTTGCTCACATATTCAATCTCTGATGAAGACCTAGCCAAGGGAGGGATTAAAGATCGGGATGTTGTTGCTCAAATGACAAACAAGTTCATCCATTGCCACTCGGCCTTGCAGCGGACTAAGCTGGTCACAACTACCTTGAATCAAACAATAGATGGCATGTGGGAAAATTTCTCCTAGCTAGGCAGGATGGGTTTTCCATCTCCATTTTTTGAGGATGGATTAATAGCCACGACCAAAAAAATTGAAAAAATAATTGAAGAGAAGGAGCAGGACCCAAACTCTTTCCAAAATTTCAGCCATCATCCTACTACAGCAAACATTGAAGGGGTCATCCATCCTCTTGCATAGCTACTATTCCATTGTGAAGTAGGGGCGAGGCTACTTGATACGCAACCTCATAAAGGAATGATTGACCTAGGCAGAGCACATGAGAATCTACGCAAAGTAGAGAGACCATTTGAAGACAAATGGCCACCTCTGCGAGCAACCCTTTCCAAGCTCTAATTTCATCACCAATGCATGGCACTCTGGTCTGCAAACTAGAGAGAAATTTTGATATCTTAATTCCTCAAGTGAAACGCCCCTAATAGTCACCAAAAGCTATCAATAAATATTTATCAAGCTCCCTCTAGGCTTTATTTTGTTGAAGTATTAGCCCAAACATTGCATTAAAGGTCATTTGGCCCCTTTTTGATAGATGTCACTACCTCGCCATGTGTTCTCTCTGCACTCCCCAAAGGATCTCTACCCTTCGCATTTCAAAACGGCTATGAAGCACTACCATGTTTCCACTCTTCCCACAATTGAAAGTCGCTTCCCTTCATTTTTGAAGCAAGCTCCATCTACATGTCATGTGGCTTCATCTTCCCATATTTTAGCAGGCCCCATAGTTGGTACCAAGAATAAGGTAGGTTATACGTGTCTCCTTAGCGCAAGTTTTTGATGGAAAAGGAAAAAAGATGAGCACGGATTGCACAGTTTCAACATGTGTCTATTCGGCGGGTGCTTCTTTTAAACAATGGATGGAGCGAGCCAAGGACTACGACATCCTGCCGCGTGTCATAACTGCTTTAGCAGGGTAGCGACACTTTTCTAACATGACTTTGTTGGGACCACTACCATCATTTGCAGAGGATGCACCTGAACTTGGAGTGACTAGATGCTTTGGTTGGAATCTTTCTATTGCAACGGTCGGGAAGAATCTTTGATTTTGCATCATTGCCGAAGATTCTCAAATCTTTTCTATTACTGCTCGCCAAGTCAGTGGGAGCATTCAACTATATATACTCCTCTTTGTTTTCGGAGGAATGGTTCAAGGATTTTGCAAAAAAAAAAAGATTAAGAAAAGACACCAGGCCTTTGTTATTGTTTTTTAATTATTACAAAAAGACTTGCAAACTGTGCCAATCAATCAGCCTTTCCACTCTTCTTATAATAGTTTATTAATTTTAGACTATGTTGCTATTGTTGGATGATTCATTTGCAGAACTTCTATAAATTGAATGCAAGTTTGGTGTCTTAGATCATGTCATATGAATCTTTTTGTCAGTAAATATGTGTGCAAAGCTATTTTATGTCAATGAATGAATTATTTATACTTTAATCTTTGGTTCATGCTTTTCTAGGACATTGCAAATTGTTGATCGAGCCCTTAGATCTATGATTTATCATACCTATTATCTAAATCTTGGCGCATCTCCTTAGATTAGACTTTCATTTTATATCTGTTTCCCTTTCCAAACTCCAATTACAGATGAAGTTGACTTCTTTAAAAATATGGAGGTCACTCCGTTTAGCGTAATAGGTCCCCCATAAACTGAGTTTCCCACAAAGGGTTGTTACCTTGCCAACTTTTGGCATCAACACTACCTATTCAAATAATACTTTCATGTCTCCCCCCAACTGATTCTCCTTTTCTGCACTTAGATATGATTTTTTCTTTTCCTTATCATCTATTTCCAATTGTATTTGTCCCATGGAATTAATCCATCATCATCATTGCATAAATCCATTAGGTTAAACCTTAAACCCTAAACCTAACATCCACGATCATTATATTAATCCATTAGGTTCATTTTAGGCTAATATAAATTTATTAATCTAATCATTTTTCATCCATCATATTCCTTTCATTATCCATGCATCTTTGCATCCTAATCATTAAATATCTCCCAACCCATTAACCTTCTATCTCCCCATGCTTATATTCCTATCCACCATCCATCACTCTATCCTACAACCTTGTCCAATCATTCCATAATCCCTTTTCATTGGTACCTAGCTATAGGCTACTCCTACAAGAAATATAATTCCATCTATCTTATTATTCTATCACTCCTTCCAATCCAAAATTGTAATAAAATCATAATCCATGCAATCTAATTATGAAATCTACAAGAAATCATCCAATAACATATTACATAAACGCTCCATTTGATATGGTCTCTCGGATGTTTGATTGAATATTATGAATGGTATGTGGATTTGTCTTTAAACCAACATAGTCTTGGTATAGTTGGATGACTTTTAATAGAAAAATGGTAGCACACACCTACTAGAATCTACTCTAAAAACACTTCAAAATATGTAGACCAAAGTGAATGAGATAGATAATGTATTGGTTTCAAGTTTCATAAACCATATACTCAAACCCACTATGTTTTCCAACCTGCAATTATACCATGCATTTACAAAAACCAAAACAAATTGTAGACCATGTTAAATACATAAAGGAATTAGTCTATAGGCTTTCATTTGTAGATAAGAAAATAAATTGAGGAGTTCAAATACATTCTTGTAAATCTATTTCATGTATACTATGTTGTGAAAGCACACATTTAGGATGATAACATCTCCTACTTACAACATTACTTCATTGTAGTTGTTCATAGTTCTAGATTGCATAGTTCTTTCTAAATATTAGTCTATCGGCTTCACATTTTTTGTTGAACTAATACTTCATATACTCATAATTCATGGTAAATATTTATGACTAATAATTCATAGACTCATAATCATAATGTTTAAGGTGGTTATATTCATCTTGCAACCCACATAAAACCAACCAAATTGACTTGATGGTTGACTAACCAGTTGGGTTGTTAGGTTAGAGGGTTTTAGAATAGAATCTAGGCTGTAGGTTTCATAACACCCACTGTTTTCTGACCTCTAATTATACATAGATAGTATAATCACTCACAATCCACTGTGTTTTCCAACCTACAATTATTTTATGCATCTATTTTTCCATCGTATGAGGAAATTGAAATAAAAATTTTACTCTAAGCAATAGTTGTGATGAACTTTGAAAGTTCCTTTTGTTACATTTGTACACTCTAAATAAGAAAAGGTTTTCATTACAACAATTGTAGATTGGAAAACACTGGGCATTATGAAACTTGCAACCCACATACTATTGTAAAACCCTCTACACATAACAACCCAATTGGTTAGTCATCCCTCAAGTCAATTTGATTAGTTTTGTATATCCCCCACCTAGAAATCCTCCCCAAGCTCAGTACCCTTGAGATTAAAACAAGTAGAATGCAATCACTCACAACCCACTGTGTTTTCCAACCTATGATTAGTTTTTGCATTTCTTTTTCTATAATATGAGGAAATTGAAACAAATTTTTTACTCTAAGTAACAGTTGTGGTAAATTTTGAAAGTACCTTTCATTACATTCGTACTCTCTAAATAAGAAAAGGTTTTCATTAAAACAATTGAAAGTTGGAAAACACTGGGTGTTATGAAACATGCAACCCACATATTGTTGTAAAACTCTCTACATGAAACAACCCAATTGATTAGTCACCCCTCAAGTTAATTTGATTTGTTTTATGTATCACCCACCTAGAAATCCTCCTCAATCTCTCCACCCTTGAACTTAGAAAAAGAAGAATGCAATCACTCACAACCCACTATGTTTTCCAACCTACAATTATTTTGTGCATTTCTTTTTCCATCATATGAGGAAATTGAAACACAATTTTTACTCTAAGTAATAGTTGTGGTAAATTTTGAAAGTTCTTTTCATCACATTAGGAGGGATAGTGAGAGATGAGAGATAGAGAGAATTATTTCCAATTGTATTTGTTCCATGGAATTCTTAAGTTCAAGAATCTTTGACTTCATTTGTTCAAATCCACTTATAGCATCATCTCTCACTTTCTTGGCTTGCATAAATTTTATGATCTAATTCACTTTGGTAGATGCTTCTTTTTAAGTGTTTTTAGAGAAGATTCCTTTTTCATTTCATACATTATAGTACCTTCTACCTCTAGTTTTGCATTTCCATTTTCCCATTGCACATAGTGCACATGCTCGTTCATTAACTTCTCAAAAGTAGGAAGGATCTCTTCAGTAAAAAAATTATTTATCTCATTCACTTTGGTCTACTTATTTTAAAGTGTTTTCAAAGAAAGAGGCAAGGAGGGAGATATAGTCTAAATAAGAAATGGATTTACCCTAATGGACTATGCAATGGAAAAAAGTATTCCTATCCTTGTTGATGTTTGAGTAAATCTATTTGATATATATTACTACCTTTATCTCACTTTGAGTAATGGTGCTAGAGGAGAGGGCATGCGATTTTGAGAGCCAATAGGATTATTGTGCAATATTATATGTGAGAGTGGCTTGGTATCCAAAATCACAAATGAGTGTGTGTTTATTAACTAATACCAAAACTAACCATATCTCATAGTAATGAAACATCTATTTGGTGTAATGATCCTCTCCCTATTATGTAATTGTATAGTCAATATGGTAGGTAGGGGCAAAAAATTTTGTATGTTAGCTTGTTTTTTATGGCATCCTTGCATTCACTAGTATCATATCGAAAGCATTAAAATGCATATATATCATCATAGTTTGACTCTACATTACTATAATTTCATTCCTCAAATCTAGCCATTGGTACATTATGATACTTCATCCAATAGTTGATGTAATATCTTGGTGTCTTTATGTATTTTTTCTATCTTTAACAATGTTAAAGTTCTTGAATTGATGGTTTCATATTAAGAATCTTTCCATTTCATTCTCTACATAAAAATGCTTGTTGCACATTATGTTATAATTCAAAATAATTTCTTGCACTTAAGAGACTATTCCTGCTCTTGAGAAGTTGAGGATGAAGCATGTGCACTATGTGCAATGGGAAAATGAAAATGTAGAGTTGGAAGTAAGCATGTGCACTATGTGTAATGGGAAATAATGTGGTTATTGTTAGACCCATCATCCTCTTTATCATCTTAACTGCTCTACTTTTCTAACCTCTATATGGTAATAATTTCCTCTATCCCTATCCTCATAATGGTTGAGTAATAGATGTAAAAAGAGGGAGAAACATCTATAGGGGTACTCCTTGCTAAGCCTCAGTTTTCTCCTAAATAGATTTATAGTATGGGGCACTAGGGAAAAGTCCTCTAGGTAATCATCTCCAAGGTTATATAATAATCAATAGATTATATAATTCTTGACTATGTCATTTATTTCTATCATAGATCTCACCACTCAATAGTATACTTGTATAGCTTGATCTCCTATCCATCTCTGGTACATTTTTATTTAAGGGTTTATAATTTAGTCCTCATCTAATTAAAGTCACAAGTGCTCATGTGACCATAACAAAGTGATGAATTGTATGCCACCTCATTCCCCTAAGAAGTGTAGGATTTTCTAGAGGTATGATGCATAGTAGGGAGGAAAACCACAACCAATCACAATTCAAGGTATTTCAACCAACTGTCCAACCCTCAAAACTATATCTTTCCCTTCTCAATTCTTCCACATTTCTCTTGTAGCCATCCAAACAGAGAAAGCTAACCATATCTTGCAGAATACCTTACAAACCCACAAACCATTTTTCAATTCAGACACCAATTATGGTGGACTTCAACATATCTCAAAAACACATTAGGTCACTTTGGACCATCAACCTCAAAACAATGTTGCTACACTACCCCAAGACCTCAAATAGGTCACTTTTTCAAAGCAACACCTACTCAATCACTCTCTCAATTCCAAAATCAATTGAAGAACCTTTATAATACTTCACAACGTCTAAATCAATAACTTACAGGGACTAGAACACTCATTCATGCATCAAATTACAAAACCCTTACCTTAGGCCAATCTAGGCTTGAAAGAAGGAGGGTTTATTGAAAATATAATCTCCAGAATTCTTCTCACCCTGCCAACACTTCCAAAACACCAAAATATGTCTTCCTATGCTTCCTAAACCTTCCCCAATCCTTTAACTCTGCAATTTCATTGAACTCCTATTCATAACCACCATTTTCCAAGCAAAAACTCATACAAATTCACTTAGGGCTGAAACAAAAACTCAACAAAAACTACTCCCTGCTCTTGGAAACCCCATAGACACCTAAACCTATCCTAGACCATCCATTCTACCAAGTTACAACAAAATCCAATGGTGGAATGGGTGTTAATCCATTTTAAATGCTTACAAACCCTTAAAATTGGGTTATAGACCCACTGTCAGAAAAATAGCTCTAAAAACTTTATTTCTTGATGAAATCAGATCCCACCAGTACCAAAATGAAGTTAAAATACGTCTCTAACAATTTCAACAACCTTTGGTTCAATTTACTCCTGTACAGATTCGTACCACAACTTGGAGCAACAAAATTTTAGTAAAAACATAGAGAATTCTCAAGCAAAAATAGAGCTTCTTTATTCTTTTACCATTCAAATATCCTCCAGAGTGTTTGTTCAAATTTTACAAAGAATATTTGAATATTTCTCGATGCCTACCAATTTTCGTAACTTCCTTTTGGTTCCCATGACCGTTGGGCTTCCAAAGTTTGCATTTGTGCAACTTTTACATTATGACAACTTTTCAAAAATTGCAACATTTAAACAAAAATGACTTCCAACCAACCAAATAGACTAATTACATCATTAAATGGTCTATTATGACCTTATTTAACTCAAAAGACTCAAAAAAACCCTAATACCAACCTATCAAAGACCTTAATTGATCAATCTTGCAAGAGATGAATTTGGTGCCCCTACACCAAGGTATCACTTACTAGTATAGTTTAATGTTCTCTAAAATCCATACCATGAAAAGAGATAAGTGGTTGAAGGAAAATTTGCATTCTCATGTAACATAATAAATGTCTCAATAAACTAGTGCTATAGACTTATCAACTCCCTAAGTACAAATACTAAATTTCTCACTCTACTCAATGATCTCTAGGGAGGGAGAGGTGTAGATATAGAGAGGTAAGGTGTAAGGAATAACGAGAGATGTAGGTAAAGATAGATACAAAAGTAGTGTGGTAAAGACCTACAAAGAGATATATCTAGTGTGTGTGTGAGAGAGAGGGGGGAGGGATAGGTAGAGAGGGATTATTACTGAATACAACCCATGCATATAACCAAAGTGAATTAGATCATAATTTTTTTGCAAGCAAACAAAGTGAGAGATGATACTATAAGTGGAGTTGAACAAATGAAGTCAAAGATTTTTGAACTTAAGAATTCCATGGAACAAATACAATTGGAAATAGATGATAAGGAAAAGGAAAAATTAGATCTTAGTGCTAAAAAGAGAATCAATTGGGTGGAGACATGACACTCTTATCTGAAAAGGTAGACAAGTCTTTTAAAGAACTTGTTGAAAGAAAAATTTTCATTCTGTAATCATAAAGACACTCTCAAAGATGAGCAAAAAGAAGTTGCAAAGCTACATAAAAGTATTCAAGACATTGACAACTTTATAAAAGAAACAGATGTTGTTGTCCTAAGGATTGAATATGAGGGAGTAGTTGATCTAAAGCTTCAAGAAAAAGATATGAAAAATAAGTTAGAAGATCATGAAAAGGAATAGCAAGGGATGTTATGATAAGGATAATTCATCCACTTTTGCATTGCCATTTGTGCATTGCACATAGTGAGGGAGGGAGAGAGAGGGGGGAAAGGAGTGTAGGGTGGGAGGGATAGAGAGAGGGAGAGAAAAATGGAAGGATGGAGATAGGGAGTCGTAGGTTGGGAAGGATAGAGGGAGGAAGAGAAAGAGGCAAGGAGGGAGATAAAGAGAGGTAGGGTAGGCGAGGAAGGTATGCAAAGAGTTAAGGAGAGAGAGGGGGGTAGCTAGAGAGAGATAGTGGAGAGAAGTTGTGTGTGTGAGAGGGAGAGAGAGGGGGAAGGAGGGAGATAGGGAAATTAGAGAGGGAAGGGGAGAGATAAGTATATAGAAGGTTTTGTATTGCACATGAATTTGTGCAAGCAAAGAAAGTGAGAGATGATTGTATAAGTGAGGTTGAACAATTTAATTCAAAGATTCTTAAACTTAAGAATTCCATGGAACAAATACAATTACAAATAAATGATAAGGAAAAGGAATAAATTAGATCTAAGTGCAAAAAAGGAGAATCATATCACATTCATAAAAATCTCACCATGATAAATGCTTGTGTCTTTTCTTCACTCATGTTTGGGTCCATTTTGGCTTACCAA
The DNA here is from genome assembly GCA_007258455.2 of Sequoia sempervirens. Lineage (NCBI taxonomy): Eukaryota > Viridiplantae > Streptophyta > Pinopsida > Cupressales > Cupressaceae > Sequoia > Sequoia sempervirens. The sequence goes on along the minus strand of VDFB02000010.1, from coordinate 1,773,876 downwards.
CATCCATAATTTATGACTACAATCCATGAATTTTTTACTTTTGGTAGATATTGTGGACCATGTTAAATACATAAAGGAATTAGTCTATAGGCTTTCATTTGTAGATAAGAATAAAAATGGAGGAGGTCAAATACATTCTTGTCAATCTATTTCATGTATACTATGTTGTGCAACCACACACTTGGGATGATAACATCCCTTACTTACAAAATTACTTCATTGTAGTTATTCATAGTTCTACATTGCATAGTTCTTTCTAAACATGTCTTGGGTTCTAATATAAGACATTTATTGACACATCCTACCATGCATGACCATCCACAATGCAGTTAGATGCTCATGAACGAAATCTTGACAAGGCACGTGAAATTTTTTAGAGCATAAAGTGTATGTACCAATAAGTTCAATAAATTATTACATTCTAATAATATAAACATAGAGAGTGACACAAAATTCACCACAAACCTCACATATTTTATGTTGGTGAAAAATTTGGTTTTATATTCAAAAGAACCTTGATATAAGGGACCACATCAAAATATTTCCTTTGCAATATGATCCTTATGTAAACCATCTCCACAATCTAGTAAAAATTCCTTTATTCTTGACTTCCCTCAATACTTGAATTTAACATGGAACTCCTTAAGGCATATTGACCCCCTTTATCATATTTCACAACTATCCAACATCTTAAAATGTTAAACCTAAAACATTCAAAAATAATATCAAGGGACATAATTGACGCCATTACCACTAATATTAACCGTAATTCCCATAAAATTGTTTAGGAAATCAAGATTGGACAATATACAAATCAAACCAATTGGTACGCTCTTTAGAAAATATACACATAATTTCCTTAAATTACTATTGATGAAATGCATATTATTCTAATTGAGAGGGAACAAATGATTTTAATATCTAGCCTCATACACCGTCTTTAGAAATTATTATTATTATTTCAATTACCATTAAGGTATAGTAGTGAAATTATTATTATTCTATTTTTTGTCATATATTAAGGTCTCAATGATCACCCTCATAAGTTCTTTAGAGTCTAAATAAGAAATGGATTCATGCTAATCCTATTCATGTGATTTTGAGAGCCAGTAGGATTGATGTGCAATTTATTATGTGTGAGAGTGGCTCGGTGTCCCAAATCACAAATGGTTGTGTGTTTATTAACTAATACCAAAACTAACTATATCTCATAGTAATGAAACATCTATTTGGTGTAATGATCCTCTCCCTATGATGTGATTGTATAATCAATATGGTAGGTAGGGGAAAGAAATTTTGTTTGTTAGCTTGTTGTTGATGGCACCCTTGCATCCACTAGTATCATCTCAAAAGCATTAAAATGCATATAGAGATCATCATAGTTTGATTCTACATTAATGTAATTTGATTCCTCAAATCTAGCCATTGGTTGTTATGATATTTCATCCAATAGTTGATGTAATATCTTGGTGTCTTTATGTATTTTTTCTAACTTTAACAATGTTAAAGTTCTTGAATTGATGGTTTCATATTAAGAATCTTTTCATTTCATTTTCTACATACAAATGCTTGTTGCACATTATGTTATAATTCAAATTAATTTCTTGCACTCTCTATATAAATATCATTGGTCATGACTAAAAGGTAATTTTTTAATAGCTCCAAAAGATATTTTTTTGTTAATATTGGTGAAGTTTAGTAGTACATTGTGAAGAGTATTATATCACATATCAACTCAAAAGATTATATTCTATATAGTCGTTGTGTATGTGATTCATTAAAGGTTGAGGTCTCATGTTGTAATCCCTTGAGACAAGATAGTAAATCCAATTATATGAATTAATAATTCATATTTTTGTTAATTTATTATTTCATCGAGTTCTACTGTGAGCGTTTGTGTAATTGGTTGTATGGTTGGATAATCCTTAACTAGATCCTCTAGTCACAATTTTATCACATAGTAGATCGAAGTAGTGGTTTTAAATCCCAAAGGACATCCATTTGAATTATATTTTAAGTTATATATTGTAGTTATTTTAATTAGGTAGGTGTTAAGAGAATTATGCTTATAAATAGATTGTTGAACCTAAGATAGTTTGAAAAGGAATACTTTAAATATACCATCAAATTTTAGGTAATTTACAAGGGAAATTCTAAATATATCATTGAAATTGAGGTATTTTGCATTGTAATATATAGATAAGATGCCTCCATGAAGACTGAGTAGAGCCCAACATGTAGTTAATATTCGGTCGAAACATGTTAAGAATGAAGTAAAGAATAATAGTTGGATCATCCGTCCGAAATCACTCCCGAAATCGTCGTTTCCTCGAAAATCGTCGAAAGATAAAGGTCGGAAGAGGTCGAAAGTTAATTTAGAAATCAAAGAATCACGTCGAAATCGTCGGAAGGATCAAGGCTCGTCGTCCGCGGATGACAAATCCCAATAAATAAATTATAGAGAGGTCATTCATTGATCATGAAAAGAGTTTTGTTAAATAGTGATGGTTTTGATAAAGAAATAGTACAAAGGAGAAGTGTATTTAGAAATATATACAAGACTAAATATAAGTATCTTTAGAATATCCAAATTAATAAATTCATACATTTGTATAAAGAGAATACTTACACTATGATGAAGGACAAAAAGAAGCATACTCTAGGGAGAGAGAGAGAGAGGGAAGGGGGAGATAGGGAGTGGTAGGGTGGGAGGGATAGAAGTTCTCAATAACATAAGGTGTAACATAATAAAGTCTCAATAAACTAATGCTATAGTATCAACTCCCTAAGTAAATACTAACTATCTCACTCTACTCATTGCTCACTACCTTCACCATCTAAGCATGGTTGTATTCTTGTCTCTTGAAAAGTGGGTGAAAATTAAATCTATAGCAACCTTTCATAGGGATGGAATTCATGGGACATGAACTTGAACTAAAGTAAATTGGATCCTAAATGTATCCTTTGGGTTATCATCTCCCATCAAAATTACCTAGTCTTGTCTCTCATCCTATAAATATTTCTTACAATACAAGTATATCCATTCATGTTCAAAACTTTAGTGATGTGCCCTTGCATAATGATAAAATGTGGGTTGTTGACATTGAGCTACACAAAATGAAAAATTTCTTGTACATGTGAGGGCTGCGTAAAGTGGCAATTGATCTGGAACTTATTTACCCATCCCACAATAATAAAGATAACATAATGTAAGGCACATTGAACATTTACAACAAATCTTAGTTATAGTAAAAAAAATGTATTTTAATTTCTTCATATGATTGATAAAAAATGCTCAAAATAATTGCAGGTTGGAAAACACATTGGGTTTTGAGTTATTTCATTTTGTACATTCAAATATAAGTGGTTGACAGCAAGGGGGTGATTTTCATGTGGGGGATACATAAAACTAGCAAAATTGACCTAAGGGGTGACTAACCAATTGGGTTGTTACCTATAGAGGGTTTTACAACATTGTGTAGGTTGCAGGTTTCATAACACCTAGTGTTTTAAAACCTGCAATTGTTATAATGAAAACATTCTTTTATTTAGAGAGTATGAATGTAATGAAAGGAAATTTCAAATTTACCACAACTGCTACTGAGAGTAAAAATTACATTTCAATTTCCTTATATGATGGAAAAAGAAATACACAAAATAATTGTAGGTTGGAAAACATAGTGGGTTGTGAGTGATTACATTCTTCTTATTCTAAGCTCAAGGTTGGAGATCTCGAGGAGTTTTAGGTGGGGGATACATAAAACTAACAAAATTGACCTAAGGGGTGACTAACCAACTAGATTGTTACATGAAGAGGGTTTTACAACTATATGTGGGTTGCAGGTTTCATAACACCCAGTATTTTCCAGCCTATAATTATTGTAATGAAAATATTTTCTTATTTTGCATTGTGCTTGTTCTAAGCTCAAGGGAGGAGAGATTGAGGAGGAGTTCTAGGCGAGGGATAGATAAAACTAATAAAATCGACATGAGGGTGGCTATGCAATTGGGTTGTTATGTGTAGAGGGTTTTAAACAATATGTGTGTTATAGGTTCCATAACACCCAGTGTTTTCCAAACCTACAATTTTAGAAAACAATATTAATGTAAATAATACCTTTTGTTATTTATCTAAAAATTATATTTATCATAAACCTATGATCACACATTGTTGTGATTAATCATTTTCTTCAAACATGTTTTATTTAATTATTTAGAAGGTTTTTAAATATATCTTTATATTAATTTAAATATTTATTGAAAACTATAAATGTTAATATTTTAAATTTTAGCACTAAAATTTTACTTGTAGATTAAAAATAATTTCACCTATCAAATCTTCCATTCTATATTTTAAGATAATTCTAGGTTATAAAAAATTCTTATTGAAAGGAAAATGAGAGAACGTTTTTTTGAAAGATCCAAAGTATAGATTAGTTAATTTAACAATAGTTAAAGCTACCCTAAGATCTATGAGCTTACATATTAAATTAGGCATAGGAAGCATGCTTTTTGAAATGATAACTATGGATTAGGGTTATTTAGCTCTAGGTACATAACTTGATTGTATTAAGCTACAAAATACCAGGTGTCAATAATCTAAAACATAGTTTTGTATTAGATGTACATACTTTGATAGAAATTGAACTAAATTCTCATTGAATCTTGGGTGAAATTATAATGTGAACAATTAAGTAGTGTAAAATAGATCTCTGTTTGCATAATCAATTTGTACTATGTGATTGACCCATTTAGTTATGTGATCCAAAAATTGGGTCTCCTTTCCTTCTAACATTTTAATCTATAATTATTAATTCAAGGTGTTTAAATGACCTTTAAGGAGATTTTTAAGTGAGATTGTTAAGTGAGGTTCATGTTATCCTCAATTAAACCCATTGATAATTTGATTAAAAATGACTTGTGAACAAAGATTCAAGATTGAAAGAAACCATGTAATAGTCATATACATATGCCATTAATTAATTAGATGTTAATTTTTTAGTGAATTCTCAAACATGATCCTTGAGTGATGGTGCAAGTAATGAGTGAGAGCTAGATAATCTTCCTTTTTTTATAGATGTGTAAAAATGAATTAGCATTCTACTTTATACAAAACCATATAATACAATCTAAAATATTCAATACTTCAACTTGGTAGGGAAAAATGACAAACCTCTTTCAATTTGAATAACACATGTGTCAATTCACACTACATAATGAAACTAGGTTGGAGATTAGGTAAAAGGAGGATGCTTTTAAAGAGTGTGACCTAGGTGATTTGGGTACATGAG
>VDFB02000010.1:1716423-1768485 GCA_007258455.2 Sequoia sempervirens | reverse complement strand
AAATATGAATTACCAACCCCCAAAGAAGATTTGAAGGATAAGTTGGAAATAGTGAAACAACCTCCTACTTGTGTGCTCACAATCTGATCACAACGAACTCTTCTTTCCACAATGTTGTTTGTGGAAAGCACAAGATATACTTGAATTTCATTCATATGGATGCCAACCAATTGCTTAGGGAAGTCTACCATGAAAGCTTGCAAAGCTCACTGAGACGCTTATATCATCACCAAACTTTCCACAACTATTAGTGTGGAAAGTTGCCCACCCAACCACCCACAAAAATTCCCATTTTAACTTAGATTAGTTGATCCCTGGCCACAGGGATTGATAGTTTCTTTTATCGATATGTCATCAGCTCCTAGGCTGGTGAGGTGATCTACTTCTACATTTCCTTCTCTTAGTATATGATTAATCATGACAAGCTCAAAACCTTCGAACATTTTTAGTACAATGTCTAACTTCGCTTCTAATTTCCAATTCACCAACCTCCATGATCTTAGGTCATTGATGACCAAATAAGAATCACCTTCAATTACTATGGTTTTTTATATTTAGTTCCTAGCAAAGTATGAGGCCAAGGGTTAACATGTATAATTCTACTGCATTGTTGGTTCCCATGGGGAGAGGCTTGACCAACCTACCCACAACCTTCCAATTCCAATCTCGAACAATACATCCAACCCTTGAGACACTAGGGTTTCCCCTAGCAAAACCATCAAAATTCATCTTATACCACCCAACATCCAAAGGCTCCCATCACACCAACTTTCTAGATTCCTAAGTTTTGATTCCACCCTCCCCAACATACGCTAGAATTCTCAAACCATGCTAATTCTTGTGCAAATCAACATACCACACTATGAAATTTTCTTTTTTGTGACAAGGATCTTCTACCCTCGAATTGACAACCTCTAAAATGCTTTCCTCAATATTATTTAATAACGATTGCTTTGAAATTTATTTACCCTGGAAGAGGTTCCTATTTCTTTCCTTCTAGATCTCCCATATTAATATTGAGGGACTTGTAATCTAATGACATTCAAACATAGCTTTTTTGTGAAAGGATGGCGAATAATTGAGCAAATCTAAAAGGTTATTTGGAAATGAAAAATACCATTGCAACTTGATACTAAGCCAATGCAAATAACTCATAGAGAATTGACAGTTAAGGAAGAGATGTTCCCCAGATTCCTCATTATGCTTACAAAGGATACATATGTATGGACCCGCATATCCCATTTTGGTAAATCTATCTGTTGTGAGGACCCTAGCCTGAGAAGAATCCCATGTAAACATTCATGCCTTTGGAAGATAGTCTTTATTCCAACACATATTGATTGATAGCCTAGAAACTTCCATGTTATTGCTACTCAAAACTCTATATCCATCCTTAACATTAGAATTCCCAATTGGAGAAGCATTCCACCTTAGTTTATTCTGGTCTTGTCTAAAACAAACAAAACAACAACTCATAGTAGCTTCATAAGGTTCAATAGTCCTATTGTCCATCTCAAGGACTCTTACATGATTTTCCATTGATGTGTGAGTCCACAATTTTCCAATGTAATAGACATGTAATCCCCACCTTGTTGTCCCAAAGTTGTTTTGTGATGATTTTTTCTTGTACCAAATCCTCTCTATCAAAAATTTTCTAGCACGTCCTTCCCAGGAGTCTTCCCAAAATAGTGTAGTGCACCCATCCTTGATTTCCCACATCAAGTACTTAAGAATCAAGTCTATTCTACTTCTATTAAAGTTCCATATCCTTGAACCATTCATGAGTGTTTACTTAGTGAAAATACTATTGTCTTATTCATCCAAGTATTTTGTTTTTAGAATTTTGACCCACTTCAGATCCTGCTTTGAGTGTATCATCCAAACCAAATTTTCTCCCAGAGCCTTGTTCTACATAAGAAAATTCTTTAAACCTACTCCATCCGCCTCTCTCCAAACACATATTTTCTTCCACTTGATCGGGGGGTAATGTTTTTGCTTGGAGTTACCTTGCCAAAAAAAGTTTCTCATTTTCTAATTGAGCTCTTTGCTGGTTGTGCTAGATAAGGGGAGGCAAGACATCATATAAATTGGAATTGTAGTGATTACTGACTTGAGCATAGTTAGTCTTTTGACCCATGAAAGGCATCTACACTTCCAAGAAGCCATCTTATTTTTTACCTTTTCCAACAGGGGATTCCAAAGATTTCTTGGCATCACATCCTTTGCCAAAGGAAACCCCAAATACTTGCAAGGAAGGGTGCCCTTTCTGAATTTCAAAATTCTCAAGATCTGAACCTCTCTACTAATGTTTGTGTTGAAAAGGAAAAATTCTGACTTTGCATTTCTAACTTCTTATCTTGATGCTAGTGAATATTGATCCAAAATATTTTTGAAATTTCTTGCCTCACCCTCCTGAGCCGAACAAAATAGCATTCTATCATCAACGAATTGCTAATGAGTGATCTTTGGCATACCATGGGTTATCTAGATCCCATCCACTCAACCATCATGCCAATCCTTGGAGAAAGATCTCCCAAGGGCCTCGACCATGATAATGAAAAGAAAGGGAGACAATGTGTCCCCTTGTATAAGACCCCGAAAAGCATTGAAGAATCCTTCTAGAGAATTGTTTAGAAGGACCGAGTATTTGGGGTAGGAGATTCATTCAAAGATCCAATCTAGCCATCCTTTGTGAAAGTTGAATGCTTCCAAGACCTTGAACATAAATCTCCAATTAACTTTGTTGTATACTTTCTTGATGTCTAGTTATAAACATTGATTTTTTTTTGTCTTTTGAATTGAGTGAGTAGCCTCTTGGGCAATTATCACACCATCTAGGATCGACCTTCTTGGGATAAAACCTATTTTCTCTTCTGTAATTATGTCTAGTAAAATATTCTTAACTCTGTTAGCCACAATTTTGGCTAATATCTTGTAGAGAGTATTACATAGTGCAATTGGTTGATATTCTTCAAGAGACTCTGTCTTGGATCCTTCTTTGGGATGAGAGCGATGAAGGTATTTTTTACCTCCCTAAGGGACCTACCTGAGCATCTAGAGTCTTCAATTGCCTCTGCCACCTCCTTGCCCACGATATCCCAACATCTCTGAAAGAATGCCACAGAAACCCATTTGGGCCAAGAGACTTGTCAGGTGTATTTGGAAAAGGGCCTCTTTTATCTCTTTCTCTATGAATTTACTAGTCAACCATTCATTTTGAGCTTTGGATACTAACCTGGGAATGCATTCAACAAATTGTTGTACATCCAACTTGGGACCCATTCTAGTCATTTAAAAGATTTTAAAAAGAATCGACTATAGCAACTGTAACTTCTTCTATTTTGTCTAAAATTTTCCCATAAGGAGCCTTGATGGTTGTAATCTTGTTAATTTCCCTTCTCACTTTTGTGGAGTTATGAAAGAACTTTGTATTTTTGTCTCTAGTTCTCAACCAAAGCTCTTTGGAATTTTCCACCAAACGATATCTTCCTTGGCCAAAATGTCCTCCAGTTTATTTATTAGATCTTTTTCTTGTTTGAAGCTATTGATATCTATTCCATCCTTTAATAATTTTTTCATTTAGGATCATCAGGGCCTCTTTTGTTTTCCTGTTTTCCTTGAAAATGTTCTTGAAACACTCCTTATTCCAATTCTTCAAGTTGTGTTTGATCAACTTCAGTTTGGTTACCACATTAAACATTTTGGATCCACCAGAATTGCATTCTAACTACCATTTCTTAATTAGATCTAGAAAGTTTGGATCTTTGAACCAAATGCTTTTAAACTTGAAAGGGCACCTAACTAGTTTTCTTTCCCCAATTATCTCTAGACAAATAGGTCAGTGATCAGAACCCGAGGCTGTCACGATTTTTCTCTCCAAACTAAAAGGAAATCAACTCATATCCCCCTTGAATATATATCTATCTAATTTTTTTGCAATACTACAAAAACTTTTCCTCCTATTTATCCAAGTGTATTTACCATTTCCCATATGTATTTCTATTAGCATGCTTCTTTACACAAAGTTTTTAAAATCAATTTGAGACTACAATTTCCTCCCAATACCACCTTTTTTGTCTTCTACCCTTAGAATGACATTAAAATCCTTTCCAAGTAGACAAAATTCAAAGGTAGGATTGTTGTAAACAATATCTAGCTCATTCTAAGTTTCTTTTTTTTGAATGCAAGAGATAGGACCATATACATTGATCAACAAAAAACACAAATTTGATGCAAGACTCCTTGCCTTACTTGTGATCCAACACTTGATGGAAGCCTCTTCTTCTAACAACACGTTTTGCAACTTCGTGTCATGGTTAGAAGACCACCAAAGGGGATAGTAGCATTAACCCCAGCCATTTCCCACATCTTCAAGCTTTTATTGAAACACTCTTTTTCCTATTCTCCTAATTTTGTTTCCTGCAGTAAATAAATAATTTTCTAGAAGGAATCTAATCGGTGTCTAAAAAGGCACACAAACATTCTGGGATATGATTTTCATTGTTGTTCAGGAAGGGACTTGCCCTTCCCTACTTTCAACATCTCGCTAATCTTTAGCTTTCTGCTGGCCTCACTATCCCATTTGAGTTTCTCCTAGCTGGGGATTCAACCTTTTTTCTTATTTTCTCCATAGTCCAGAGAGAACTTGGTTGCTTCCTTATGGAAAATTCCTAGATCTCCAATCACCAATTGCTCATCGGGCATGACCTTGATTTGCTTGTTTGATTTAGTGAGATGACATCTTCATTTGACTCATGACCAACTTCTACTAGCTTTGGGTCATCCACCCAATCCTCATCCAAACCAACAGTCTCCAAGTTGAGCAAGCCACTTTTGGCTACTTTTTCCAAATCTACCAATGCATACCCTACTTCAATAAGGGAATTATGATCATCTTCATGAATGTTGGAGTCCATCAAATCCAGAGCTTTTGATATTTTCATATCCATTGCTTTCCATTGACTCACAAGATCCTCCTTCTATTCCATTGGTGGTGTCGACTTTGTCATTATGTTCAGATCTTCCTCCTGAGCCTCCGGGGAATCATTTACGTATTTCCCAATTGAGTTATCTGTAGAGGGGCCAAGATCATAGCCATGAGTCGAATGTTGCATTGGATCCTCCTTACTAACATTGATTGATCCAATCGAAGTTTGTCACCAGCCTAGTGTCTTGATAAGGGTGTTATTGGGACACAGATCTAGACTCAAATTTTGCAACCAATTGCCCCAATCAGTGAAGAGCTCAATCTCTCTCCAATGCAGACTATTAGGATTGTTTTCTACACACAATCTTACATAGGTGCTTATCCCATCCTCATCGAGTCTTTCTTTAGCACATATGTATTTTCCTAAGTGATTTTCTATATTGTGATGAAGGGGATCAAAACCTACCACCCATCTACAAATATAAAATCTGCAATCATCCATTAGCCATATCCCTCTTTCGATATCTTCTCTGATTACTTCTGATGGACAAATCACTATAAAATACCCATTATCTAGAGTTTTAAATTGTATTTCTTCCCCCATCACCCACGCCACCAATTAATCATGCTATCCCAATTGAGATCCTTACCATGCCATTTTACCAGCAACCCCAATTTTTCCAAGCGTGCAATTGTCGGCTATAGCTTATTTGTGCCAATGACCATTGTCTTTCTATTGCCTCTTCTCAGTTTCTGCTTGCTCTTATCATCCTAGGCCTTATTACGATGTTTAGAAGGCAAAACTCTTTCCTCTGATGTCAAATCCCACTACTGGGGATTGGCCCTATGCCTCTTTTTCTTCAAGGCATGAGAATGATCCCATCTAGGTATTTTTCCTCCACCCCAATTTCTTTTACCACCTCCATTTTTCCTGGGACAATCTTGATTGTCCATGAATCCTCGTTGTCTACGCTGGAAGGGCTAAGGCATATCATACCTAGGCTTTCTATTCCAACCAAAACCATTGTGATTCCATTCTCTTTTTTGGGAATTTGAGCATTTGTTATGTCCTCTCCATTGTTCATTGGTCGCTCGATCCTTGATCTGATCCAACAAGATTTCTTCTTCCGCCACCTTCGCCCATATTTGGTGATCCAATTTTGATTCAACTACCCTAGGATAAGGAGAACCTTTCTGATCCAAACCGACGGCATTAGGATCAATGCCCTTGCACCTTTGCTCACCTCCATGCTCGCCTGCGACCTAAGCCTTCGCAACTTCGCTCTACTTTTTCACCTCCTTGCGCTACACCATTATTATGCAAAATTAAAAAACATTCTAATATAGCATGTTGAATTAATTATATTTAAGTTCAAGCATTTTATTATTATTAAAATTATAAAAATAAATTTCAATTTTACAATAAATTTGAAAAACTAATTATGGTTGATTAATATTATTTATTTTAATTAAAAATAAATTTAATTAAATATCCATAACTTACAATTTAAAACCGATACTAATAATATATAATAACCGTGAAAATATTAATTTAATAACAAATTTAAAAATCTATATTAATCTCAAATAATGAATACACAAATTTTAATAATAAAATTGAGAATGATATACCAAAGTTGCATTGGAAATAAATCTTAAATCCATACTATCTTTTATTCAAGCCTCTTACCTCAACAAATGAAATAAAGAGCTAAACTAAAATTATTTATGGATATAATAATATAGAATAATAGAATATTTTTAATGTTCGGGAGACCATATATATCCTATAATACATTGGAGGCCTCCTTGATCTCCTCAAAGCACTCGGCAAAACACTTGGCCAGAGTATCGCTGTTCACATAACCTTCGACGCCAATCACGTCCAACCTTAATTTTCCCATGTAACTCATCACCGTTAAAAGAAGTGTCTGTAAAACCTATCTTCACATTAGTCTTTAAAGCTACAATTGTAAGTCGAAATTCTGTGGTAGATATTCTTACTCATGTAATTTTGTTCAAAGAGGAATGGATACTAGATAGTAAAAACAATAGATTATTTGATAAGAACTTCTACGATAGATAAATGTGTGAGCTCTATCTTTTCTTCTGGTCGGCAAATAACTTACCTGAGGCAAACCGGATATCGAGAAATACATGTTCTTCACCGGAATTCCGTTCATGGCTATCTTCTCCATCGGGCCGATCAGACTCGATATTGTTAACGTTGCATTTGTCATAGTTTTATACGTACAAATAGCATGCGCCTGCAATACATAATTGTGCAAGCTGTAATTCGAGACTAGTACTCCCTCGTTTAAAAGCAATGGATTCTCATACCTGTCGGCTCAGGTAACCTTGTAGTCGACTGATAGCGAACACTTCAAGTGACATTTTCTTCCGATCTATGATTTTCTTGGCTCTTCGCACGAAATCTAATGGACTCTTCGCATTAGCGGTGAGCATAGGTATATGTAAAACCCCAAAGCGGTTTCCCCACGGTGCTTCACTCTCAGGTTTCAGCATGTCTTTTATATCCTGTAAAAACCATCAATAATAAGATATTGTACTGACAAGAAATATGAATGTATTACGAATGCTTTGTGAGTCACAGTATTTTATAAATCCTTAGACCAGACAATAGCTCGACAGATTGGGTATGACCTTTAACCCTGAGAATAGTCTTGTATTGATTGTAAGAAGCCCTGTTACTCTTGACTTTGTCATTTCCTTACTCAGTCCAACTTTCTTCCCTGCAATCACTACGTCACTGGCTTTATTATACCGAAAAGCACGAGTTATAAGGACTCACAGTCACAATTGAAATTTTAAATATATCCATCGTCGCAAATCTCACCATGAGAATGAGTAATTTGCAGGTATCGTTGAAAACCGTAGAAGATTACGCCCATTATCACATCATTCACCGTCTGCAAAACATGTTACCCAAATAAGCATATTGGAATGATGAACGAGTTGGGAAGACTATATATGAAATGAGGGTAAGATGAAAAGAGTTACTCCGCCAATGGAATTCTTTATTTTTTTAACGTCGTCCATGGGGAAGGTGGCATGGCTCATAACTTTTGGCAGCATCTCCACCCCAGCAGGCCCACGAATGGGTAGCTTGCTATCGTCCATCCACATCATTCTCAGTATGCTGCCAATGAAATCAGAAACAGTGTACCACGATACAAGCACAAGCACAAATAGCCTGTGCAACATGTAATACATAAACTCGACCGAAAGCCATGAATAAGATGGTGGACTAGGCAGAGATTTGAAAGTAGGAAAGGTGAGAGGAAGATCGGGATCTTCTGCTCTGGTGACACAGGAAAGGAATAAGGACATGAGAGAAGTACCATCACCTAAAGAATGGTGCATGTTTATAATCAAAGTGGCTCTCGCCTTGCTTGTATTGTAGTTCAGAAAATGAAACTCCCACAGGGGTCGATTCTTAGGAAGAGGGGTAAGGTGTATGTTACAGATATAATCATTCACAAACTCATCATATTCATTTTGCCCAGTAGGAAATTGTGGAACAATTACGTGATCATCCACGTTAACTTCAGTTTTCAGCCAATGCATGTCCTCGGTCTGCCATCGAACAGAACGATATTATGGACTGGGGAAATCTAAAACATATTTCATTGATTCACAAGAATCTCTCATAACTACAAATATTTTACTTAAAATTATTATATCTAATTTAAATGATGGTCAGTTCTTAGATCTCCTGAACATCATTAAAACTTCTATTTTATTTTATTCTAACAATTTTGGGACAACATCAAATAAAATAAATGTTAAACAAACCATTCATATCAGACTAGACAATCTTAAATAATCATCTCGTCAGTTCATTATAATTTGAAAATAATAAAATATTATGTAGACACTACACACCATTATGCTGCAAAAACGGGGGTTGGAGGGCAGAAGAATGTCCTTTATGGCTTTCTTCATTGTAAACACATCTATAGGTTGCTTCAACTCGAATATCGCTTGGCTGCATACGGACAGAATCGAAGTACTGCAAGCCTGGCCAATGGGACTCACAGCCTCGCCGCCATTACCATTTAGGAAGTTTGTTTTGAGATTATGTTCCATAGATAGATGATACAACAAAACCCCAAGATCTCGCCCAACCGCTGTGCTTCTGAAATGCCAAAACGAAGGCGGATATATATTAACCTCCAGTCTCCTCATATTATCTCTTACATGTGCATTAGATTAGCATCGAAACTTTCCTTGCATTATTACTCCACACCTAATTTCTAGTGCTGTCAAAATGACATTGAATGGTTTAAATTAAATTCGTGAAATTCTTAGTCAAGACCGTACGTTAATTATCTATTAAGCCCCGCGATGTGATATCTATACAGATATCCATCCCATGCCCTTCGCCAAAGGGCATGTGCGGTATAGTTATGTTCAAACGTCAGATACTACCATTCTCAAATAGGAAAGTACTGTTTATTGGTATGAACTCATTATATCTTTTAATAGGGCAGATAGTAGTTTTAATGATATGCAACGACCATCAGGATGCACCATGTGCATCCGATGGCCGTACACAGTCATACCTGCAAATGCTAACGGCCTTTCAGTGCTGTACATTATTCAGTACTGTCAGCGTTAACAGCCAGCAGTAGCCCCACCAACATTCGGGTCAACCACGGCACCGCCAGCCTCCACCAAGTTGTTCACTTAATCCGTAGCTTCCTTCCTGCCGCCAGGCACAGCAAATATTAATGTTCACTTAATCGTACGAATGTGAAACACAGAACTTAAAAAACAGGTATGTAAAATATATAACACTGTTAAAGATTTAAATATATGTAGTTTTTGGTTTTTCAGCCTGCATGTTTATTAGTTTATGTTTTTAAAATTTAATTTAAAAGTTTAACTGTGTAATTTTAAATTTTACTCTTATTTTGAATTAGCCTAAAATTAGTTAACTACTTGTAAAATATAGACACAATATTGAATTATCTAGTTTATTTATGTTTTTAGAATTTAATTTGAAAAATTTATGTTAAAAATAAGTATAAATAAATATTTCTAAAATATGTATCTCAGAAATTATAAAAAAATATTATTTATTTAGAAAAAATTACAGATCATAAGAATCCAATTTACAACATGCCATCAAATTTATATTTGATTTTATCTATTCAATAAAGTTTGATTGTAAAGATTTTTTAAAACTAATTAAAATATTAATTTTTTTAATTTTTATAGATATTTTCAATTAGATTTTAATATTTTGATTCTTATAATATATTATATTGAATAAATATTTTTGAAGTAATTTAGTTGTATCAATATTTTACATTCTAACTTATAATTAATAATTATAAATATATTAAACTAGCTTATCTATCTTAATATATTAATCTATATATTATACGCCGAGAGATATCATTTTCGAGGCACATTTTTTTCACTTTTTTGTTTTCTTTCTTTTTCAAATTTAAAAAATACGCCTAGAAAATGATATCTCTCGGCGTATAATATATAGATTAATATATTAAGATAGATAAGCTAGTTACTCTTCAGTTGTAAAACTCCTTGCTTCCTCTCTTTGTGCATTATCCATTTGTTCACATCGTTGTCTCATATAATTTTGAGCATATTCTCTTTGATGCTCTCTTTGTTGCTCTTCATTTTGAAAACTTGTCCTTGGACGACGAGGCATCCTACAAATTTTAATAAAAATTAATAAATCTCTAACATTGTTAAGCATTTGTAAAGATACTTAATGGTTCATAGATATATAAATAATTTTACCAACCAAATACAATATAAAAGGACATTGTTAAAAAAGCATAATTACATATTTCCTTGGCTATTATTATTTTTAAAGTAGTGATATTTGTTTATTAATATTCACTTTTAATTAAAAAATATATTAACTTTTGAATCCAAATGATAGTTGAACCCACAACCTTACGATTATAAACAAAACACACTAATCCATTGCACTACATGTTTATTTTGATTTTTTTATGATTACAATTTTGTTAATTAATAACTTTTTCAATAAAATTATTAATAAATAAATTAATTAAAAAATATATTAATTTTTAAACCCACAATGAGAGTTGAACCCATAACCCTTCAATTAGAAATCAAATCTATTAATCGATTGCACTATTTGCTTGTTTTTGTATGTGATATAAATTGTATGTGCTAAATATAAACATTATCACATAATAGATATTTTATTAAAAAATTATTTACTTTCTTATAAAAAATATTATAATGTAAGCATTAAAAAACATTTTAAAAACATTTTAATGAAATTAACTTTTTTATCCTAAAAGAATAAAACTAAAAACAATTAATAATACATTTATATTTTATATTAAATTACTTTCTTATTTGTAATTGAAAAAGTATTATAATAGAATTATTTTTTACCCTAAAGAATAAAAATAAAAAAATATTTACTTTCTTATAATAGATATGGAATATTTACTTCCTATTTATATTAGTTTGAAAAGTTATGACCGAAACATATAATATTCCATATCTATTATAAGAAAGTAATATACATGTATTTTTTATTCTTTACTTTTAGGGTATTCAAAAGAGTAATTCTATTATTCGATATATAATATTTTTATAAAGAAAAAATTTTAATAAAATATCTATTAATGTAATGTTTATATTTAACACATCATCACGCTTGAAGCAAACAGACATGATTTTGATTTCTCCCAATCATTGGAGTTAAAATCAATATTTTTAATTATTTATTTATTAATAATTTTATTGAAAAAGTTAATTAACAAATATCAAAATGTTCAACTATCATTTATTCATAGACCTAACTAATGTCCTTGTTTGAATAATATTTATATATCTATGAACCATTAAGTCTTACAAATGAAGCTGTGCAGAAGATTTATAATCTATTAATTTTGTAGGACTCTGTATCAAGGACAAGTTTTCAAAATGATAGAAAGAAAATCACTCAAATGCTCTCAAAGTTCTTGCCGGCTATGATAAATGAAAAAAGAAAACTGAAGAAAATAACTAATCTATCTTAATATATTAATCTATATATTATATCTTTGAGAGATATCATTTTCTAGTGGTATTTTTTTAAATTCGAAAAAGCAAAAAACAAAAGTGAAAAAATATGCCTCAAAATGATATCTCTCATTATAATATATATTAATATATTAAGATAGATAAACTAAATTAATACTTATAATATATTTTTTTACATATATCAATGTATATGTATGCTAAATTTAAATTATATATATATATATATAATTAGGATTTATGATTCAAAAATTCAACCTTAAAATTTCAACTTTAAGCCTGTTAACTTTAATTTCTTTAACTTTCAAATCAATTACTATATATAGAGTACCATTCATTTTATGTTAAAATTTAGTTATTTATTTACATGATTCATTATTAATTCAAATATCAAGACACAACATTCAAAATTTAGGTGTTACAGATCAAATAGTGAACCTATGATTATGGAGCTTAGGATATTTAAGCCTTAAATATCAAGCCAAAATTTAAATTCTACTTTCAACAAGGAATTCATAACCTAAAACCTTGCAACCTAAACTCTATACCTTAAGCCTTGTCCTTAATTTAAAGACTATTTTTATTTATGTAATATTATTTTTTAATTAATCATAAAATTATTTGAGTGAAAAATGGAATCTTTGAGAAAAAAAGCTAAGAATTGGTAATTTTAAAAACTTCACTGATTTTAGGTGATGGAAGTGCCAATCTTGTTAAAGGTTGAATTCTTGGTAAATAGATTTGAATAAATTATGACTACATGTTATCTTGACAGTTATAACTCTCTTGCGTTAATTTATTATAAAATAAATTGAATCTTATGATTATATAAGTGATATTGATCTTTTGTTAAATTTTCATTTTTTATTTTACATGATTTTTAATTAATATATAGTTATCCACCCTATACCATCCCTCCATCCATAAAACATATTCTCCCCTATTTCTATAGCTATTAGATCCTTCATTTTCATCTCCCACCCTCATCTTCACTTTTACAATTCCTACCCTTTCCATAGCCTTCCTTTTTTACTTTCAAGCATTCATCACCCTCTTTTCATTTTTTATTTTCATACTTTATTAAATTCCTTTACATATATACATAGAATTTCTAATTTTTTTCCTTTATCCTTTTCCATCTTAGCTTTGTCCTTTACAATCCTACTTTATCTTATTAAGTTTCCTTCCCAAATTCTTTATTGAATATCCAATTTTTTTTCTTTAAATCTATGTTTTCTCTCCCTTTTTTAAATATAATTTAGTTCCATGTCATTTTTATTTTCTCATTTTTCCATATTTTCTTCCCAATCTCTTACCCCATTCTTTCCTATTTGCATTTCCCTCTTTAATAATCTCCATTAACTCAATAAGGTTTTCATATTTATGAATTGAATTTGTGTCATTCCTTAAAAATAGGTTTTATCTTATATATTATCCATTATATATTTCAATGTATTTTTTTATCAAATCCCATAAGGAGATTGTCTAAGGTAGTTTCCCCTTTAATAATTAGATTTTAAAAATTCTATAAACTTTTACATTGCATGTCAAATATAGAAAATGTATTGAATAATTAAATAATGTGATAGTTATAAAAAGTGATACAAATCATGAAAGAATGATCCTTATTAAATTTTAACAAATTTAGATAAAATGGAATAGACCACCCTATAGCTCATCTAAAAGACTAAGTCGCCCTATATGCAATCACTCATTATCAAAGTATCATTTCTTTAACTTTTAATTTTAATTTGTTATGGTCAATCCTTCTCAATGTTAAGGTTCTATACCACTCAAATATTAGCAAAACTTTAAATCAAATGTGCCCTTTTATTATGTTTTTCTATCTTTTTAATCCAACAATATTTTTAAAATTATTTAATCTTTATTTATTTAAAAATTAAATATACTTAATAAAGAATTTTAATCTTTTTAAATATATGACAACTTTTCTAATAGTTAGTTTTAAGTCCATATGCATAACTTCGGTTGGCAATAAGAGATGTATTATTTGTAAACCTTGAAACAATTTTTAAAAAAATAGCACTTAATAAATACAAACAAAATAATTTAAAAGAATTCTAAAAGTAAATAAAGTAAAGTTTTAACTAATTAAATTTTTACAAAACATTTTTTAAATAATTTGAAATAAATTCTTTTTTAAGTATAATATTTTTTTTATAATTTCTCAGATACATATTTTACAAATATTTATTTATACTTATTATTAACATAAAAATTTCAAGGGTTGTGGAAATGGAGGCACACGAGCGCGGGCACTGGTGGGAAAAGAAGGATTTTGAAAATCCAAGCGATGGAAATGGAGGCGGAGCTAGATCTAAGAAGTCTCAGGCAGATCAGGCGTTGGTATCGAGTAAGAAGAAAGGTGAGGATAATCAGGATGATGTGGACTCTAGAAATAAAATCCTGGTGGAACCAAGTGGAAAGGATATTTTGTCGGTTATTCCTGCGGGTTCCCCTGCCGGTCAAAAAAATGAAAAATCCAAAGATGCGGTGGGGACCACTGGTGGCATTGGAGGTAATCTTAAACCTTGGACTTCTCTATTTGGGGTAAAACCAAATGGACAGTCATCTTTTCCTCCGGTGCAAAATATCTCTTTCCCGGATAAAGGTAAGTTTGCAATTTCTGTGCCAAATCTGTTAATTGATCATAATATTGCTTTAATGGAAAGAACCCTGGTTGGGAAATTTATGGGCCCTAGACCAAATATTGAAGTAGTTAGGGAGTTTGTTAAAAAAAAATGGAGAACTAACGAAAAAGTATTAGTTGCTGCTCTACCACAGGGTTTCTTTGTGTTTGAGTTCACTTGCAGAGAGGATATCTTGGCAGTTAGAAGTGGGGGTCCTTGGGTTATAGGAAATCTTCCCTGGCTCTAAAGAAGTGGTCCTCTAATCTAGACCTTTCAGACTCTATTTTTGAGAATGTCCCAGTATGGGTCAGATTTCCAGGCCTTCCCTTGGAATATTGGAATGAGGATGTCTTTTATGGTATTGCGAGTTCCTTTGGAGAGCTCCTTTCTATTGATTCTATGACAACTGCTAGAAAGAGGTTGGTTTTTGCAAGAATATGTGTTGGGGTCTCTCAGAATATTGACCTTCCCTCATCGATCGAGATTCAGTCAAAACTGGGATCCTGGTCGTAGGACATAGAGTTTGAAACCTTACCATTTGCTTGTTTCAAATGTAGAAAATCTAGGCACTGGTCTGAGAAATGCCCTTTAAATGCCACCAAAGAGAAAAAGAAACTAGCAGGGTCTTTGAAATCTGTTTGGCAAAAGAAAGCAGGAGGTGACTGCCTTGAAAACAAAGAGTCTAATGGTCAAAGAACTTCTAATGAGGCTGAAGTGGTTATGGAAAATAATGGTGAGGATCCGCTGGAATCCCAGCAATTGGATCTTGTGAATACCTTACCTATTAAGGAAAAAGAATCTAGTGAAGACTGGACAGCTGGGGAAGAAAAACTGAATCATGAAGCTCACCCCTCTTCTCAAGAGCTAACCCCAGTTGAGAAAAATGATGGGATCCTGGGTTTGGAGGATATTCCCATTCACAGGTTATCTTTGGAGCTAAACATCCCTCTCCCACACCCTTCCCCTAAAGGTCTTTTTCCTTCGGGTGTAGATCACTTTAAGTATCCTAAATCCTTGGAATTTGTTAAGGATTCCCTCGGTAATCCAGACCATTCTTCTGAACTCTCTAGCAACTTTTCAACTTTTCATCTGAATGGTATTATGGAGACATTATGCTGGGAACAAAGGCTCCTTACTGATAAGGAATGGGAATCTAGTAAAGAGACGGATAGTCAAGAAGATACTGATAAAGAGGAGATATTATCAAAGAAAAAGAAAAATAAAAACAAACAATGGAAGACTCCAAGTGGTATTTCTACCAGATCAAAGCAAAGGCAGACTATGGAGCAACAAAAAACTCTCGAGGGAAAAAATCTTTTAAATGGACAAGAGAGCATAACAATTTTCAGGATATTGCGGATGGATTTCAAAAAACCATCCCGGAGTGCCTCAACTCCCCTGGTAATTAATGAAGATTATGTCTTGGAATATCAGGGGACTTAATAGTACCCATAAGCAGGATGTTCTACACAATTTTTTCAGAGATCACAAGCCTCATATACTTCTTATTCAGGAGATGAAAAATGTCTAAGGAAAAAGTAGAAAAGTTGAAACTGTTTTAGCATTGTAGTACTCATGAAAACAACTCAAATGGTGCTTCAGAAGGTATTGCTACTTTCTGGAACAGCCACATAATCAAAGGGGATACAATTTTGGAAGGTACGAACCATATTGCTACTAGATTCCCACATATCAGGGATAATTTCAGTTGGATCCAATTGAACATATATGCCCCCAATGGAAAAGGTCTTAGAAAATCCTTCTGGATGGAGCTGGTTGCCTTCAAGAGGATTTTTGACAGAGAGTCTTGGGTTGTTATGGGTGACTTTAATACGCCCTTAATGAATGAAGAAAAATTTGGAGGTTCCCAGATCAATGAGGAGAGCAAAGAGGATCTTCAGAGTTTCATTGACAACCAGGGGTTGATTGATTTGGATTTACTTGGAGCTTCCTTTACCTGGTCAAATCGCAGAAAGGGGATGGATCTTACACATGTCATACTTGATAGATCTTTAGTTTCTAATCATTGGTTTTTTGTTTATTACTGTTCTCTTAAAGCTCTCTGTAGGATTGGATCTGATCACTTCCCTATTAGTTTTGTTGCAGATCCTATAAAAAAGAAGAAAAATATCCCTTTCAGAGTTGAAAAAATATGGATTTTTCATCCCGCTTTCAAAGAGGAAATTAGGAAATGGTGGAACATAAGTATCTCTAGCACAACTATGTTTAGAATAGCTAAAAAACTAAGGAAGTTAAATGTAACTTGAAAAAATAGAAAAAAGAGTCCTTTGGGAACATCTTCAGGATCAAATCTGATCTTTAGATGGATCTGGGAGAGATTCAATGTAAAATCTAGAAGGAGGGATATGTGAATGATACAAAGGAAAGAGAAAATGAGCTACTCAATAAGTTACATGACATTATCGGAAAGGAAGAGAAGTTATGGAGGAAAAGATCTAGAGCTTTATGGTTATCTGCAGGGGACAAAAATACTAGGTACTTTCATCTATCGGCCTCAAAACACAGAGCTGTCAACAAAATATCTCAGATTGATGTGAATGGTATGAGGTATGAGGAGGAGGAGGACATTAGAAAGCATGTTGTTTTATTCTTTAAAAATATTCTTTAAGAAAATGATGAAAATAACCAAAATGATCAGAATCATTTAATTGAGGCTATACCTAAAGTTATCAATCAGGAAAATAACTCTATGTTGTCTGCTATTCCTACCAATGAGGAAGTCAAGAAGGCTATTTTCTCTTTTGATGGGAGTAAAGCTCCGGGTCTGAATGGGTTCCCTTTGTTTTTCTTCCAATGGTTCTGGGAGATTGTTGGAGACGATGTAGTGAATGCTGTTAGAATTTTTTGGATCCAAAAGTCTCTTAAAAGAATTGAATGCCACTTTCTTGGTTCTAATCCCTAAGAAGCTTGAGGCAATGAACTTTGAGACCTTCAGACCCATAAGCCTCTGCAACTCAATCTATAAAATCATTTCGAAGGTTCTAACTTCAAGATTCTTAATTCTCTCGCCTACTTTGATTTCACCTCAACAGAATGGATTTGTCCCTGGAAGAAAAATCCTTGACTCTATTGTTTCTATGCATGAGAATATCCATTCCTTGGTTGAATCTAAGACTGAAAGATTTTTGTTAAAGCTTGATACCTCAAAAGCCTATGACAGATTTGAATGGATTTTCTTATTTAAAATTTTAAAGGCTTTCGGATTTTGCA
Organism: Sequoia sempervirens; assembly: GCA_007258455.2. Classification (NCBI taxonomy): domain Eukaryota; kingdom Viridiplantae; phylum Streptophyta; class Pinopsida; order Cupressales; family Cupressaceae; genus Sequoia; species Sequoia sempervirens. The sequence goes on along the minus strand of VDFB02000010.1, from coordinate 1,750,617 downwards.
ACAGGGTTCTTCAAATGGTGGAACAACTCGTGTCTACTACTTCTATTTTTGTTTTGGTGAATGAATCTCTTACGAATTTCTTCCAAAGCTCCAAAGGTCTAAGACAGGGTGATCCTATTTCTCCTATTTTATTTACTATCATGGCTGAAAGTCTTGGAAAAAAATTGAAAAGGTTGATTGACAATAGATCCCTTCTTGGTATCAATCCTTCCTCAAGTAACCTGGTTTGTTCTCATCAACAATTTGTTGATGGTACAATGATTTTGGGTAAATCCTCGGTCTTGGAAGGAAAAAATTTGAAATCTCTGCTTGATAAATATGGGAGAGTGTCTGGACAGCTGATTAATAATAATAAAGTTCTCTTTTCTTCTTCAACACCTCGGCTCATAGGCAGATTAAAATAGCCAGAATCTTGGGTTGTAGGGTGGAATCTTTGCCTGCCACGTATCTTTGCTTACCCTTAAGGCTTAAACCCCCTAAATCCTTTTGGATTTCTATGGTCAAGAGGTTTAGCAATAAGCTTTCTGGTTGGAAAGGAGCTCTACTAAGTCAAGCGGGTAAACATCAACTCCTCAAAGCGTCTCTTCAGAACTTGTCGATCTATGCTCTGAGCCTCTTTAAGATTCCAGCTAAGTTTGCGGATGCTATAGAAAAGATTGAAAAAATATTTCTTTGGTCGGGGGTTGAAGAAAAGAAAAGACTACCTTTAATAGGTTGGGAAATTGTTTGTAGAACGAAAAAGGCCGGAGGATTATGTCTTAGAAGAATCAGAACGGTTAATAAGATTCTTCTAGCAAAACAAATTTGGATAATTTTTTCATCTTCAGGCGAATGTACTGATATCCTAGCTAGTAAATATCTAGAGAGCAATAGGTCTCTTATAATGCTGAAGGAATCCCATTTTCTTCCCAGAGGTTTAACCTGTTGGAATAATCTAATCACTGGGAAAAAATTTTTTGACTCTGGAACAGGGTGGCAAGTTAGAAGTGGAAACCAAATTAGATTCTGGGAGGATAGATGGCTGTTTAAGTAGTCCCTAATAAAAATTAATTCCTTAAGTGGATGGGTAGAGAATTGCAAAGCTCATTTTGGTTCTTTTGTGAAAGACTATAGAGTGAATGGAAAATGGGTTGATCTATGCAGTATCAGTCAGGCTCTTGCTCCTATTCAGTCTTCTTTGTTGGCTGTTAGACTTTGCTCTGATCAGTTGGATGATCATCTTGTCTGAACTAATGAATCCTCGGGTAAATATTCTATTTTGTCTACCTTTTGCTAGGGTTACTTTTTCCGAGGGTTCTCCTCCCTTTTGGTCGAAGGCATGGCTCAAACATTTGATCCCTAAAATCAATATTTTTTTCTGGATCCTTCTCCAAAATAAGGTGCTTATGGTTAATAACCTTTGCAAATGCAGCTTTCAAATACCTAATAGATGTTTTCTTTGTAAGATGGAGGTAGAGTCAGTGTGTCATTTGTTCCTTCATTGTCCTTTTGCTGCCTCAATCTGGGAAAAAATAATCAGTTATTGGTAACTTTCTTGGGCTTTTCCCTCATCTATTGAAGACTTCTTCCTTCAATAGAAAGCCCCGACTCAAAATCCTATTCTCCATTTTTTATGGGATTTCACTTTCCCTCAAGTCGCTTGGGGTCTTTAGAAAGAATGCAACATCAAAATTTATAGAGATAAAGAAGCTCCGGTGGATATTGTTTTTGATAAAATTATTAGGTTCCTAAAAAAAAATGTCATTGCTATCTCCTAGAAGGTTAGAAATTCCAAGAAAGTGGTCCATTCATTGTATGATCTTATTGTTGCCAAGGAATGGAATATAAGTCTTGATTTTCCTTGCGCCCCTAAAAAAGTTAAAAAGGATAGAGAGGGTGTCCGCTGGTCTTTTCTGCCTAATGGATGGGTCAAAGCTAACTTTGATGGTGCAGCTAAAGGTAATCCGAGGGTGGCGGGTTGTGGTGGAGTCATAAGGGACTCCTTTGAAAACTTTCTATGAGCAATGGCTACTTCTCTAGGTTCCCAAACCAGTCACCTGGCTGAGGCTGCTAGAGCTTTTTATATAATAAATTTAGCCCAAAGTCTTAATTTTAAAAACCCTTGGCTTGAAGGAGATTCCAAAAACATTATTGATTGTCTTCTCAAGTGGCAAGTCCTCCGCCTCATGGACTATAAAATCATGGATTGATGATGCCATCTCGACTTTAGCTAAGTTTGACAACATAAAGATTTCACATGCCTATAGAGAAGCTAATGCCGTTGCGGATTTTTTTGCTAATGAAGGGGTTAGGAGTAATGAACAGAGCACTTGGCTAAATTTTAGTGATCTAAGTGTTAATGTCCAGGCTTTATTGAGTTATGATGAATCACATGGAAAAGAGGCGTGTCATTTCATTAATGAGGACAAGATGGAATTATCACATCACAATCATTAGACTGTATGGGACCAAGCTTAGTTGCTTAGTCTGCAAGGTGGTCTGATAAGCTTTATGGGTTCTTAGATTTGGCAAGACCAGTTCTAGTAATGTTTTCGTCTCTGTCCGCTTCACTGTGCGTGCCAAGATGGGTGGAGATAGGAAAAGAATTGAGCCGGACAACTTTGAGATGCACACAAGAAATGTTAAGGCTTAGGAAAAAGTTAAAAGAGGGGGTTTACTTCCTTTTCTGGAGAAACTCCATGGTTCTAATCAGGAGGCTATGGATCTTTTTGAGAAAAATTGGGATAATGGTGTTCTTACCCTTTTTGGTAGGAAAGTTGAGCTCAACGAAGATCTTATAGCTAAAGTGACAGGAATGTCTACTGATGGGAAAAAAAAATTTAGGGATAGGGTTTTCTCGAATGAAGCCGTTGTCAGATTTCCAAAAAAATAGAAGGAGAGACTGAATTTGGTGAAAATTGCTAATAGCTACTTTGAAGCCGACACCATAAAAGCTCTTTGGAGAAAGGTTCTTCGGGTTATCATGGAGTACATAACTGTGGATGGTCGCTTCAACAGGGTATACGGTTATCACTTTTCCCTGCTCAACCACTTCCGCTACAAGGTCAGGGTTTATTTCCCCTACTATCTTCTCTATTCTTTGAGAAAAAGTTTGGATGACCACAAGAAAAACCTTAGAAGATTCCCTATTTTGCATACTGGCCTAATTAGATTAATTGTTGAGCATTATCAAAAAATGCCCATCCCTGCTAATTTGGAAGCCTCCCTTGATTCTGAGGATGATGATACTAAACCCAGTTGCTCGGGGTTTTTTCCCAATTTAAGTCTAGCTAGAACAAGCCTGTGCCCGCCCATTGTCCAAACTGGTTAGATTATGCCTAACCCCCTCACTGTGAAAGCTCGAGTTGTGCCTAAACCAAGAAGCCCTTCCCTTAAAGCCAGAAGTATTGATAAGAATCCTTCGGCTAAAAACCTAGTCTCATACTCTAAAAATTCTCCTGAATTTGAGGAGTCTGGTGCTAACAATTCTGGGCCTTCTGCTATCTCGTCGTTTGATAGAAATGCTAAAACTAGTTCCCATGTTACTCCTAACCCTGCTAATACTTGTTGCAACACTGATAGAGATCCCTCTATGGATTTTTTGGATTTATCTAGAAATAATGTTGATAACCATTTCAAACTTTTGGAATGGGCTTTCCATGAAATCAATGAGTTAAAGATAAAAAATTAGGCCCTTCAAAGCAAATTGGAAGAATTAGGAGTTAAGGTTGTGGCACTTGATAAGAAAGAGTTGGAACGAAGAGATCACGGTGTAAGCATTGATACTCAGTACTAAGCTGGTAAGGACAGAAATGTTGAGTTTGAATTGGAGAAAATGAAAAATATTGTCAAAATCATTGCTGAGCAAAACAGCCATATGGCTAGACACAACACCATCATCATCAATGCCATGACTGAGAAATTGGATAAAGCTCAACAGGGGTCTCTGGTGGTTGATCTGGAGGAAATTAATGAAAGAAATCAGGAGGAGGATGCTAGCATTTCCAAGAGAACCAGGGCCAATTTGAAGAGGAAAGCTCCTCCCACTCCGCAAATGATTCAAATCTTTAAGAAGGGCGTTCATGGTATGCAGAACCTGGAGGCAGAGACAGAGTCTATCTTGAAGACTCTGGGTTGATTGCGGTTGGTCTTTTGTTAGCTCTTCTGCTGGCCTTTTTTGTTTGAACTTTCTGGTCTTTTGCAGGTGGCTGCTGCTAGTTCTGGTCTTTTCCTTTTGTGCAGCCGGTTTTGTCTATTGGACTTTTCTATTGTAAACTTTGTGGTTTTGGGTCCCTGTAAAACCCGTTTTACCCTTTATCAAAAACGTAAAACTTTCAAATTAAAATTTAAAAACATAAGGGTATGTTTAGGATCATGATGGGCCAAAAAGTGGCAATATGATGGGTATGTGACTAACGATTTTTTTTTAACCCAAAATTGATGAAATGAAAAGGGTTTTTAAAGGAGATTCTCAAATGTCCACCAATATAAATTATACTTTACTTTAAATTGAATAAGTAATTATTATTCATTTTCTATTCAAATTATGACTAAAGTCTTGATTGATAGACTGATTGAAAAATATTTATAGCTTTCAAACAGTATCACATTTTTTGAATCCAAAATATGTGTCACATTCTATGCTTCACATACTATACGATTAAAAAAAAAAAATTGAATTTCATGAAGTTTTGACCAAGTTAAGTTAATGGGACATACAATTTTTATATTTTGAAATTTGTAATAGAAAATTCATAATTAATTGTTTACTTGGAAAAAAATTACAAAAAATATGCATCACATCGGACATGAGTCCTCTACTTATATATAAAATCTTATAAAAAAATATTATCATTTTATTATGGTTAGGGTGGTCAGACATACACCTACTTATTTTTTCCCTGAAATTTAAGTACTACTGCATTGAAATTTCAAATTTTCACCAAATAGATTTTCTTTTTTAAACAAACCTAGTAGTTCAGAAACTAAATTAAATTTTCTATAGATTCTATTCTTACATATTTTTGAAATAATATATATAATTTATTCAAATTTTTAAATTCAAGTTGCCTAACTCTGATTTTTCTAACTTTTTTGCCACTTAAGGGCCTATTTTTTCTATGATGATCTTGCACATACCCATAAATAAACTAGATAATTCAATAGTATGTCTATATTTTACAAATAGTTAACTAATTTTAGGCTAATTCAAAATAGAGGTAAAATTTAAAATTACATATTTAAACATTTAAATTAAATTTTAAAAACATAAACTAATAAACACAGAGGCTAAAAAGCCAAAAACTACATATATATTTAAATATTTAATAGTGTTTCACATTTGTACGATTACATGAACATTAATATTTGTTGTGCCTAGTGGCAAGAAGGAGACTACGAATTAAGTGAACAACTTGGTGGAGGCTAGCGGTGCAGTGGTTGACCCGAATGTTGGTGGTGCTACAATTGTCTATTAATGCTAGCAGTACTGAATAATGTACAACACTGAAAGGCCGTTAGAATTTCTAGGTATGATTGGGTACAGCCATCGGATGCACATGGTGCATCCTGATGGTTGGATAGCCAGTGCCCTTTGTAATAAGTTTATGCAATAAAAAATTAGAGTGGAAACCCAATCGATCAATTATGACGTACAAGATTTGAAAGGATCAAAACAAGTCCTCAGCTCGTCTTCAAGTAAGTTAAATTATAGTATTGGTAAAGATGAGTTTTCTCCAATAATTCTATGGTGGGAATCCAACACCATAGTAATTGTGATATTTTAGATCAAAGATCAGACAACATGGTTGTTGTTACAAATGAAGGCGTAGCAAAAATTGTCAAGCAAGATTGCAATGAAGGTAGTTGTATTTTTACTACCAGTTCTATTTTTATGAATAGTTGCTCGCCAACTGGTCAAGCTCTTACATCTGTTAGAGTTTGTATACGATGTCGATACATACATGAATGTTGTGTAAATGGTGTTCATAGTTGTCTGGATTTAGTTGGAGCTAATGAATTAGAAATTGGGTACTCTCCCTTCCCCATTTTTGTAGGACTTGAGAATCCAACCTGTAACATGTAAGCGATCACCTCACATTGATGGATTTGATGGATTTTCAAGCTTGGGAATGTCCATATTATGCATGACTAACAAGTCACTTGGTTGTGTTCCTACATGAATTTCAAGATTTTTAAATCCCTCCATACTCTCCACCTACTCATCACAAATTCCAGATGAATGATCTTCAAAGAACACATCATATAGCTTACAAAATGTGAGTCAAAACATTAAAATTAGATCTAAATATTTACATGGAGCTTCCTATACCTGTTCGAATCGCACAAAGGGGATGGATCTAATACATGTTAGATTAGATAGATCTTTAGTTTCTAATCATTGGTTTTTTTATTATTACTGTTCTCTTAAAGCTCTTTCTAGGATTGGATTTGATCACTTCCCTATTAGTTTTGTTGTGGATCCTATAAAAAAGAAGAAAAATATCCCTTTCAGAGTAAAAAAATGTGGCTTTCTCATCCTACTTTTAAAGAGGAAATTAGGAAATGGTGGAATATAAGTATCTTTGGCACAGCTATGTTTAGAATAGCTAAAAAATTAAGGGAAGTTAAATGGGTATGTGCAAGATCATCATGGAAAAAACAGGCCCTTAAGTGGCAAAAAATTCAAAAAAATCAGAGTTAGGAAACTTGACGTAAAAATTTGAATAAGTTATCTATATTATTTCAAAAATATGTAAGAATAGAATCTGTAGAAAATTGAATGTAGTTTCTAAACTACTAGGTTTTAAAAAAACAAAATCTATTTGGTGAAAATTTTAAATTTCAATGCGTATTAAATTCGGGAAAAAAAAGAAGTAGCTATCTATCGACCAACCTAACCACAATAAAATGATAATATTTTAGATAAAAGTAGAGGACTCATGCCCGATGTGATGCATATTTTTAATAATTTTTTCCTGTAAATAATTAATTATGAATTTTTATTACAAATTTTTAAAAACATAAAACTCGTATGTCGACCACCTTAACTTGGTAAAAATTCATGAAATTCAATTTTTTTTTTAAATCCTATAGTATGAAGCATAGAATGTGGCACATGTTTTGGATTCAAAAAATGTGATACCGCTTAAAAGCTATAGATGTTTTTCAATCACCTATCAATCGGACTTTAAGTAATTTGAATAGAAAATGAATAATAACTTATTAAATTCAAAGTAAAGCATAATTTATATTGGTGGAAAGCTAAGAATCTCCTTTAAAATCCCTTTTTGTTTCATCAATTTTTAGTAAAAAATTAGTCATCAGCCACATACCCATCATATTGCCACTTTTTGGCCCATCATGATCTTGCACATACCCAAATGTAACTTGAAAAAATGGAAAAAAGAGTCCTTTGGGAACATCTTCAGGATCAAATCTGATCTTCAGACGGATCTGGGGGAGATTCAATATAAAATCCAGAAGGAGGGGTATTTGAATGATACAAAGGAAAGAGAGAATGAGCTACTCATTAAGATGCATGACATTATCAGAAAGGAGGAGTTCTGGAGGCAAAGATCTAGAGCTTTATGGTTATTTGTAGGTGACAAAAATACCAGGTACTTTCATCTATCGGCCTCAAAACATAGAGCTATCAACATAATATTTTAGATTGAAGTGAATGGTACTAGGTATGAGGAGGAGGAGGATATTAGAAAGTATGTTGTTTTATTCTTTAAAAATCTTCTTTCTGAGAACAATGAAAATAACCAAAATGATCAGGATCATTTAGTAGAGGCTATACCTAAAGTGATCAATCAGGAAAATAACTCTATGCTATCTGCTATTCCTACCAATGAGGAAGTCAAAAAGGTTGTTTTCTCCTTTGATGGGAGTAAAGCTCCGAGTCCGGATGGGTTCCCTTTGTTTTTCTTCCAATGGTTCTGGGAGATTGTTGGAGATGATGTGGTGAATGCTATTAAAGAATTTTTTGGATCCAGAAGTCTCCTAAAAGAATTGAATGCCACTTTCCTGGTTCTAATCCCTAAGAAGCCTAGAGCTATGAAATTTGAGGCCTTAAGACCCATAAGCCTCTGCAACTTGATCTATAAAATCATCTCGAAGGTTCTGACTTCAAGATTCTTAATTCTCTTGCCTACTTTGATTTCACCTCAATAGAATGGATTCATCCCTAGTAGAAAAATCCTTGACTCTATTGTTACTGTGCATGAGAATATCCATTCCTTGGTTGAATCTAAGACTGAAGGCTTCTTGTTAAAGCTTGATATCTCAAAATCCTATAACAGAGTTGACTGGATTTTCTTATTTAAAATTTTAAAGGCTTTCAGGTTTTGCAACAGGGTTCTTCAAATGGTGGAACAACTTGTGTCTACTACTTCTATTTCTGTTATGGTGAATGGATCCCCTACGACTTTCTTCCAATGTTCCAGAGGTCTAAGACATGGTGATCCTATTTCTCCTATTTTATTCACTATCATGCCTGAAAGTCTTGGAAGAAATCTAAAAAGATTGATTGACAATAGAACTCTTCTTGGTCTTAATCCTTCCTCAAGCAACCTGGTTTGTTCTCATCAACAATTTGTTGATGATACTATGCTCTTGGGTAAATCCTCGGTCTCGGAAGGAAAAAATTTGAAATATCTGCTCGATAAATATGGGAGAGCGAATGGATAGCTGATTAATAATAAAAAAGGTTATCTTTTCTTTTTCAACACCCCGGCTCACAGACAGACAAAAATTGCCAGAATCCTTGGTTGTAGGGTGGACTCCTTGCCTGCCACTTATCTTGGCTTACCCTTAAGCCTTAAACCCCCTGAATCCTTTTGGATTTCGTTGGTCGAGAGGTTTAGCAAGAACCTTGCTGGTTGGAAAGGATCTCTGTTAAGTCAAGTGGGTAAACTTCAACTCCTCAAAGCTTCTCTTCAGAATTTTTTGATCTATGCTCCGAGCCTCTTTAAGATTCCTGCTAAGTTTGCAGATGCTATAGAAAAGATTCAAAAAATATTTCTTTCGTCGGGTGTTGAAGAAAAGAAAAGACTACCTTTAATAGGATGGGAACTGATGTGTGGATAGAAAAAGGCTGGAGGATTAGGTCTTAGAAGAATCAGAACGGTTAACAAGATTCTTCTAGCAAAACAAATCTAGAGAATTTTTTCATCTTCAGGCGAATGGACTAATATTCTAGCTAGAAAATATTTAGAGAGCAATTGTTCTCTTATAATACTGAAGGAATCCCATTTTCTTCCCAGAGGTTCAACCTACTGGAATAATCTGATCAATGGGAAAAAAATTGTTGACTCTGGAACAGGTTGGCAAGTTAGAAGTGGAAACCAAACTAGATTCTGGGAGGATAGATGGCTGTTTAAGGAGCCCCTTATAAAAATTGATTCCTTTAGTGGATGGGTTGAGAATTGCAAGGTTCATTTTGGTTCTTATGTGAAAGACTATAGAGTGAATGTAAAATGGGTGGATCTGTGTCTTGTCAGTCAGGCTCTTGCTCCTTTTTAGTCTTCTTTGTTGGTTGTTAGACTTTGCTCTGATCAGTTGGAAGATCGTCTTGTCTAGACTGATGAACCCTCGGGCAACTATTCTGTTTCATTTTCCTTTGCTAGGATTACTTCTTCCTAGGGTTCTCCTCCCTTTTGGTCGAAGGCTTGGTTCAAACATTTGATCCCTAAAATCAACATTTTTTCTGGATCCTTCTCCAAAATAAGGTGCTCACGGTTGATAACCTTTGCAAATGCGAATTTCAAATACCTAATAGATGTTTTCTCTGTAAGATGGAGGTAGAGTCAGTGCACCATTTGTTCCTTCATTGTTCTCTTGCTGCTTTAATTTGGGAAAAAAAATCAGTTATTGGCAACTTTCTTGGGTTTTTACCTCATCTATTGAAGACTTCTTCCTTCAATGGAAAGCCCCAACTCACAATCATTTTCTCCAATTTTTATGGGATTTCACTTTCCCTCATGTTGCTTGGGGTCTTTGGAAAGAACGTAACAACAAAATTTACAGAGATAAAGAAGCTCCGATGGACATTGTTTTTGATAAAATAATCTGATTTCTGAAAGAAAATGTCAATGCTATCTCCCAGAAGGTTAGCAATTCCAAGAAAGCGGCTCATTCAACCTATGATCTTATAGTTTCCAAGGAATGGAATATAAGTCTTGATTTGCCTTGCACCCCTAAAAAAGCTAAGAAGGATAGAGAGGGTGTCCACTGGTCTTTTCCACCTAATGGATGGGTCAAAGCTAACTTCGATGGAGCAGCTAAAGGTAATCCGGGGGTGGCAGGTTGCGGCAGAGTCATAAGGGACTCCTTTGGAAACTTTCTAAATGCGATGACCACTCCTCTAGGTTCCCAAACCAATCACCTAGCCGAGGCTGCTGGTGCTTTTCATATTATAAATTTAGCCCAAAGTCTTAATTTTAAAAACTTTCAGCTTGAAGGTGATTCCAAAAATATTATTGATTGTCTTCTAGGCAAGTCCCCCCCCTCATGGACAATAAAGTCATGGATTGATGATGCCATCTTGACTCTAGCTAAGTTTGACAACATAAAGATTCCACATGCCTATAGAGAAGCCAATGCTGTAGCAAATTTTTTTGCCAATGAAGGGGTTAGGAGTAATGAACAGAGCACTTGGCTAAATTTTAGTGATCTAAGTGTTAATGTCTGAGCTTTATTGAGTTATGATGAATCACATGGGCAAGAGGCATGTCATCTCTTTAATGAGGATAGGATGGAGTTATCACATCACAATCATTAGATTGTATGGGAGCAAGCTTAGTTTCTTAGTCTGCAAGGTGGCCTGGCATGTTTTGTGGGTTCTTAGATTTGGTGGGACCAGTTTTAGTAAAGATTTCATCTCTGTCTGCCCCACCGTGCTTGCCAAGATGGTTGGAGATAGGAATAGAATTGAGCTGGACAACTTTAAGATGCACACAAGAAATGCTAAGGCTTGGAATAAAGTTAAAAGTGGGGGTTTACTTCCTGTCTTGGATAAACTCCATTGTTCCAATCAGGAGGCTACAGATCTTTTTGAGAAAAATTGGGATAATGGGGATCTTACCCTTTTTGGTAGGAAAGTTGACCTCAACGAAAACCTTATAGCTGAAGTGACGGGTATGTCTACTGATGGGAATTTTTTTTCAGGGACAGGGTTTTCTCTGATGAAGCCGTCATCAGATTTCTGAAAAAAGAGAAGGAAGGACTGAAATTGGTGAAAATTGCTAACAGCTACTTCAAAGCCGACACCATAAAAGCTCTATGGAGAAAGGTTCTTCATGTTATCATGGAGTACATAACTATGGATGGTCGCTTCACCAAGTTCTATGGTTATCACTTTGCCCTACTCAACCATTTCTGCTACAAGGTCAGGGTTTCTTTCCCCTACTATCTTCTCTATTCTTTGAGAAAAAGTTTGGATGATCACAAGAAAAACCCTAGAAGATTCCCTATTTTGCATACTAGCCTGATTAGATTAATTGTTGAACATTACCAAAAAATGCCCATCCCTACTAATTTGGAAGCCTCCCCTGATTCTGAGGATGATGATACTGAACCTAGCTGCTCGAGGTTTTTTCCTAATTTAAGTCTGACTAGAACGGGTCTTAGCCCGCCCACTGTCCAAACTAGTAAGAAAAACCCTAACCCCCTTACTGTGAAAGCTCATGTTGTGCCTAAGCCGAGAATCCCTTCCCTTAAAACCAGAAGTATTGATAAGAATCCTCCAGCTAAAAACCTTGTCTTGTACTCTGAAGATTCTCCTGAATCTAAGGAGTCTGGTGCTAACAACACTGAGCCCTCTAATGACTCGTCGTTGGATAGAAATGCTAGAACTAGCTCCCCTGTTACTCCTAACCCTGCTAATACTTGTTTCAACACTGATAGAGATCCCACTATGGATGTTTTGGATTTAGCTAGAAATAATGTTGATAACCATTTCAAACTTTCAGAATGGACATTTCATGAAATTAATGAGCTAAAGATAAAAAAATTGGGCCCTTCAAAGTAAACTGGAAGATTTGGGAGTAAAGGTTGCGGCGCTTGATAAGAAAGAGGTGGAACGAAGAGGATACGATGTCAGCAAAGATACCCAGTACCAAGCTGGAAATGACAGAAATGTTGAAATTGAGTTGGAGAAAATGAAAAACACTGTAAAAATTATTGCCAAGCAAAACAATCATATGGCCAGACACAATGCCATTATCATCAATGCCATGACTGAGAAATTGGACAAAGCTCAACAGGGGTCTTTGGTGGTTGATCTAGAGGAAATCAACGAAAGAAACCAGGAGGAGGATGCTGGAATTTCTAAGAGAACCAGGGCCAATTTGAAGAGGAAGGCTCCTCCCACTCCACAAATGATTCAAACCTTTAAGAAGGGTGTTCAAGATATGCAGAACCTAGAGGCAGAGACTGAGTCTGTCCTGAAGACTCTGGGTTAATCACGACTGGTCTTTTTGTTGGCTTTTCTACTGGATTTTTTTGTCGGACCTTCCTGGTCTTTTGTAGGTGGCTGCTACTTGTTCTAGTTTTTTCCTTTTGTGCATCCGGTTGTGTCTGATGGACTTTTTTTTCCTTTCTTTTCTATTGTAAACTTTGTGGTTTCGAGTCCCTGTAAAACCCATTTTACCCTTTATCAAAAACAAATAGAAACATTTCTATATTTTTATTATCTAGTCTCCTCCTCTCATCTCTTCTCATGTACCCAAATCACCTAGGTCACACTCTTTAAAAGCATCCTCCTTTTACCTAATCTCCAACCTAGTTTCATTATGTAGTGTGAATTGACACATGTGTTATTCAAATTGAAAGAGGTTTGTCATTTTTCCCTACCAAGTTGAAGTATTAAATATTTTAGATTGTATTATATGGTTTTGTATAAAGTAGAATGCTAATTCATTTTTACACATCTATAACAAAAGGAAGATTATCTAGCTCTCACTTATTACTTGCACCATCACTCAAGGAGCATATTTGAGAATTCACTACAAAATTAACATATAATTAATTAATGACATATGTATATGACTATTACATGGTTTCTTTCAATCTTGAATCTTTGTTCACAAGTCATTTTTAATTAAATTATCAATGCATTTAATTGAGGATAACATGAACCTCACTTAACACTCTCACATAAAAATCTCCTTTTAAAGGTCATTTAAACACCTTGAATTAATAATTATAGATTAAAATGTTAGAAGGAAAGGAAACCCAATTTTTGGATCACATAACTAAATGGGTCAATCACATAGTACAAATTGATTATGCAAACAAAGATCTATTTTACACTACTTAATTGTTCACATTATAATTTCACCCAAGATTCAAAGAGAATTTAGTTCAATTTCTATCAAAGTATGTACATCTAATACAAAACTATGTTTTAGATTATTGACACCTGGTATTTTGTAGCTTAATACAATCAAGTTATGTACCTAGAGCTAAATAACCCTAATCCATAGTTATCATTTCAAAAAGCATGCTTCTTATGCCCAATTTAATATGTAAGCTCATAGATCTTAGGGTAGCTTTAACTATTGTTAAATTAACTAATCTATACTTTGGATCTTTCAAAAAAACATTCTCTCATTTTCCTTTCAATAAGAATTTTTTATAATGTAGAATTATCTTAAAATATAGAATGGAAGATTTGATAGGTGAAATTATTTTTTATCTACAAGTAAAATTTTAGTGCTAAAATTTAAAATATTAACATTTATAGTTTTCAATAAATATTTAAATTAATATAAATATATATTTAAAAACCTTCTAAATAATTAAATAAAACATGTTTGAAGAAAATGATTAATCATAACAATGTGTGATCATAGGTTTATGATAAATATAATTTTTAGATAAATAACAAAAGGTATTATTTACATTAATATTGTTTTCTAAAATTGTAGGTTTGGAAAACACTGGGTGTTATGGAACCTATAACACACATATTGTTTAAAACCCTCTACACATAACAACCCAATTGCATAGCCACCCTCAGGTCGATTTTATTAGTTTTATGTATCCCTCACCTAGAACTCCTCAATCTCTCCTCCCTTGAGCTTAGAACAAGCACAATGCAAAATAAGAAAATGTTTTCATTACAATAATTATAGGTTGGAAAACACTGGGTGTTATGAAACCTGCAACCCACATATAGTTGTAAAACCCTCTTCATGTAACAATCTAGTTGGTTAGTCACCCCTTAGGTCAATTTGGTTAGTTTTATGTATCCCCCACCTAAAACTCCTCGAGATCTCCAACCTTGAGCTTAGAATAAGAAGAATGTAATCACTCACAACCCACTATGTTTTCCAACCTACAATTATTTTGTGTATTTCTTTTTCCATCATATGAGGAAATTGAAATGTAATTTTTACTCTCAGTAACAGTTGTGGTAAATTTGAAATTTCCTTTCATTACATTCATACTCTCTAAATAAGAGAATGTTTTCATTATAATAATTGCAGGTTGGAAAACACTGGGTGTTATGAAACCTGCAACCTACACAGTGTTGTAAAACCCTCTATAGGTAACAACCCAATTGGTTAGTCACCCCTTAGGTTAATTTGGCTAGTTTTATGTATCCCCCACATGAAAATCACCCCCTTGCTCTCAACCACTTATATTTGAATGTACAAAATGAAATAACTCAAAACCCAATGTGTTTTCCAACCTGCAATTATTTTGAGCATTTTTTATCAATCATATGAAGAAATTGAAATACATTTTTTTTACTATAACTAAGATTTGTTGTAAATGTGCAATGTGCCTTACATTATGTTATCTTTATTGTTGTGGGATGGGTAAATAAGTTCCAAATCAATTGCCACTTTACGCATCCCTCACATGTACAAGAAATTTTTCATTTTGTGTAGCTCAATGTCAACAACCCACATTTTATCATTATGCAAGGGCACATCACTAAAGTTTTGAACATGAATGGATATACTTGTATTGTAAGAAATATTTATAGGATGAGAGACAAGACTAGGTAATTTTGATGGGAGATGATAACCCAAAGGATACATTTAGGATCCAATTTACTTTAGTTCAAGTTCATGTCCCATTCCATCCCTATGAAAGGTTGCTATAGATTTAATTTTCACCCACTTTTCAAGAGACAAGAATACAACCATGCTTAGATGGTGAAGGTAGTGAGCAATGAGTAGAGTGAGATAGTTAGTATTTACTTAGGGAGTTGATACTATAGCATTAGTTTATTGAGACTTTATTATGTTACACCTTATGTTATTGAGAACTTCTATCCCTCCCACCCTACCACTCCCTATCTCCCCCTTCCCTCTCTCTCTCTCTCCCTAGAGTATGCTTCTTTTTGTCCTTCATCATAGTGTAAGTATTCTCTTTATACAAATGTATGAATTTATTAATTTGAATATTCTAAAGATACTTATATTTAGTCTTGTATATATTTCTAAAGACACTTCTCCTTTGTACTATTTCTTTATCAAAACCATCACTATTTAACAAAACAATTTTTATGATCAATGAATGACCTCTCTCTAATTAATTTATTGGGATTTGTCATCTACTTGAATCTTCATAATCATTGTCTCTATCTCCCTCCTTCCCTCTTTCTCTCCTTCCCTCCATCCCTCCCACCCCACATTTTCCTCACTCTACCTACCCCTCTCTCTACCTCTCCCTCCCTCATCTTTCTCTCTCTCAAACACAACACCTCTCTCTAACTCTCCCACCCTACATAGATCTCTCTCTACCTACCTCTCTATATTATGTTCACCTTACTTCACTCTAAGTTTATTACCTCTTCTATCTTATTTTATACATCCAACCAATCCACACATTCCTCATCATCTCAAACATTTATTCTATCCTTTTTGCAATATTAACTACATGTTGGGCTCTACTCAGTCTTCATGGAGGCATCTTATCTATATATTACAATGCAAAATACCTCAATTTCAATGATATATTTAGAATTTCCCTTGTAAATTACCTAAAATTTGATGGTATATTTAAAGTATTCCTTTTCAAACTATCTTAGGTTCAACAATCTATTTATAAGCATAATTCTCTTAACACCTACCTAATTAAAATAACTACAATATATAACTTAAAATATAATTCAAATGGATGTCCTTTGGGATTTAAAACCACTACTTCGATCTACTATGTGATAAAATTGTGACTAGAGGATCTAGTTAAGGATTATCCAACCATACAACCAATTACAAAAGCGCTCACAGTAGAACTTGATGACATAATAAATTAACAAAAATATGAATTATTAATTCATTTAATTGGATTTACTATCTTGTCTCAAGGGATTACAACATGAGACCTCAACCTTTAATGAATCAAATCCACAACGACTATATAGAATATAATCTTTTGAGTTGATATGTGATATAATACTCTTCACAATGTACTACTAAACTTCACCAATATTAACAAAAAAATATCTTTTGGAGCTATTAAAAAATTACCTTTTAGTCATGACCAATGATATTTATATAGAGAGTGCAAGAAATTAATTTGAATTATAACATAATGTGCAACAAGCATTTGTATGTAGAAAATGAAATGAAAAGATTCTTAATATGAAACCATCAATTCAAGAACTTTAACATTGTTAAAGATAGAAAAAATACATAAAGACACCAAGATATTACATCAAATATTGGATGAAATATCATAACAACCAATGGCTAGATTTGAGGAATCAAATTACATTAATGTAGAATCAAACTATGATGATCTCTATATGCATTTTAATGCTTTTGATATGATACTAGTGGATGCAAGGGTGCCATCAACAACAAGCTAACATACAAAATTTCATTCCCCTACCTACCATATTGATTATACAATCACATCATAGGGAGAGGATCATTACACCAAATAGATGTTTCATTACTATGAGATATGGTTAGTTTTGGTATTAGTTAATAAACACACAACCATTTGTGATTTGGGACACCGAGCCACTCTCACACATAATAAATTGCACATCAATCCTATTGGCTCTCAAAATCACATGAATAGGATTAGGATGAATCCATTTCTTATTTAGACTCTAAAGAACTTATGAGGGTGATCATTGAGACCTTAACATATGACAAAAAATAGAATAATAATAATTTCACTACTATACCTTAATGGTAATTGAAATAATAATAATAATTTCTAAAGACGGTGTATGAGGCTAGATATTAAAATCATTTGTTCCCTCTCAATTAGAATAATATGCATTTCATCAATAGTAATTTAAGGAAAGTATGTGTATATTTTCTAAAGAGCGTACCAATTGGTTTGATTTGTATATTGTCCAATCTTGATTTCCTAAACAATTTTATGGGAATTACGGTTAATATTAGTGGTAATGGCGTCATTTATGTCCCTTGATATTATTTTTGAATGTTTTAGGTTTAACACTTTAGGATGTTGGATAGTTGTGAAATATGATAAAGGGGGTAAATATGCCTTAAGGAGTTCCATGTTAAATTCAAGTATTGAGGGAGGTCAAGAATAAAGGAATTTTTACTAGCTTGTGGAGATGGTTTACATAAGGATCATATCGCAAAGGAAATATTTTGATGTGGTCCCTTATATCAAGGTTCTTTTGAATATAAAACCAAATTTTTCACCAACATAAAATATGTGAGGTTTGTGGTGAATTTTGTGTCACTCTCTATGTTTATATTATTAGAATGTAAGAATTTATTGAACTTATTGGTACATACACTTTATGCTCTAAAAAATTTCACGTGCCTTGTCAAGATTTCGTTCATGAGCATCTAACTGCATTGTGGATGGTCATGCATGGTAGGATGTGTCAATAAATGTCTTATATCAGAACCCAAGACATGTTTAGAAAGAACTATGCAATGTAGAACTATGAATAACTACAATGAAGTAATTTTGTAAGTAAGGGATGTTATCATCCCAAGTGTGTGGTTGCACAACATAGTATACATGAAATAGATTGACAAGAATGTATTTGACCTCCTCCATTTTTATTCTTATCTACAAATGAAAGCCTATAGACTAATTCCTTTATGTATTTAACATGGTCCACAATATCTACCAAAAGTAAAAAATTCATGGATTGTAGTCATAAATTATGGATGTTGGTAAGCCAAAATGGACCCAAACATGAGTGAAGAAAAGACACAAGCATTTATCATGGTGAGATTTTTATGAATGTGATATGATTCTCCTTTTTTGCACTTAGATCTAATTTATTCCTTTTCCTTATCATTTATTTGTAATTGTATTTGTTCCATGGAATTCTTAAGTTTAAGAATCTTTGAATTAAATTGTTCAACCTCACTTATACAATCATCTCTCACTTTCTTTGCTTGCACAAATTCATGTGCAATACAAAACCTTCTATATACTTATCTCTCCCCCTCCCTCTCTAATTTCCCTATCTCCCTCCTTCCCCCTCTCTCTCCCTCACACACACACAACTTCTCTCCACTATCTCTCTATAGCTACCCCTCCCTCTCTCCCTAACTCTTTGTATACCTTCCTCGCCTACCCTACCTCTCTTTATCTCCCTCCTTGCCTCTTTCTCTTCCTCCCTCTATCCTTCCCAACCTACCACTCCCTATCTCCATCCTTCTCTTTTTCTCTCCCTCTCTCTATCCCTCCCACCCTACACTCCTTTCCCCCCTCTCTCTCCCTCCCTCACTATGTGCAATGCACAAATGGCAATGAAAAATTGGATAAATTATCCTTATCATAACATCCCTTGCTATTCCTTTTCATGATCTTCTAACTTATTTTTCATATCTTTTTCTTGAAGCTTTAGATCAACTACTCCCTCATATTCAATCCTTAGGACAATAACATCCTTTTCTTTGATAGAGTTGTCAATGTCTTGAATACTTTTATTTAGCTTTGCAGCTTCTTTTTGCTCAACTTTGAGAGTGTCTTTATGATTACAGAATGAAAATTTTTCTTTCAACAAGTTCTTTAAAAGAATTGTCTACCTTTCCAGATAAGAGTATCATGTCTCCACCCAATTGATTCTCTTTTTTGCACTAAGATCTGATTTTTCCTTTTCCTTATCATCTATTTACAATTGTATTTGTTCCATGGAATTCTTAAGTTCAAGAATCTTTGACTTCATTTGTTCAACTCCACTTATAGTATCATCTCTCACTTTGTTTGCTTGAAAAAAAATTATGATCTAATTCACTTTGGTTATATGCATGGGTTGTATTCAGTAAGAATCCCTCTCTACCTATCCCTCCCCCCCTCTCTCTCACACACACTAGATATCTCTCTTTGTAGGTCTCTCCCACCCTACCTTTGTATCTATCTTTACCTACATCTCTCATTATTCCTTGCACCTTACCTCTCTCTATCTACACCTCTCTCCCTCCCTAGCGATCATTGAGTAGAGTGAGAAATTTAGTATTTGTACTTAGGGAGTTGATAAGTCTATAGCACTAGTTTATTGAGACATTTATTATGTTACATGAGAATGCAAACTTTCCTTCAACCACTTATCTCTTGTCATGGTATGGATTTTAGAGAACATTAAACTATACTAGTAAGTGATACCTTGGTGCAGGGGCACCAAATTCATCTCTTGCAAGATTGATCAATTAAGGTCTTTGATAGGTTGGTATTAGGGTTTTTTTGAGTCTTTTGAGTTAAATAAGGTCATAATAGACCATTTTATGATGTAATTAGTCTATTTGGTTGGTTGGAAGTCATTTTTGTTTAAATGTTGCAATTTTTGAAAAGTTGTCATAATGTAAACGTTGCACAAATGCAAACTTTGGAAGCCCAACGGTCATGGGAACCAAAAGGAAGTTACGACCATTGGTAGGTATGGAGAAATATTCAAATATTCTTTGTAAACTTTGAACAAACGCTCTGGAGGATATTTGAATGGTAAAAGAATAAAGAAGCTTTATTTTTGCTTGAGAATTCTCTATGTTTTTACTAAAATTTTGTTGCTCCAGGCTGTGGTACGAATCCGTACAGGAGTAAATTGAACCAAAGGTTGTTGAAATTTTTAGAGATGTATTTTAACTTCATTTTGGTACTGGTGGGATCTGATTTCATCAAGAAATAAAGTTTTTAGAGCTATTTTTCTAACAGTGGGTCTGTAACCCAGTTTTAAGGGTTTGTAAGTCCATTCCACCATTGGATTTTGTTGTAACTTGGTAGAATGGGTGGTCTAGGATAGGTTTAGGTGTCTATGAGGTTTCCAAGAGCAGGGAGTAGTTTATTTTGAGTTTTTGTTTCAACCCTAAATGAATTTGTATGAGTTTTTGCTTGGAAAATGGTGGTTATGAATAGGAGTTCGATGAAATTTCAGAGTTAAAGGATTGGGGAAGGTTTAGGAAGCATAGGAAGACATATTTTGGTGTTTTGGAAGTGTTGTCAGGGTGAGAAGAATTCTAGAGATTGTATTTTAAATAAACCCTCCTTCTTTCAAGCCTAGATTGGCCTAAGGTAAGGGTTTTGTAATTTGATGCATGAATGAGTGTTCTAGTCCCTGTAAGCTATTGATTTAGAGGTTTTGAAGGATTATAAATGTTCTTCAATTGAATTTTGGAATTGAGAGAGTGATTGAGTAGGTTTTTCTTTGAAAAAGTGACCTATTTGAGGTCTTGGGGTAGCGTAGCAACATTGTTTTGAGGTTGATGGTCCAAAGTGACCTAATGTGTTTTTGAGAAATGTTGAAGTCCACCATAATTGGTGTCTAAATTGACAAATGGTTTGTGGGTTTGTAAGGTATTCTGCAAGATATGGTTAGCTTTCTCTGTTTGGATGGCTACAAGAGAAATGTGGAGGAATTGAGAAGGGAAAGATAGGTTTTTGGGGGTTGGACAGTTGGTTGAAACACCTTGAATTGTGATTGGTTGTGGTTTTCCTCCCTACTATGCATCATACCTCTAGAAAAGCCTACACTTCTTAGGGCCATGAGGTGCCATACAATTAATCACTTTGTTATGGTCACATGAGCACTTGTGACTTTAATTAGATGAGGACTAAATTATAACCCTTAAATAAAAATGTACCAGAGATGGATAGGAGATCAAGCTATACAAGTATACTATTGAGTGGTGAGATCTATGATAGAAATAAATGGCATAGTAAAGAATTATATAGTCTATTGATTATTATATAACCTTGGAGATGATTACCTAGAGGACTTTTCCCTAGTGCCCCATACTATAAATATATTTAGGAGAAAATTGAGGCTAAGCAAGGAGTACCCCTCTAGATGTTTCTCCCTCTTTTTACATCTATTACTCAACCATTATGAGGATAGGGATAGAGGAAATTATTACCATATAGAGGTTAGCAAAGTAGAGCAGTTAAGATGATAAAGAGGATGATGGGTCTAACAATAACCACATTATTTCCCATTACACATAGTGCACATGCTTACCTCCAATTCTACATTTTCATTTTCCCATTGCACATAGTGCACATGCTTCATCCTCAACTTCTCAAGAGCAGGAATAATCTCTTAAGTGCAAGAAATTATTTTGAATTATAACATAATGTGCAACAATCATTTTTATGTAGAGAATGAAATGGAAAGATTCTTAATATGAAACCATCAATTCAAGAACTTTAACATTGTTAAAGATAGAAAAAATACATAAAGACACCAAGATATTACATCAACTATTGGATGAAGTATCATAATGTACCAATGGCTAGATTTGAGGAATGAAATTATAGTAATGTAGAGTCAAAATATGATGATATATATGCATTTTAATGCTTTTGATATGATACTAGTGGATGCAAGGATGCCATCAACAACAAGCTAACATACAAACTTTCTTGCCCCTACCTACCATATTGACTATACAATTACATAATAGGGAGAATATCATTACACCAAATAGATGTTTCATTACTATGAAATATGGTTTGTTTTGGTATTAGTTAATAAACAAACACTCATTTGTGATTTTGGATACCAAGCCACTCTCACATATAATATTGCACAATAATCCTATTGGCTCTCAAAATCACATGCCCTCTCCTCTAGCACCATTACTCAAAGTGAGATAAAGGTAGTAATATATATCAAATAGATTTACTCAAACATCAACAAGGATAGGAATACTTTTTTCCATTGCATAGTCCATTAGGGTAAATCCATTTCTTATTTAGAAAATATCTCCCTCCTTGCCTCTTTCTTTGAAAACACTTTAAAATAAGTAGACCAAAGTGAATGAGATATTTAATGTTTTGACTGAAGAGATCCTTCCTACTTTTGAGAAGTTGATGACCGAGCATGTGCACTATGTGCAATGGGAAAATGGAAATGCAAAACTAGAGGTAGAAGGTACTATAATGTATGAAATGAAAAAGGAATCTTCTCTAAAAACACTTAAAAAGAAGCATCTACCAAAGTGAATTAGATCATAAAATTTATGCAAGCCAAGAAAGTGAGAGATGATACTATAAGTGGATTTGAACAAATGAAGTGAAAGATTTTTGAACTTAATATTTCCATGGAACAAATACAATTGGAAATAATTCTCTCTATCTCTCATCTCTCACTATCCCTCCTAATGTGATGAAAGGAACTTTCAAAAGTTACCGCAACTATTACTTAGAGTAAAAATTATGTTTCAATTTCCTCATATGATGGAAAAAGAAATGCACAAAATAATTGTAGGTTGGGAAACACAATGGGTTGTGAGTGATTACATTCTTCTTTTTCTAAGTTCAAGGGTGGAGAGATTGAGGTCTCCAGGTGGGTGATACATAAAACAAATCAAATTAACTTGGGGGGTGACTAATCAATTGGGTTGTTACATGTAGAGGATTTTACAACAATATGTGGGTTGCATGTTTCATAACACCTAGTGTTTTCCAACTTGCAATTGTTTTAATGAAAACCTTTTCTTATTTAGAGAGTACGAATGTAATGAAAGGTACTTTCAAAATTTACCACAATTGTTACTTAGAGTAAAAAATGTGTTTCAATTTCCTCATATTATAGAAAAAGAAATGCAAAAAATAATCATAGATTGGAAAACACAGTGGGTTGTGAGTGATTGCATTCTACTTGTTTTAATCTCAAGGGTACAGAGCTTGGGGAGGATTTCTAGGTGGGGGATATACAAAACTAATCAAATTGACTTGAGGGATGACTAACCAATTGGGTTGTTATGTGTAGAGGGTTTTACAATAGTATGTGGGTTGCAAGTTTCATAACGCCCAGTGTTTTCCAACCTACAATTGTTGTAATGAAAACCCTTTCTTATTTAGAGTATACAAATGTAACAAAAGGAACTTTCAAAGTTCATCACAACTATTGCTTAGAGTAAATTTTTTATTTCAATTTCCTCATATGATGGAAAAATAAATGCATAAAATAATTGTAGGTTGGAAAACATAGTGGATTGTGAGTGATTATACTATCTATGTATAATTAAAGGTCAGAAAACAGTGGGTGTTATGAAGCCTACAACCCGGATTCTATTCTAAAACCCTCTAACCTAACAACCCAATTGGTTAGTCACCCATCAAGTCAATTTGGTTGGTTTTATGTGGGTTGCAAGATGAATATAACCACCTTAAACATTATGATTATGAGTCTATGAATTATTAGTCATAAATATTTACCATGAATTATGAGTATATGAAGTATTATTTCAACAAAAAATGTGAAGCCAATAGACTAATATTTAGAAAGAACTATGCAATGTAGAACTATGAACAACTACAGTGAAGTAATGTTGTAAGTAGGAGATGTTATCATCCTAAATTTGTGGTTGCACAACATAGTATACATGAAATAGATTTACAAGAATGTATTTGAACTCCTAAATTTATTTTCTTATCTACAAATGAAAGCCTATAGACTAATTCCTTTCTATATTTAACATGGTCTACAATTTGTTTTCTTTTTTGTAAATGTATGGTATAATTGTAGGTTGGAAAACATAGTGGGTTTGAGTATATGGTTTATGAAACCTGAAACCAATACATTATCTATCTGATTCACTTTGGTCTACATATTTTGAAGTGTTTTTAGAGTAGATTCTAGTAGGTGTGTGCTACCTTTTTTCTATTAAAAATCATCCAACTATACCAAGACTATGTTGGTTTAAAGAAAAATCCACATACCATTCATAATATTCAATCAAACATCTGAGAGACCATATCAAATGGAGCCTTTATGTAATATGTTATTGCATGATTTCTTGTAGATTTCATAATTAGATTGCCTGGCTTATGATTTTATTACAATTTTGGATTGGAAGGAGTGATAGAATAATAAGATAGATGGAGTAGCCTATAGCTAGTTGCCAATGACAAGGGATTATGGAATGATTGGACAAGGTTGTAGGATAGAGTGATGGATGGTGGATAGGAATATAAGCATGGGGAGATAGAAGGTTAATGGGTTGGGAGATATTTAATGATTAGGATGGAAAGATGCATGGATAATGAAAGGAATATGATGGATGAAAAATGCTTAGATTAATAAATTTATATTAGCCTAAAATGAACCTAATGGATTAATACAATGATCATGGATGTTAGGTTTAGGGTTTAAGGTTTAACCTAATGGATTTATGCAATGATGATGATAGATTAATTCCATGGGACAAATAAATTTGGAAATAGATGATAAGGAAAAGAAAAAATCATATCTAAGTGCAAAAAAAGAGAATCAGTTGGGGGGAGACATGAAAGTATTATTTGAATAGGTAGTGTTGATGCCAAGGTAACAACCCTTTGTGGGAAACTCAGTTTATGGGGGACCTATTGCGCTAAATGGAGTGACCTCCAAATTTTTAAAGAAGTCAGCTTCTTCTGTAATTGGAGTTTGGAAAGGGAAAGGGAAACATATGTAAAATGAAAGTCTAATCCAAGGAGATGCGCCAAGATTTAGATAATAGGCACGATAAATCATAGATATAAGGGCTCGATCAACAATTTGCAATGTCCCAGAAAAGCATGAACCAAAGATTAAAGTATAAATAATTCATTCATTGACATAAAATAGCTTTGCACACATATTTACTGACAAGAAGATTCATATGACATGATCTAAGACAACAAAATTGCATTCAATTTATAGAAGTTCTGCAAATGAATCATCCAACAATAGCGACACAGTCTAAAGTTAATCAAATATTATAAGAAGAGTGGAAAGGCCAATTGATTGGCACAGTTTGCGAGTCTTTTTGTAATAATTAAAAAACAATAACAAAGGTCTGGTGTCTTTTCTTAATCTTTTTTTTTTTGCAAAATCCTTGAACCATTCCTCCAAAAACAAAGAGGAGTATATAGCTGAATGCTCGCACTGCCTTGGCGAGTAGTAATAGAACAAATTTGAGAATCTTCGGCAATGATGCAGAATCAAAGATTCTTCCCGACCATTGCAACAGAAAGATTCTAGCCAAAGCATTTGATCGCTCCAAGTTCAGGTGCATCCTCTGCAAATGATGGTAGTGGTCCCAACAAAGTCATGTTAGAAAAGTGTCGCTACCCTGCTAAAGCAGTTGTGACACGCGATAGGATGTCGTAGTCCTTGGCTCTGTTGGAACTATAAATTTCTGAGCTTTTTCACATGTTTGCCATAACCTTAAGTTTCCATTGGAATCCTTTTCATAAATGTAGGGGTTTATTTTCATATCATTTTGCTCATATTTTTCCCATGTTGCCCATCGAATCCATTAAGTCACGCATCTTTTGCATTCTGGTGCCTATCGGCGTGAGTTCATTAGGCTCTCCCCGATCCATGTTGTGTCTTCTGCTAGCAAAACATCTATGTTGCCTATCGGCAAGATGTTTTAATGTCATGGCGACTGAATTTCATTCACTGGCAGTTATCGGCATAACAGTTTCATCGTCTCGGTGATGGGAGTGTTCATATCGGCATGAGTTAGGATCATCGGTGTAATGCTTCACTGAACGCGTCATGTTTCACCGACCCATGTTTGAAAGACACATATCGGCATAGTTGTCATATTCGGGTGAAGGTCATAGCAAAATATGAATGTCTTGTCGAAAGGTGTATCAAAGGTTCTATCGGCAAAGGATTGAGGCATCGATATAACATCACGACGATCTCCACATGTCATACCGATTGTGCACAAGTATTAATTTCGGTCAAATTGATGAGTATCGGCATAAGGTCACAGCGAAAACATTTTGTCTCTCTGACTGGCGCATGTGGAAATGTTTCGGCCAAGCTAAAGGTTTTCAGTAGGTGGTCTTGGCAATTGAGCATTGTCTTACCGACTGGCGACGAGGAATGTACATCGGTGAGACTATAGTATATCGGAGTAGTGTCTTGCCGATAAGATGTGAAGGGGGTCATCAGCGATAGGTGGACTCAGTTGGTAAGAAAACCAAAATGTCTTGGCGATCTATGGAGACGTGGTCTTCGGTGAGAGTTTCAACGAAATCAGGGTGTTTCACCAATAGAGCACATCGGGATAAGTCTCAGCAAATGAGATGAAGGAATGGGTTCGGTGTAACTTTTGGCATCGGTATGAGTCTCTTCGAAGGCTCATTGTCTTGCCGATGAATGGCTTCATTGGTAAGACTTATTTCAGTCAGTAAGAAAACTAAAATGTCTTAGCGAGGTGCCCGATCTTGCCGATGGAGCACAGGGGGACTTTGTTGGCAGGAGTTTACTGTTGTCTTGGCGACTCGGGAGATAAAGGAACTTTTGGCAGAACAAGGTGGATTCTCTATAAGGTCTTCCCGACACCATTAAGTTAGAGTGACAGTGAGTTAGAACAAGGTGCATTTCGGTGAGAGGCTCCTTGGGTCTCGGCGAATGGAAGGCACAAGAAGTACATATCAGAAAAACGTATTGTAATCTTTGTGATATCTTACCGACCCAGATGAGCTATAATGAATGCGAAGACGAAACTGAAAGGGAATAAAAGAATACTATATGGCTTCGTTGTGACAAACAGAATGCTACAGCGACGTGCGGGAGACAAATGGGGTTTTAGGGGTTTTTGATATGATGTCTTCACGACTCGGATGTGTTACGGCGAGGCACGAAAGACCAAAGGGATGATCAGCGATATTGTTGCCTTTGGCATACTCACGGGGATGTTACAGCGAATGATTCATGAAGTCTTATGCACTGTGGCCGACATGAAAATTCCTAATTGCAACTATTTGCTGATATTGGAATATGAAACGATGTGCCTGTTCGGATACTGATGTATAAATAATCACTCTCAATTGTAAATGAAGTAGTAGGTAAAACAGTAGGATAGAATAGATACAGTTTAGAGGAACACAATGTTCCGCAAAAAATGAGATTATGTTGCATATGTAAAATCATGGAGATATCAATGGAAGTCTTTTGATGTGTTGCAATTGTTTCTGGTATCAGTTGTTGGTCGTGTTTATTGAAAATATTATCAAAGTTGTCTCCAATTGTGATGTTCTCTGATTGTTTGAATTGGTGTAACAAGTTTACCTCCAGTTTGTCAGTACACATTTGTTGTAACTGTGTGATCAATTAATTGGTTCTTTCCAGTAAAGATCAAATCCTCTAAGTTGATCATAGTAATTAGAAGATATCAATTGGATCATTTAAGAAGAACTCGGTAATTATAATCTTGCATGTTTATACAAGCTATAAACCAAATCATATGCTGAATAGCTTGAATTCTTGCCAAAACAGAGTACTTATCTTAGATTTCTCTTGACTCCGCATACCCTATAAGGCACTGGTCTCACCATTCACATCATTCAGTCTCATTCATATTTTTTTACATCTGTTAGTTGAGCATATTAGGATTTAGTCTTCATTTTAGTATACAATTTATTCCAAGTTTGATCCATTTGGTCCACTTCCATATGCCATTGTGGATAAATTGTTGTAGGAAGGAAGATCATAGGTTAAGTCTGCTTCATCCATTATAGGTACACCCGCCTAGGTCTAGCAGCACCTGAAGAGTAGAAGGTTTAATTATTTCAAACCTTGTTCTGTTACCCTAAAACGTACCAAGAGATTGGCAACCTCTTGAGGTATCTTTTCCTGCATTTTTGAGAGCTAAC
Source organism: Sequoia sempervirens (assembly GCA_007258455.2). Lineage (NCBI taxonomy): Eukaryota > Viridiplantae > Streptophyta > Pinopsida > Cupressales > Cupressaceae > Sequoia > Sequoia sempervirens. The sequence continues at coordinate 1,722,588 of VDFB02000010.1, read as the reverse complement.
AGGCTCGCTCCATCCATTGTTTAAAAGAAGCACCCGTCGAATAGACACGTGTTGACACTACGTAATCCATGCTCATCTTTTTTCCTTTGCCATTGAAAACTTGCGCTAAGGAGACACGTATAACCTGCCTTATTCTTGGTACCAACTGTGGGGCCTGCTAAAATATGCGAAGATGAAGCCATGTGGCATGCAGATGGAGCTTGCCTCAAAAATTAAGGGAAGCAACTTTCAATTGTGGGAAGAGTGGAGACGTGGTAGCGTTGCATAGCTGTTTTGAAATGTGAAGGATAGAGATCCTTTGGGGAGTGCAGAGAGGACACGTGGCGAGATAGTGACATCTATAAAAAAGGGGCCAAATGAACTTTAATGCAATGTTTGGGCTAATACTTCAACAAAATAAAGCCTGCAGGGAGCTTGATAAATATTTATTAATAGCTTTTGGTGACTATCAGGGGCGTTTCATTTGAGCAATGAAGAAGTCAAAATTTCTCTCTAGTTTGCAGACCAGAGTGCCATGCATTGGTGATGAAATTAGAGCTTGGAAAGGGCCGCTTGTAGAGGTGGCCAGTTGTCTTCAGATGGTCTCTCTACTTTGCGCAAATTCTCATGTGCTCCGCCTAGGTCAATCATTTCTTTGAGGCAGCGTATCAAGAAAACCCGCCCCTACTTCACAATGGAATAGTAGCTATGCAAGAGGATGGATGACCCCTTCAATGTCCATTGCAGTAGGAGGATGGCTGAAATTTTGGAAAGAGTTTGGATCCTGCTCCTTCTCTTCAATTATTTTTTCAATTTGTTTAGTCATGGCTATTAATCCATCCTAAAAAAAATGGAGATGGAAAACCCATCCTTCCCAGACGAGAGAAATTTTCCCACATGCCATCTATTGTCTGATTCAAGGTAGTTGTGACCGCCTTAGTCTACTGCAAGGTCGAGTGGCAATGGATGAACTTGTTTGTCATTTGAGCAACAACATCCTGATCTTTAATCCCTCCCTTGGCCAGGTCTTCATCAGAGATTGAATATAGATTGGTGAGCAGACTCTTTGCTTCCAGAACCTTCTCTGAGATAAACCGTGGGAATTATTCAATTGTTCCGAGGACCTCTTGGCTCAATTTGGTTGCTTTTTAGATGAGCCAGAGCATTGGCTGCAGTGTCAGGCTGAAGGTTTTAACCTTTTCTCAATAAGAAATATATATCCTGTTGGGCCAATGGGACGAGGTTGGGCTGCGTGGAGGAGGCTTGGAGAGAGTTCTTCAGAGAGGCGATATATGCATCCCTTGAGTTGATGGCCTCTGTTAATTTCACATTTTTCCTCTTCGAGGATGCCAGTTGCTCCCCAGAGCTTCTCATTTCTTTACACCAGTTTTCCTCAGCCTAGGTGTGGTTCACCAATTCTCTGTCAAGAGAGGACTTTGTCTCTTGAAGCTCTTTCTCTAATTGGGCCTTTCGGTCCCCAAATTCGACATCCTTCTCCTATAGCTTTTGCTCATACTGAGCTCATTGTTGATCTAGCACCTCATCTTTTTGCTTCATCCCCTGCTCATGTTCAACGTGCTGCCATTCAAATTGTTCATTCCTCAACTACAAATTATGCTCCGTCAGAGTTAATTGGCTCTAGTACTCTTGATTCTTAGCACACAACTCATTTATTGTAGTGGGGTTAGTCAATTGAACCTTTGCAAGTTCCTCCTGAAGTCCATTCCTCTATGCCTCTGCTATTAGCGCTCTTTCTGTCAAGCACACAACATCCACTCCTAGGGATTTCTCCCCTTTTTCCAAGAAACTAGCTCTTTCTTTCAAGGATTTCAGCTGCTCAACCATCTTCTTTAGCTTGCAACCAGTTTTAATGAAATTAGAGGTGACTACTCATTACGTTTCTTCCATGAGCTCAACTTTATCCTGCGGATGAGCTACCTTTATGTCAAGCCCCATGGCATACATATCATAATCTTTTGGACGCATCTCCCCTTGTTGCTTTGCCATGGTTAGGTACATGGTTGCAAAGTTTAGCATTTTTTGAGTCTCATCATAGATAGTATGCACCTTCGGTTCTGTCAGCTTGTGATCATCCTTGGATTTTCCCTTTTGAATTCTACTAGTGTGCGCCTCCTTTGTAGCATCATTTTATGCATTAAAATGGGTTGGCGGCAGGACTAGCTCACCTGCGAAAGGAGCATTGGGAGGCAGGGCATATGGATAGGTAAATTTAGTAGGCACAGGGAATTCCTTCTTCTAGAGAGTGATGGTCTGTGGGGAGAAATGAGGCACATGCCAAAGCTCGACTTGTGAACTAGTAGAAGGGCTTGTCGTTCTCCAAGGTCCTATTGGTGAACCAGAGGGAGGAATCATGGGTTGCAGTGGTGAGGGAGTAGTCATTGTAGATTTCACCTGCTGCGAGAGAAAGGGAGGATCCACAATGATAGTAGCAATATGAGTTCCAACAAAGGGTAAGCTTTCAGAAAGTGAGGCAAAAAAGGAATGAGCAGCAACAACTAGTGTCAGGTTTCATGAAGGAGTAAAGGCGAATGGATTTTCCTATACGAACTGGGAGAAACCTCCCGCAATCATTGTATCAAAGGTGGGAAAAGAAGGGCTAACACTCATGGTGGGGGGCACCGTAGAGATATTGGAGGATACCAAAGACTGAGAAGCAAGAAAATCATGAGCGAATGTTACCTATTGCCTGGTTGATGACGAATCTTGGGTCGTTGTGGGTTCCACATCCTTCTTGGGCTCCTGGCTTGCTGCCAGCAGTTGGCTTGCAGCGGGTTCTTGTGAACCTTCTCTGACAATAGTTTTTGTGCACTATCACTTTGTGGGTAGGGTTTCTCCAACCTCAGCAGTCTCTACCAACTACTGATGTGACACTCTTGTTAATTTAGCAGCCCAAGTGAGTGACTGCGAGGCCCTCAAAACATTGAATCGTGCATTTGAAGTTGTGTAGGAGGCCCGCCCTGTGGAAAGTTTTTCTTTCTGAGTGGAAGACATTGGGGTCCCCGCTTCTTCTTCTCCTTTTTGTTCAGGTTCATCTCTTGGGCTGTCGTTCCCTCCAGCACTTGATTCAGAGGTTGCATGTCCATCATCCCACTATTTCTCAAATTCTTCATTAGCTTTCAAGCTTCCATAAGGGGCTTCGAGCTGCTTTGTTTCTTGACAATATACCTAGAAAGCTCTCATTTTCTCTAGAGTCCATTGCTCTGTATACCGTAACTTGTTGTACATGGTTGTCCCCATCTTGAGATTATCATCAGCTTCCACCATAATGAAGTAGAACTTATGCCATGGATTTCTATTATCCTCTATGGGAATATGCACTAGCTCAACCAAATACTCATCCTTATGTTCCCACAAGTTACGTCTCTTTTCCCAATAGGGTCGAGGAGCGCGAATAACCCTCATGTGTGCATGTAGTAGATCATTGAAAGGATTATATTTCCATTTATCGCATATCAAAACCAACCCTAAATGAGCTAGCTTATCTTGCAATAGCGGGTGTGTCATCCTATTCACCAGGGTCATCGTTTTGAAACTTATGGGTAACTGGAGCCATCCCTTCTTCTTGGGAGGTCCTTTGCAAAAGTTGTAATTGATAATGCATTCCTATCAATACATCTCAAGAGCCAACACTCTGTTTGTGACGCAGGCCAGGAGTCAGAATGGTTGTTTAGTGAAACCCCACATTTGGATGATTGTGAAATCCGCACCGAAGAACTAGTCACATGCAAGAGTAAAGACCTGCATATATCCTATTTGATCTATGTTGAGTCAAACCATGCCCATACCATCTTCTCCTTGCAAATATTGCAAAATTGGAGTTAGAAAGAAATATGAAAAATGCATAGTAGGCAAATGTTGCAGAGAGGAAAGGTGTCCATGTGGATATTGGCTTTGTTCTGCCCTTTTCATCAAAAATAGATAAACCCACATGCTTACTAAAGAAATCAGGGTTCTAATGCAAAAACATATGGGCAAGAAAAGAGAGGAACCTAAATTTTTGTTCCTCTAGGTAATTCTCTATTTTCCCTATCATTTCTTCTACGAGGTAGTCTGCGAAATCACACTAGGAGAAATCATGTTGCTTGCAAAATTGGAAGCCCGACCCTAATTGAAAAGCATGCACCTCCTGGTCTGTGTCCAAGCCACCAAAAAATGCTACCATTTAAAAGGCCTCTCTCAAGTCATTCTCAAACACACCGTGTGGCACCGGGATACTTGGCGGGTTTGGGGTCATCACTCCCTGCCTTCCAATTTCCTTAATTAAAAACTGAGGGCCCTTCCTCATTCCCCTCCATATGTTTTCTCCTTTGTCAGGGTGAATTCTTCAATCCTCTCTTTTCTAGTGGTCGGGTCAGGAACACATAACATTTTCCAGATAGCTTGCAGGCTGATATTAATTGTTAAAGTTCGAGCCTCAATGTTGTGGGTGCTCAGGTTGTAATGTTGAATGGCCGCATCAACCAACTTTGGGCAATAGTGCACTAATGGGACCATGTATTGTGGGAGTCCACTGAGCCATATCTTTTTTGCTGTTGATATTTGTTTCCTGGACATCTTCCTCCTTTTGCATGCCCCTTCTCTTAAAGACTTGGGGTTCTTTGCGAGTTGCGGGTCATGAATATTGTCCCAATCCTCCTAGACCTAAACCTGGTTTCTATAATTTTTGGGCTTATCTAGTTCTAGCATGTTCACCCATTTTGGCTTTTCTAGTATACCAGGTGTAGCATATTTAATGCCTTCATAGACGTTAACAACATGTGATGCCCGTATGGATTTGAGCATAGGTTTTGTTGCCTCCCCCTATATCTCTTGCTGTGAACTCTCTGTCATTGTATCTTTTGATGGAAGATTTTGCTAGGCCTGAATTCTTTGCAACTTTTTCCTCGGCTCTCGATATGCTAAAAACCTATCTTTACTTGGATTAGCATATTTGAAAAGACTCTTAAGCGTTTAAAAAATTGCATGGGATACTTAGCTATCCTTTCTCAAGGTGGTAGACAAAAGTGGCCTTTAATTTGGCATGTACCACCCACCCTTTGGATTGTTTGAAAATGGATTACTTGCCATTTTGAAGTGACAATAATTCATAATTTCCTTGGCAACCATGTGAGATGGCGTGATTTCCTTGGAACTTCGGCTGGTGATTTTCTCTTAACTTAACATTTGTATGTGTTAGCAATTAATATTCCGAACAGAATGATTAAGCCAAAGAAAATGATCAGCACCTAAGAAGATATGAATCTTGGCTTGGGTTTTGGGAAATGCCAGAGAAGTGACACCATAGCTTCAGAACCGTGTAGCTCACCACCGATGAATGCCACCATCTTAAGCTAATTTAATTAGCTCTCATTAACTTTTCACACATTGAACTATACTTAGCAGGCGCAACTGGTCCGAAAATTCGAGCAAGCTTAGGCACAGTTCTCAATTTGGCACTTGATTATCATCACATTTTTGGAAATCCCATTACCACGCTTTTCCTTGATTTTTCTATAAATAGGCATCTAAGTAGTAATGAAATCACACTGAGCATTTGAGTAAGCTTTAGTAATAGGTTATCAACTTAGCATTTGGATTTGGTAATTGGTGAAGTATCTTCATAGGCTAGGCTTTAGGCAGCTTTTAGGAATAGTTACCAAATAGTTGTAATGCGTCATCACCATGAACACCCCCATTAGGCTAGTGTCGCACAAGTCACAAATGACCTTTCTTGGTGAGATTTCCACTAGAAATCTAAAAATAATGATGAAGAATAGACACTCCTTGGCTCTGATAGCCATGAAGTGGGTTCTACGTCGAGACTGTCTGGAATATGAGGAAAAGTATCAAGTTAATACCAAAATTTTCTCACACTTTGTTGCGTCCATGTTGGATATTGGCATCCCCAGGCCATTGGTGCTGAAGTTGGTTAAATAAATCTTCCCAAAGAAGTATCTGAATGGTCTTGGCGAGGCTGTTGCTAATGTTGCGTACAGGGTGGGATTTCCCACGACAAGCGACCTTAGGCACTACATTGAAGAAGAAACGATCATCCTATCACTGCCATTCCTGAGCGAATTTCGCCTTCAGTCATAAAATGAACACCGTGAAAGGGTCAGCCATGCATGCCATTTCCTCTTTTGCCTCTATAACATAGTGCCATTCTATGACATTGAATGGTACACT
>VDFB02000010.1:1511087-1716323 GCA_007258455.2 Sequoia sempervirens | reverse complement strand
TTCAATGCTATGAGTTAATTTTGGAATGTGCAAGACAATATGCGTTTGATACCCAGATGGTGGTCAGTACTGAGGGACGAGTCTTGGCAAACTTCAGCCCGGCTTCCATTGCGCGAACTTTCAGCATGCCTGATCTTCCTTCGGTCTGTGCTTTGAACATTAACACTGCCAGGACCTATTACGAGAATGCGCCAACCAAGGCTCAGCAGATCATCAATTCATGGCTGGAGAAGCCAAAATCTCACCACTCCAAGTTGCCCAAATAGCTGCATAGGGTGAAATTTAGGTCGGACGTGTATGATGCCATCACACTGTTGAGCAGGGTGGCTGGACTGAGAACTGCAGGGGTATTGGAGAATTGGATGGTCCATGTGATCACCAAGATGAGCCAGGGGACAAACTATCACTGGGCAGGACTCATTAGTGCAGAGATTGACAAACAACTGAGAAATGTCTTAGAAGCAAAGAAGTTTAATATGTCTTCTTACATTGTGTATGTGCTGGCCTTTTCCTACCCATACAAAGGCTTGACTCCGAGGGGAACCATTGGGCAGAGCATAATCTATGAGGTTTATCCAGAGCTGCATTTGGGACATAAGGATTACAGGAGGACAAATGATGCATTCACAATGCACATTACCCGGACACTTCAAAATGCAGAACATATCAGATTATCCGATGGAGCTAGGGGACTAATCAAGAACTACGGAGCATGGTTAATCCAGTTCCCTACATTCACCTACCTCCGGATTGATGGATGTCTAGTTGCCCCTTATAGGTTGCCTCGGTATCCCACTGACCATATTGTCCTGTTGGAGGTTGTGCGCCAGATTTGCGAGTTTGATGCAGTTGTGAAGAAGGAAAAGCATAAGATAGGATTCGGAGGAGACTTCCCTCTTGGGATTGGTGTAGGGGAAGTGTGCCCATCTATTCAATCGGCTCACACTGCAGGTGAGGAGTTGGCAGCTTATGGATTCCCTTTCCATTCGAAGAGAATAAACTTTGATATCATAGGAGAGGCCCAAAGGAGGGCGACCCGGGAATATAGGCATAAAGAGGACTTAGAAGACTACTGGGTCAATATCAATGATGACCTTGATGCACGGAAGAAGAGGTATTCTCGGCTGCCTGTAGAAGCCATTAGACAATACAATGTTAAGCTGATTTCGGATCAGCTTGATGATGATGGAAAGTTGGTTCAGGACCATGTCTACGAGCCCATAAAGGACAGGTCAGTTGCGGACATAGATTGGAATGAGCCTGAGGTGACAGAATTGGAGGACCTGATGGCTCCTGTGTTGAGATTCACCTTCTCTTGGGTCAAGCATAAAGTCTGGGAGTTGGAGAACGCTAAAATAGCTTGCACCTTCGACTTGATGGGGAATCTCAACCCCATGTCAACTTCTGAGGAATCCGGGGAAGAAGACCCCAAAGGGAAATCAACAAAGACCTCACCATTCAAGATTAAAGTCAGAGGTCCTAAAGGGCCTGAGCCTGCAATGAAGAGGAAACCAATTGGCAAACGCAGGTGGAAGACCCTGACTATCAGCAAGTCCTCGGATGAGGAAGAAACGGAGAAGGTTGAAGAGGAGGATGCTCCTCCACAACCCAAGAAGACAAGAACTACAAGGACACTCAAGAAGAAGGAATAGACTGCTTCGGAGGATGAACCTCCAATTGTAGATGTGGAGAGCTCCGAAGGGGAGAAAACCAAGGTATATACTAGAAAATCAAGAACTCCTTCTCCTAAGGATGTGACCCAGTAGAAGGACTCTCCTCCAACACAACTAGTTGACGAGCAGGACAAGCCTGTTTCCCCTCTGCTAAGTGCACCAGAACCGGAAAGTCCAGAGGAACAGGGAATTAGCGGGGAGGCCGAGCAATTCAAGGAAGGAACACTGTACAGTGAAGCGGCCGAGCTTGAGGAAGAAACAGAGGAAAGGCACACTTCTCCACTGGTGCATTACGAGGATTCTCCGGAGAGTGAGAAAGGTCGCGGATCACCTGGGCTGGAGGAAAACATACCTGCTAGGACTCCATCACCAGTGCTTTAGGAATTGGGACTTGGGGAGGCTGATCGAGGCGAGCGGAGTCCAGAGAAAGAGGATGACAAAGCAACAACTGAGGAGGAGGTCAAGGTGACAGCCGCGGAGGAAGTGAAAGTGACAGAGGATCCGGGAGAAACAAGATCAGAAGGAATCCGGACAGACCCTGTAGCTCCGGATTGGGTGGAAAAGGAAATTGCCCGGAAGAAACAAGTAATTGTTGAGGACACTCCGTTGGATTGGGATGAAATGCTGTCCCAGATCGGAAAAGGAAAGAAGAAGGTCGCTAAGGTGATTTCCCGGGTAGAAAGGGATGAAGCACACAACAGGGTAGTTCACATTGCCACCCCTGCAGCAGATAAAATGAGGCATGATATAACGGGCTAGGACTACAATGTCCAAACTATTAATCTCGGCCCGGCCTCCCTAGAGCAAGACATTGAGGAGTTTGAGGGGTCGAGTGCCATAATTGTTGACAGGCTGAAGAAGGAGACCCAATCCAAACGGGAGCTGAAGAGAGAAAACAAAAGATTGAGGAAATATTTAGAAGAGGTAATGAAGCCTCTGCAGTCTCTCCATCCATCCTCTTCTGCTACTCCGGGTTTTCTGCCTAGGGAGACAATCTCCGGAATTGAAAAGATGAAGGCCTCCGTTCAAGCTGCCACTGATTGGCTGATGGATGTCCAGACGAATGGGGATAATGCTATTAAGGAGATCTTGTCTGTGGGCAAGGATGCAGTCCGGGCAAAAGAACTATTGGAACAGATCTTGTCTCAGGATAGGGGTGATGTAGATCTCCTGTTGCAGAAATCAAGGACTATCCTGGGGCATGGAAAAGAGTAGTTGGTTAAGGATGGAATCCTTCCCTCTTCCGGATTGGATGAACCATGGGAGTGGTTTGAGGCATTGCAGATCAGACAGAAGGCATTAAAGAAGATACAAAAATGAAGGAAATCAATTGATGGTGACCTGACATCAGTTTATGACGGATGCATTGCCTTCTTTGAGGTAATGACAGGGAGGAAGAAGATAGCTCCCAAGTATTTGAGCCATGAGCAATTGAAGGAGTGGTGGCATGAGATTTATGCCCCGGATTCTGATGGAGCTGTCACCGCCCACTTACTTGATGATGCAGCCACATACTTGGCGGTGATGGATAGATACATGGCCAGTAAGGAAGACTGGATTAAAGTTGTCGAGCGGTCCAAGGAAGAGATAGATTCAATTAAATGTCAGCTCAGGGTTTTGCCATTGCCACCTATTGCTGAGCTGGATAGAATATTCTCGAGTGTCCAAGGGACGTCAGTGCAGAAGAAGGACAAGGGGAGTGGCAGTTAATGCTCAAGTTCGAGATTTGTGCTTCCCTATTATCATGGGGCATGCATTGGACCAGACTTCCTTGAGGACTGTGCCTTGGCCGACTTGGATGATGGCATTAAATGTGTGCCTTAGTTTGTTTCCTTGGCCGACCTGTTTTGGTGGTTTTTATTATTTTGTAAAATGTTTGGCTAGGCCGACATGTTTTGGGGGAAATTTGATATAAATAGGCATTCTTGCCTCATTGTAAGGGTTAGACATTGGTTAGTTGAGCAGTAATAGAGATAAGCAAGAGCAATAGTTAGATTTTCTTAGTCTTTTCTTGAAGCAAATACTGTATCAGAACGGTTGAATTGTTGCAACATTTGGTGATTAATACAATTGAAGACATTGTGATTTTCCTGGTGAAATCCTTTGTGTTATTTCATCTTGCATGGTTCCTTTGTTCTATCTTTTAAATTGCTTGAAGATTTAGGGTTTAGTACTCAGAAGTAAATTAGTTTTGGTTGGATAAATGATGTTTGTGGTGTCATATCTGGAATGTTTGTAGCTATCTCTGGTCTATACTCCCAGTAACTATCTGATTGTAGTAGGCTGGTAAAGTCAACCTGGACCGTATATTCAGTGTGCTCAAGTTTGATTGTAGATGCAAGTCTATGATTTGAAAATTTAAATACCTCATAAGATTGCACTGTTCTTGTAAGATTGCATTGTGGGTCGATCAGGAATTGGTTATTTGAGATAGGTCCATTCCACATATATGTCATTTACATTGCTTGTCCTTGCAGTAGTTTAAGTTTTATTACTTCCTTGCATCCCTACTTTTTGCTGCTTCTTTAATTATTCGGTTAGATTTAGGATTCAAGATCACCATATTGTCAAATCTGATAAATTGAAAGGATACAGTTTGCTTGTAGTAAGGTCCGATTGTGATTACCAGCATTTCACATTTTATCTGAGTTGTTTTATGCATTGTTATGACCTAACACCCGAGAGACCTTGGGGTGATTTTCAGTGATTTATTATTGAAGATAACCTTTCAAGAGAGATAGGATACTATATTCTGTCTGAGTTGTTGCTGTGCAGAAAACACCATCAACAGTTGCCTTAGGCAACTCCACCAAATTTCATTCCCTTATGCCATGTAATTTTGTCCTAGGTTCTTACTACATGTAGATCCCCTTAAGCTATCCTATTACCCTAAACCCTAAACTCTAAAGTCTAAACCCTAAACCCTAAAGCCATCATTTTTTCTTTAAAGGCTCTTAATGAAATTTGGTTGCATTGGGCAACTTCACCAAATTTTATTCACTTGAGCCATGCCATTTTCTCCTAGGACCTCACTAGACGTAGATCCCATTAAGCCATCCTGTCACCCCAAATCATAATTTGATTTCTTAAGGGGTTCCAATATGACATTTCTTAAGGGATCAAAGAAGTTCTTAAAATTTGGTGATCAAAGTTGCTCAAGGCCCAACCAAATTTAACAATAATAAGATCCTGCAAGATTATACAATATCAATGGTTAATTGTATTTTCATTCAAGTAACATGTGTCTTAGACATATAAATGAGGCTTACATATAATTTTATCATTTGTATTCAATTATTTAAGGCCATTTATATTGAATGGTTTAAAGGTATTTCCTAAACATGTATCTTACATCTTGAAATTACAAATCTAATGCAGGTTCACTCATATCTTAAAGATCACATGGATCTATTCAATAATATTCACAATCCACCTCCACGCCATCCATCTCCAACACCTTCACCTCCACCTCCACCCACTCCACCTTGTAACCCCCCACCTCCACCACCTAAAATCAATGAACATCCTCGTTTACAAGCACAAATCAATGCCAATGTTAGAACCATCCAAGATCAAATCAACACTATTCAAAATGAAGAATGTGTAGCACCTCCTGTGAGGATGTTTGCATCTAGGATGCAAACCCTTGTTGATTTTGTCAGGGCTATGGATGGGATCGTAGATGAGCATCGACAATGGCTAGAGGAGAGGAGAACTCCCGATTTTGAAAAGGAAAACACAAAGAAATGAGGATCTATGCAGTAGAGAGCCACAATAGTTTATAAATTAAAACAATGATCTTAAATAGTTATGAATTTATAAATTTGGTGAATGGTGGATATTTTGTGTGATGAATTTATAAATTTGGTTCCAAATGGATATTTTTAGTGACCTGAATTTATGATTTTGGTTCTAGATGGATATTTTTAGTGACATGGATTTATGAATTTGGTGGAATTTATGAACTTATAATGAATAATATATAATAGTATATATTTTATGACTATCTACTAGATCATGATTTCTCCTGCCAAAAATGTAATATATATGTGTGTGTGTGTAAGTTAGACATAAATGAGTTTTTGTGAATGTTTCAAGTTTATTGTTTAGTATGTATGTGCATGTATTAAAATTTGCATATATATGTTCTTAAATTTGAAATTTGTATGTATGTATTATTAGTTTAGTTTTAATGATTTGTACATGCAAATTATGCATCATATATTTTTTATTTTAAATGTACATGTACATACATTTAATTTTGAATTTGTATGACATGCTTTTGAGTTGAACAATCAATGTATATATATGTGCATTTCAATTAAATATATGATCTTAATATATATGTTGTCATCCTATTTCAATTAAATATATGATCTTTAATATATGTATGCACATGGACTATTTTGTATGATTTAATGTAGGTGCACATTTATATCGAGCATATCATGGATGATTTTAACATTGATGATATCATCAATCCACCACCTCAGCCACAACCACATCCACCTCCCCCTCCCCCTCCACCTCCCCCTCCACCTAATATGCCACATCCAACACCTATCGCATCTGACGAGGCTCGCTTGAGAGCACAAATAAATGATCAAGTTGCATCCTTACAAAATCAAATCAATGTTATGCAGAGTCCAGCATTGATTCCTCCACATGTGAGACGTTTTGCATCTGCGATGCAAAATGTTGTTGATGCCATTAGGATGATCAATTCTGATCTTGATAGGCATCGACGAGACAGAGAACAAATGAGACAATTTTATTCCGATGGTCTCTCTTACAAAAAAATATTAGACCTTAAAATAACGAAAGCCCATCTAGCCCCCTACTTTCTTGACCCCGTTACTTGACAACCCATTCCACCCAACAAATCTAGAATATCCATGAGGTGGTGCATACATCTGCAGATGAGTGCACATTTTTGGGATCGATGGTATATGGTTTTTGATAGTCCCCCACATGCTAATTGGGAGTGCCCATTGTATTTTTTGAGAAAACTGTATGTAGAGTTTGTTTTGGGGAAAAAGCCCAATTATTTTGATTTTAGATCATTTCAGGGTGTTGGTGGCGGCATGCCACAATAGAGATTAGGGGCAAGGGTTGATCCCAGACGCCCCGTGCATGCACAACCCCTTGTTGTTGCTCCTGGTCCCCCCATTCCTGCCCCTGTACATCATCAAGCTCTGGTCTCAACATTAGGTTTCGTTAGTACACTCACAGGAGACCTTGATCAGCATGCTTCTGTGATAGCGAGTGGGGAGCATAGAGACGATGATGATGATGGAGGAGTTTTTTATGGAGCTGGTCCGAGTACCACTCCAGGAGTGTCGAGGACCGTCCCCCATATATGTACTAGTTGTCATCAAGTATGCTATAGACTTGATTAGGCCACACCTAGTTTAGATGGACGTGGAGATTCTGGTGGTTCATCTAGTTGCATCAGCTCATTTGTAGAGTTCCTCATAGCAGACCATCACCCTGAGGACACTGTGACACATGTACAAATATGCATCTAAATGTAAATTCATTTTATAAGAATTTTGATGGTTGTATATATCAAAGAAAAGTTTGCAATACATTTTAACAATCAAATTGTTTGGTGTACAGGTGACACTAACGATGCAAGGGAAATCATCTGTTCCACGAGTACATACATCGACACCGGTCGTACTTGGCAACCCTTATGGGGTATTTTGATTTCAATTTTTAAAATTATATATGAAATCATAAATTATTTAACTTGAGTTTTAAATTTATAATTGAATCACATATATGTTTGAAATATTTATGTTGGTTTAGGCGAGTCAATCGACATCCACATCGATTCCTCCTGAGGGATTGTCAACCCCTCCTCCACTATCGGGCGTCATAGATCAGGGGCAGGTACATTCATATTGTAAATTTGTTTAAAGTTTACATTAGTATAGTTACAATTTTATGAGTTTTGAATTGACTAGATATATGAAACGCATGCATGTACACTTGTAAATATTATAAGCATTAAATGTCTATGTACATGTATGTCTAGGTTGATACCACAATAAGAATGGGCATTGGGCAAACATCTGATGTTGCAGTTACTCGTGAGGCCACTAATTTCCAGGTTGTTTACAAAACTTTCTACACAAAATGTGCAAACTTGAATATATATATATATATATATATATATATATATATATATATATATATATATATATATATATATATATATATATATATATATTAACCTAATTCAATTGTACATGCTTTAATTTTGATCTTGTAGGATTTTGTTAGTGCAACTTTTAGCCCTGACCTAGACATAGTTACACCACCAGGAGGACATGTAGAGCAGGTTCCAGATCAAATGGTAATTTAATTTTTTATTATATTTAAAGTCAATTATTATATTTAAAGTCAATTATAAATTATAAATTGAATATATACATAATATGAGATTTTTACATATTCTTTTTCTTTTATAGCATGAGACACATCTTGTAGTTGAGCATGTACAGACAGGTCCTAGAGAAGAGCCTAGTGCTCAGAATACGGTACAATTAAAATATGATAAATTATAAATTAAATTGAATTTAAAAAAATTAATTCTAGAGTTGTACATTTAATTTCAAATTTCTTTGTCTTGTTTATGTAGATTGATTTAGAGAATTTAGAGGTTGCTTCAGGTGCACCAGAGCATCCAGACGTAGATATGATGGTAATTTAATTTTATGATGGATTATAAATTAAATTGTCATTAAATCATTTTTTATTGTCTTACATCTGATTTCATCTTTCTCTTATATAGAGTGTTTCAGGTCATCCACATAGTCCGCATGGTGTGAAGAGGTCTCTTGATTATAGAGACGTACATGACCTAGAAACATGTGATTTTATGTGTTATATTTGTTTATTTCATGGACTATATTTCTTGTTTCTCATGTACTCTGTTGGACTTTATTTCACGCTTTAATATATTGGTTTCATGCACTAATATGTTACATAAATTATGGACTTTATTATTGTTTGAAATTTTAATTTACACATACATTTATGCTTTTATGTTCATAGTCAAGACATTAATATAGGACATTAATGTGAAATTTAGTGATCTCATACATGGATTAATATAGGACATTTTAATATTTATACTTTGTAAATTTAGTGATTTCATACATGATATACATGATATGTACATTCAATAAATAGCAATAATTACTCAATGAACTTATTCAATTCACGTCAATCAATAATCAGTCAATAAATCATAATTTACAAACAAAAGCAATCTATTTATATACCAGAAAGGATAAAATTTTAAGAAATAAACAATACCATAGAAGATTAGACAATAAAAGCATTAATAAATACTATAAATAATAACATCTAACACTAATTTATAAGTTGTCAAAACAAATAATGACATCTTAAGGGGGTGTCTAAAGGGGTCATAATAGAACGTCTTAAGGGGATGTCTTAAGGGGTTGTAATACGTCTTAAGGGGATGACTTAAGGGGTCTTAAGGGGATGTCTAAAGGGATCATAATAGAACGTGTTAATTAAGGGGATGTTTTACATGTGCATGGTATGGTAAAAAAAAATGACTTTTAAACAGTGGTTTTTAGAAATGCCTATTAAAAATCAATTTGTACAATCTGGGTATTGAAATAAATTACATATTTGGAAACTAGACTTCGAGCACTACATTTTATGATTAGTCAGGATTTCATTCTAAGTGCTTCAAATTTAAGGTCAAATGTGTCAAATTCTGAAAATCAGGAAAAACACTTCCACTTTTTGGCCAAAAAGTGGACTCAACTTCTTGCACACACCCATATCCCAACACCCATCGTCTTCAACTCCACCTAGCCATTGAGTTAGTTGATTAAGCACCTTGTTTTCCAACACCTGGATTTTTTCCTTTGCAATAATGAGTTGGCCCAGAAGCCACTTTAGGATGTCATTCTGGACGTTGACAGTTGCTAAAATTTCATTCATTTTATGTTGAAGGGGATCACAAGAGGCACAAATATCGTTACCCACATTGGGTTCAATAGAGGTCCATTCCAAGTTAATGCATATTTTTGGGGATTTTTGGGGACTAGAAGGGTTAATGATAGGAGGGGTATTGGGGACATTGAAGACACCTCATCATGACTAGGGAAATGCATAGGGGAATCGCTAGGGGTAGGTTTCCATGACTTGTCATCAGGAATTATATGAATTGTCAGAGCTAGAGGTAGAAATAGGAGTGGTTTTAGGGAAATACACTTTTAATGGGATTGGGAGGGGTTTCCTCATTAACAAGAATTTTCCCCCAAGGTCTACATTGTCACCTTCCGCTATCTGGTCCTACCAAGACTCTGCAACGAGCACCATTCAATCTCCAAGGATCAATCTTCATCGTTCCCTGCTAGCCCCACAGTTCTTGATCAGGCCCCATTGAATTCTTAGTGGGATATGCGGGAAACTGTCGTGTATACACCTCTAATGCCACCAATCTCCATCATCAGCCTATTGGGTCCCACCTTCATCAACAGCCATCATGGCTAGGTCGGTAAATTAAAGGTTTCCAAAACCTCACAACCCCAATTTGTGGTTCTAAAGTTCTAGACTTTCGCGATCTCGTGGTCCTGCCATAGCTCCGAGTCCCACCATAGTTATCAGATCATTGAAGGGACTATGAACAAGGTCCCACCAAAAACATTCACTCACACTGATAAATCTCTCCTTACTCCTTATCACTCCATTGAAGAGAGTCCTTCTAGACTCATACCGATACACGAGTGTCTTGTCAATGAAATGATCATCAAGTTGTTGAAGAGACTTCTGCTTGACTCCTGCCAACATTAAATTGTCTCGCCAATAAGATAGTTGTCGAGCTATCGAAGAGACTCCAACTTGACTCCTACCAATACATTAGTGTCCTACCAAATTGATGGAAATGTATAACTTTAAAGTGCTAGGAAAAGGGGCCAGTCACCTCCACAGGATGAATAAGTTATTACTTATGTGACCTACAACCTGCAATGCCAACTCACCAACAAAATATAATTTATGTTCATGATGCCATGACTATAAACCTATTAGGGTTTATCTGTAATCCCTAATATCACCCGAGAGCATAAATAGTTCATTCTTGGGTGTATTCATCAACTGTTGGATCTGCAAAGCACATCACTTGAATGCTCTCAAAAAACCCATATCGAATATGTAACCTAATTTTCCAACAGATCAACTGCTCTCACATTCATCCTTTGTCATCATGCCAACAATCTCCTTTGCATGATTTGCTCTTTTGACATTAATGACAACTATATGCCAACAAGTAAGAAGAACCAAAATACAATAGAAAATTTGGTAATTTGTGGTGAAGGAAAAATGACCAAGGTTGAGGTTAAAATGATCCCTAAATATGATATGGGAATGGTCACTAAAGAAAGCCTAAAACAAAATGTGAAATTGTTAGGGTATTCAATTTTTGATGTAACAAAGGGGTTATCATATATTAGGTCTAGTTGTTGATGAATTAAGTGTTATTTTTATCTCTTTTATTGTCCTATCAAAATACCTTTGGGAAAACCTACCTTCATATAGAAGAGCCTAATGATGAAGCAAATATTTCCAATTCTTACATATAGTTTTTTGTTTTTTCTACTATCTAATCATAACTTTATCCCACAAACCAATCTCAACATTCACTAGAATTAGCTTTTTGTGTTGTCTTTAGGATTTGTGGAGCCACAATTGTGATAAAAAATATAGTGAAAGTGCAATACATACACCAAATGTATTACTAATGTAATCTCTTCACTTTAGGATGAAACATAATCATTGAAGTTACAATCCACTTGTTTAGCCAATTTTTTCATTTCTTAAAACAATAGAACATGTCACACTCTCCTTTCCCTTCGCAAAGGATAGCATCTAATAAATATAGATTCCACATTTGAAACATAAATCATTGGGCCACTTGGCTATATTTGGAATTACTCTTTTATAATGCAAGCCCAATTAGGCATCCACCTACTTTCATCTTGACCAATAACTATTTGACCCTTAAGTCCATGACATCTAGAAAATAAAACTACAAACAACTGTTTTTTGAATGGATAAATGATAGAATTCACAACAAATAATTTAACCATTTTTTTTCATGTATAGAGTAAAGAGAATGCATGTGACTTTGTACAAATTTACTAATGTGCCAACACAAAAGTGAGAGTGTCTTGTTGAGCAAACACAAAAATAATTTTTCACCTATCATACTAAGTCAATAGTCAATTAGAAATAAACTACATGGGGAAAAGTAGGGACTTAGGCATTGTTATAATATTCCACCATCATTATAACACAAAATATTATTAAAATCATAAAATACTTAATAAACGTATGTGGGGAAACAAATAAAAAAGGGCATCAATCATATAGCTAGGTAAAGACATAAGGATGAAACCCTAATTTGATTTTTTGGATTGATTGTCAATCTTAAGCATGCCAAAACACTATAAAGAGATAGAAATAGGTTATTCCAAGAATGGATGTCAACAACACCTCTTGTTAGGGACTTAAATGTCCAAAAGGTACAACAAGAATCTAGAAATCTCTAATAGAGCATACCAAATCAAGAAGATAGGGAGAAGAATAAAATAAGGCCACAAACTAAAATGCACAAGAATTATGTACAAATATAAATTAAACATAAAAGAAAGAGAAACTTAAAACTTAAAGGCTTGCAATGAACAACATTTCCCACATATTAGAGACATGCAATTGTGACTAAGAAGATTCTAGCATACATATGAAGCTAAAATGGCCCATACAAAAAATGTGATACACTATCCTTTACAAGACCTCTTGTGCCTAAAGGTTATAGGAAAACATACAACTAATACTTCCCTAAATCAAAAACAAAAATTTAGATTAGTTATTCCATTCTTTTCATTATAATGCAATTACTACCTAGCTAAAATATAAATATTCTCATACATTCAAGAATGTACACATGAGCATATTTTGGTTGAAGATCAAGAATAAAAATTAACTTTTAGGCCCTTATATAAATCAAATAGCTCACTATGCAACACATAGAAATCATGCATATTAACATTACCATAGTTGCATCTAGTATTTATGCTAACATTACATGGTTCATCATTATTGGAAAGTGAATCTATCCCAACACATAGGAAAATGAAAGTCTTCATAATCTAATGCCTTGGAATTGTCCTAAATCCAAACCACGTTAGATATATTAATGTCAAACTTAAATGCCTCATATTCACATGTTACAAAATGACATACTAGGCTGCCTGATTTTTATAAAGAAAACTTTTTATTAGGAAATCCCAATGAAAACTCTCAATAATAGGAAAATTCTCTAAGTAAACTATATTGGGTTAATTCTATAGGTCACTTAAAATGTGTAGCTTATGTTCTTCTTCATTTGCACAAAGATCCAAATATTACTTCTACTATCAATTTGGGTAGCTTTAAATTAATGTTTGTAAAATATTATTGGACCAAGAAAAACTAATGCTATGATCAAAATAGAAAAAATCATATACACTTGCGTCATATAAGTAGCCCAAACCATCATTTAGATCATTAAAGCTAATATGGAAAGTCGAGGCACCACATGTGAAGGACCTAGTTTTTCATATTGAAGGCTCTCTAATTTTTATCACATTCATTGTAACATGCTATATGAGACTCATTTCTATAACCAAATTCATTAATAAATCTACTAGCAAATTTATTAATAAATAATGCTAAGTTGACTTCATTATTAGTTTATTCATCTTCTTTTGTTAGAACTTCTCTCTTAGCATATTTTGTGTCTAATTGTTGGAATGCTACAAACCAAAGGAATGAATCGTCATATACTACAACTTCGTCATTAGCATCACAAATATTTATAGCTAACTTATTAGACTAAACATCCAAATTTAAAAGATTATCAATAGAAATAATTTTGAATATAAAATGTAACATCATTGATATCGTAATGGTTTCATCAATGTGTTTACCTCAATAATAAGCCTATAAAAGACTTATGAGATTCCTCTCTTTTAAAAAAAATATTATACTTAAAGATCAAAGACTCCATGATAGAATCTCAAACATTCTTATATATCAAAGAACCCATACCTTAAGTGATAGCTTTCAATCATGTCTTATATATCGAAGAACCCATACCTTAAGTGATAGCTTTCAATCATGAAGACATGCAATAAAGAATAATAAGAACCTTAATAATTTGATGTCTTCGGATGCATTTTGGTAATATCCTGCAACCAGGGCGTTCCATGAGAACAACATTTCTTTGAGGCATTCTGTCAAACAGTTCTCGTGCCTTGTCTATGCTTCAACATTTTTGCATACATGTCTACCAAGGCAGTTGCAACTACAACATCTGACAGAATTCCTCTATTCATTTTCCTGGGATGAATGTCCATGCCATGTTCCAAAGCTCCCATTTTGGCAGAGGCTGGAGGAATACTGGCAAAGGTTGTTAGGTCTGGCTTTACGGCTGCCAATTGCATTTAGTTAAAAGTTTCTAAATCCTTTTCAGTGAACGCATTTTGTGTATATCCTGCAATCATAGCATTCCATGAGACCGCTTTATTTGAGGCATCCGCTCAAACAGTTCACGTGCCGTGTCTGTGCTTCTGCATTTTGCATACATGTCTACCAGAGGATTTCGAACTGTAATATATGATAATAATGGCTCTTTAGTTTGATGGATGTCCACACTCTGTTCCAAAGCTCCCATCTTGGCACAGGCCAGGAGTACACCAAATCTGTTTCAGTTTCTGCGACATGCTTTGCAGAGAAATCTTGCACTAGAAATCCTCCTGCTGCTGCTTCTGCTTGAGCGGGAGGGGCAGATTCGAAATTTAAATTCAAACATAACCCGTCACTTTCATTATCAAGGAGTGTGACAGCATTGGGCGGAAGTTGGCGTGACCGTAACTGTCAGAGAGTCAGAGGAGTGCAGTGGAAAAGAAAACGGGAAAGGGAAGATGAAAATAAATCAAAATATCCGACCGAACGGTGTAAGAGTGGGACCCAAAGCCACGTAGGAAGTCAAACCTTAGTGTGTGATCTTTAAGCCGGGCCTCCATACCCTGATCAAAAGTTCCCATTTGCGCACAGGAAGTGAAGATATAGGCAAAGGTTGAGGAATCGGTTCAAAACCAGCTGATTTGCATTGTGCCAACTAGCATTCGCTTGAAATTTTCAATCGCCTGTTCAACAAATCCAATTTGTACAGGCATTGCAATCATGGCGCATTCCATTGGGTGTTTATTTGAAGCATTTTGTCCACAATAATCACATGCCCTCTCTATGCGGTGTTTTCCATCTTTGTGTTCAACCGACAATCATTGCATTTCGATGAGATGACATCTTTTAGAGGCATTCTGTTGAATGGTTCGCAGGCTTTGTCAGGGATTCCACACTTTGCATGCATGTCCAACAGAGCAATTGCATCGTTTGAAAGTTTCTAAAGTCTTTTCAATAAATCATTTTGTACATCTCCTGCAATCACGCATTCATGAAATCACATTCCTAGAAACGACTCATTTTTAAAGCATTTTATAAAATAGTTCATGCACCATAGCTGAACAGGTTCTGATGGATGTCTACCCTGTTCTCGAGTTCCCATTTCTGGCGCGGGTATAGAGAGGATGATGGCTGGGTGCAATCGTGTTTGGCATATGTTTCTTCGCTGATCTATGTTAAACATTGCATTTTACCCTCTCTTGAAATGAGATATCCTTGAAGCGTTTTTCCAGACTGTTCGTTGAGTCAAAAACCCCTTTTAAAGGTTCGGCTTCATGCGCGAGACTGTCACTGGGAGGGGTCGGAACGGAAACAGTGCGGGAGCGAAACGAAATCAGTGCGGGAGGGAACGAAATCAGGCCGTGGACATTTTCCCTTTGTGCCCGGTTCAGGGTTCTCCCCGGGTCTCCAATCCGATACTGCTGCAGGGGCGGGATTATTTCCGAACGGTGAGCATTTTATTATTATTATGGTGCCTAAACTTGACCCGAGTCTGCCAATTCAAGTTTTAGAATTATTCAAATCTCTTTGCTATGTGGGGTCGGGGTCCTGATTTCTCGGGGCTCTCGGGGCTCTTCTCTTTTCTTTTTTCACTTTTAACATTTTACCCTTTTAAAAATGCATTTCGGATTTAGGGATAAGACATTTTTACGTTTTTTCCACTTATTATTATATTTTCTCTTTTTTGAAGTTTTTTTAATTTTGTTTTCCTTTTTATGATTTTTTAATTTTTAATATTTTAATCTTTTAAATTTGAATTTAAAAAACTTTATCACTTTTAAAATTTAAAAGATTTATTTTATTGAATTTTCTAAATTCCATTAAATCTTTTAAAATAATTTTTTAAGAAAATATTTATTTGTTTTAATTAAAAATTAAAACTTATTTATTTATTATTATTACTCTCTAAAATCTTTTAAATAAAAAGATATAATTTATTTATTTATTTATTTTGTATTTATATATATATTATTTTTTTCCGATTTTTTTGTATTTTTTTTTTGTATTTTTTTTTGTATTTTTGAAACTCTAACGTGAAAAACTCAGAAAAGGACGAAGACGACAAGGTGAAAAGATGAACAATGGAAATACGAGGATTAGGATTGGGACCAGACAAGGAACGCGAACCTAAACAACACCCGAAGGCAAAGCAGGGAACCGGGATCGGGACAGAACTAGGAACAAAAACTTTGGAAAGGTTCTTTGTTTCGGATTCGGTCTGATACCCGAATTGAACCAAACAAAAGGAACACAAAGGAAACAAAGATCGGAGTTGGGGCAAAACCAAAACTTGAAACCCCGAAAGGTGTCAGGTGTCAATTCCATCCCACAACTCGAATCTGACAAAGACAAAGAAAACAAACAAGGCACGAGAAAGGGTGAAAACAAGAACGACAAAGCGCGAACATGAAAAAACCAAACAACGAAATGAAAGAAAACATAGGGGGTCCCCAACTTTTCCAAGCAAATGTTGGGGCGTGTATGCAGGGAATAACAAGTCCTTGAAAGGACATTAAGAATGTTGTCAAAGAATTTAAATTATTAAATTATTTGGGGGGTTAAAGTAAACCATTTTTCCACCATTGGGACCCTTAGTCCTTTGAAAGGGAATTGATGAAACTTTTTTAAAACTCAAGATGTACTTCAATTATTAGGGATAATGAAGTATAATCTAGAATAATTAAATAAATTATTGGTGAATGTATAGTTGGACATTGGGAAAATTTAAATCATTTCTTAAACCTTAGGAAAATAGCGAGTGTTTGAAGAATAGTTAATGATTCCTAAAGTGAACCTTAGGAAAGGTTTAAAATTGAAATTTAGTTAAGTTTCATCAAAAAGATGACGATGGGTCAATGTGTAAATTGAAGACAATGTAATTGAATAATATTAGTTTGAAAACTAAGAAAATTGTAATAAGAAATTTCCAAAATCCCCTTGGCTAAACTTGAAAGGAAGAATTTATTGACCCATAAATATGCATAACATGTTGTAAAACCTGAATTGATAGGGTAAGCTTTCCTAAGTTGCACTTACGAATAAACTATGTGATCAATAAAGTGTACCACACTAGAAAACCTTTTAATTTCCATCATGTATGTGTTTGAAACACCTTTGGTTTCAATTAGAGAGTTGATTAAATGGGAAAATTGATGATATAATTTTTGAAGAACTTAACCTTTGGTCCATGTTAATGATAATTAAATGTAACTTAAGAATGGGTTCAAATCAACCTTCAGCTCAGACCTCAAACATTGAAAACATATGAATCTTCTTAGACCTTCCTTCCAATAAAAAATCATGGTTTAACATAAGATATAATCCCTCTATTATAGAGTTGAATTCATAAAGTCAATGACTTACAATTAGTGGTAAAATTTCCATGAGTAGTGGAACCAACTAATGATCAAATCTTTACATTGTATAGTAGATTCAAGTTAGATAAGTAGTCAAAATCATATCTCTACCTAGAACTAAAAGGTAAAACTATAAATTTACCTAAGCACTTTTGTAATTAATGACTACTAAGCGAAGTTAAGGAGAGTTTTAAACACTATAAAACCATTATATTTTACTATTTAGAGTTTAAAATAGCAAGAAAAAGAACAAGAGTGCTAATAATCAAGCCAAAAGTAAAAATATTGAAAAGAAACAAGTAAAATATATGATTGTTTGGAATCTATTAATGTAATGATTAAATATTTTCCTTGTTAGTAGTTAAACTTAAGATCTTGTAAAAAGGACCTTGTCAAAACATGAATTAAGAGTTAAAATATTATTTGGAGAATGTTATCGGTACCCTTCCTATATATAGCTAAAGATGAAAGAACTTAGCCCAATAAGAAATGTTATATCTAATCTAGGAATTAGTAACCTATATATGTGGGTGTTGTCCTTAAAGGACGTGGATGTCCTTAGAGAAAATTAATCAAATGTTTCAAACAGAGTAATGAATTATGTGTTGCATACTATGTCAAAGTAAGTGATTATCAAATTTAAATTATATTCATAAGTTACATTAAGATTGATATCTAAAACTTACAGTTAATTTGTGTGGTTCTATGCTTCTAGATAGTACTCAAATGGAAAATACATATGTACATGGATGCAATGGAGAAAACTAAAAGAAATTTAAAACATCTAAGAACTATTGTCAATTGTATGCTCTCATACCTAGTAATGTTTCAGAAGAAACTATAATCATGAATATGGTGATTGTAACATGTGTCTAGAGGGTTCAACCTTAGTTAACAAAGTGCAAAATTCTTAAATATGCATAAATATTAATTAGTGGCAAGGGTTATTACCCACACCTTACCATGTGCCTTATGTATTTTAAGTGTGTTTTCCCTCCTTATGTGATAGTTTCCAAAACAAAATTATTGAAAATATTCTTTAATAAGTAGAAAACCTGCTTAGCACATTGTGAAAACTTATAGGGGAATTACCCAAATTAGTAAAAAAAAAGTGTGATTCACCATGTATTGCTAATTCTAAGATGGAGTATTACTTAGATTACAATTGTGAATTATATGGTGATATATTTTACTTATGAAAATGAATAGATGTTAACAAAAGGGATAAACAAGTGAACATTATGTAAAGTAAATAAAGTGTGTACGAGTGTATTGACATTTGTGCTAATAGTGTTGTGAACTAAATAAAGTGTATTGTATTGTAACATGTGATGAGACCCGTAAATCTGTTGTGCCCCAAGTTTGAAATAGAGGGTATCCAACTTGGGGTAAGGGTGGGTGGACATCTAGAACCATCCCCGATATGCACCCTTCATTATTATCTTATGTATAAATTAGCTAGTTCTAGAATGATGTGAACATTTTATGTGTGAATGTGAGTATACTATATGAAATATGATGTTTTCCTTGTGTGAGTCTTGTTCTTATGTTAAAAGTGAACCCCTAGTTTATGGCTCCCCAATGGGCTTGAGATGCCTACTAGTGTAAATAGGGGTTGAGAGGTGAGAGAACCTTCAATAGTAACTCTACGGTTCTCCTTGGATGTGTTCCTAGCCTAATCCCCCACATACTAGAACCATACTCATTGGTTCATAGTGTAAACCTATTCCTTGAAATTTATAACCCATGGGTAAAGGATGGAATTCTATGGATCATAGTATTGGGATTCTGATTCCACTTATGAAAATAGAACATTGATACTGTATAGGTAAGTCCACCATGATATTGTGTGCTATCATATTTATGTGGTTAGAGAAAACCATTTTATTGCATGCTATTATAATTATGTGGTTAGAGAACCACCATTACCCTCCTCCCCTCAAGTGGCTTAGATAAGCCAAATAGTGGACGTAATGTGGAATTTATTGTCAGTGCAACTTAATTTCTATTTGTATTTTATGCCAACAATGTTAAAATTTTATTTTAATTTCTTAGACTAGTTAACCATTTGAATTTGTATTGGTCTCTTTTTCCTTAGAGACATGTTTAGTTTTTGGGATAATTGAATATTTACATTGATGCTTCTTTTTATTTTAATTTTATTTTATATTTCCTCTTTTTGAGACTTTTATTTGATTTATGGGAGTTAAAGTCGTGTGTTGATGAATCTTTGAGGCATTTTAATGCTGTGAACTATTGGCATAAGTGTTGTAATGTGACATACGTAAAACTTCCATATCCAAGGGGATTCCCTGACAAGTCATATAGGGGATTAGATGCAATGGGGAATTATTTGAATGGGATTACAAATGGGACTGGTATGAGACAGTCGTAATCCATTCCACCCTATTTTTATGATTTTTCTTGTTGTACCTTCCTTTTGGAGGCTACACACCTTAAACAAACAAGGGGAAGGTACTAGGAAATGTATGGACGAGTCCTTAGAGAAGGGCCTGATAGAGCTCCTAAAATTTCAAAATTTTAGGCCCATTTTGTGCTTGGTATTAGCATGTCACATGTATGCCTATGGATAGGGTTTAGGGTTTTAACTCTATAACCTTGATTTTGAATCCCTTACATTTTGAGCCTTAAATGTTCTAATTTCTTGTTGACCTACTCTACCCCGTCATCGGTTGATCAAGTCATCATTAGGCCATTGCAAGCATCCTTTTACCGGCCCCCTTCACTTAGGTTTTTCAGTTGCCTGGTTTGAATTGTCATTTCATTAATGCCTAAGGTCAAGTCAAAAATGTTTTATGAAACTTTCCTTAGGAGAGTATACGCCTTAAGGCTCAAAACCCGCTGGCCTAGTCAGGCCCCCATTTTAAACTAACCTTTATCGGCATGTATAGAAACACGATTCGTTGGATCTACCGGTGAAATCCTAACCATCCATCATGCATCACAGAGGAATTGAAGAGTGTGTACCAGAAGGTGTGCGCGGTCCACAATTATGTGACACATGTCCTCGCCATGGAGGGGCCTAATCTGTTTGCATCATACCCAATACTTAGTACGTTTAAGATTGATGACCCACAAGTAACATCATGATTAAATCTTAGCAGCCCATCATACACCTCACAACATTAATTTAATGCTCGTTGGGAGACGTGCGAGGTCCGTGATTAGGCGACACATGTGTGGTTTCATCCGCTAGGAAAAGAGGTTGAGCCCATGGGAAGAACTGGCATGGTTCCAAGTCAACACATTCTCATTGGCTAACGAGTTGATGAACCATTGTGGAGAAAATTTCAAACTTTGTTGAATCAATCTAAGTCATTCATTGTGCCATCTCAAAAATAAATCAACGACTCTCATTTGAAATCAAATACATAAATGTTAGATCCATTTTTCTTCATGCGAGCAAGTAGTAATGGCTGAAAGGACATTGGCAGTGTTTGTAATTGGGTTGTAAAATACTTCAAATTGATTTCTTCACATAGTTGAAAATTACAAGATGGTGCAGAGCTGCTAGAAGAATGAGCCAAGGTGTTCGAGCCGAGATGTGAGAAAATTAGGGTTCCTGTTAACGAAAAAATCTGTGAGTACAATTAAAGTTGAAATTTTTTCTTTATTTCTAATTATCTTGAATTAGGGTAGGTTGCGTTTGTTCTCTTCAGATTTATCTAGCTTGCATACTTTAATTATCTTTCTGCATTAATAATCTGTATAAAATTGTTGACCTCATCCAAATTTGTTTAAATATGTCCTCTAATCACACCTTAGGTTGCTAATTAAGGGAATTGGGTTTTGAGCTTCTTCCTGTTAGAACCCTTGTTTTGTTTTGAACTTTCTAGAGTATCCATGGCTCCCAAAACAAAAAAGCCTCATTTTGAACCCCCAGCTAGGTTACTCTCTAATGACATAGTCGACCAGCTTAAACCCTCAACTAACAAAAGAAACCAGGGAGTAGCATTATATTATGGACCTATAATTTATTAAGGACTACAGGACAAGTAGACTTGGGTCAAGGATGCCAAATTGCCTTATACTCATTGGAAAATTTTTAGAAACTAGTTTGGGAACAAGAATTATGAATATCTTATTTGCCATCCTTGGAGATTGGATATGGGGAAGCTTGTAGTCCCAAATGGGTATGTGGATGTGGACCTACTCAAGGAAATTGCAGCCAGATATGATCCTGTGTCTAGAATTGTTAGGGGATGTAATGGGGCTGAGATGGTCAAGATTACAAAGGAAGAGATTGCAAAGGTTTTCAAACTGCAAGAATGGAGTGAGGATATGGTCCCCATTGACATTGATACCTTCAAAAAGGAATATGAGAATACCAAAATCCTTTTATGAAAAATGATATTATCAGTTCATATTGCTTCAATTGGACACATAAAGAATAGGAAGCAAATTAGGATTGGAAGAGATGAGAAGGAATCTTTTCCTATGAACTACTTAACCCATTACTTGAGAAAGACTATCTACTCCCTATATCAAATTATTGGTTTAGATGCACCTGAAAATGTACCAATTGAATATCTATATGTGGCAGGCAGTATTTAGTATGCAACCTTTAATGTAGTTTATGATTATGCCACTTACCTAGCAAAGAACATGCATAAGCGCTTGGTTGAGCTCAAGGGAGGAAAGCATTGGGTAAAATTCTGGTGGTATTCTCTTCTAATACATATGATCTTGTACAAGCAAGAGAATTATTTTGGTGAAGACATGTCTTTGAAAAAGGTGGAAGGTGATGTTGAGCTGTCGATCCAATGTTGGACCCAAATCCTAGATATGGATGACCAAAAGTTTGATTATGTGGTTTTCCATAATGTCTTTGCATCCAAGTTGAGGAGACTTCTGGTTCTTGATCCGCCAAGGATCCCCAAAGAGATTCATGATTTCTTAAGGCCTATGGAAAGGAGGCCCATGCTGAGTATAAATCACAATTGGGGAGATATCATTCCATATCCAGATAGAACTATATTGAAGGTGTATGGTACTACTGCTTATCCTTTTGTGCTACCTAGAGATGTGTCCCTCAAAATTGGATTTATGGAAATCATGAGACAATTGGCCGAATCCAAAGAGTGCCACTTGCCAGTAAATAAGAAGGGTTCATTCTTCCCTAAGTATACAACATTTGCAGATTTTGTGTTGATAAAAGGAAGTTGAAAGGCTTTGGTGGAAGTCATCAAGCCCTACAAATTGATGTCAGCTCACCCGAGAAATCATGACCCCGAGGAATTTATTCATGCAATAAGAACAAAGAAATCATTGGGTGTATTCGTTCACAATTTATACTACCCTGAGGATGTCATCAAAAATACTTTTGACTTCCAAGCGCAAGAGGAAAAGAAAGAAATGTATCTTTCCTTCAACAAGATGGTGGAAAGGATCAAGAGGTTAGATCCTACTTATGACCCTCTCCCTAACATTCAAGGGAAATTCAACTAGGTAATGCATGCACTAGAAAAATTTGAGAGTGTTGTTGGTGTGTTGAGAAGAGTGAAAATAGTTAGGGATAAGGGAAAAGATTTGGCAACTAAAGAAGGACCATCTGTACAATTGGAGGAGAGGCCTTCTTATTAGCCACCCAAAACAATTCAAGTGTATACTAGGAAAAGGGAAACAAATAAGAAGGAGAAGACAGAGACAACTCTTGTTGCATCAAAGGATTACAGGCCTTCCTCTCCAATTGGATCAGTTTCATTTCCTCATAGGTAATCCTCACCTATTATAATTAACATTGATTCTCCTCCAAGAAGTTCTCCTCCCTCAGAGAAGCCAATAATTAAGAGACAAAGGGTAGAGAAGAGCCCAATAGTGGACTACCTAGACAGTGATAAAGATGATATTGTGATAACTTCTGAGGATATGTAGCAAGGGATGCCTTCTCCCCCAAGAGAAGTTGCATCAAGATCTAATACAAGTATCCTAAGTTTGGGAAAAGCTAAATTGAGCAGTGTGAGCAATATTGATGATATGAGGGTGGAGGCCTGTAAAGAGTTAATGGAGGATGATTCTTTCATTGAAACACTAGCGTTCATGGATTTTACATGGAGAGCCAAAACTGGAGAATATGCCGAGAGGGTTGTTGTTGAAAGAAGTTTACATCCTAAATTGCCAGAGAGTGTTATCCAAGCTAATGTGATACAAGAGATGAAGAAGCAGTTTAAGAATATTATGCTTGAGGAGGGAAGATAACTTGTGCGAAAGAGTGGGTTTTTGTTGTTACATGAATGCGATATTGTTGATGCAGTGGTACTTGATACAATAAGAAGGGATGATAAGCCTTTATTTCAAACTAAAGAAGAGGCTAGGTTAGCACTTCAAGGATCTGCATTTAGTCAGAAACATGATGCTCTGGAAATATGGTCATTGTCTCTTAGTTCAAGGAAGCCCAAAGTTGTAGAGCTATCATACTTCAGTGGTAGATTGATTGTAAAGAGAGTTGCAGATACTCCAACATTAGAAGCCACTGACATGACTATAAATGTTGCTAGGTTCACAAAAGCAACAGTTGAGCATCTAACTAGTGACAGGGATACATTTAGAAGCAAGTACCATGAGATTCTAGGTGAATACAATAGGAGTCAACAAAGATTATCTGAGCTTGAAATATAACAAGAATTTTGGAAACAACAAGTGGAAATGATGAGGTCCCAAGGGCTAACTAACTCAAGCCATACTGCTCTTGTTTCTCCTACAACTCATCCCTAGTCTCCTCGACTTGAGCAGCCATTGCCAATTGTTCCCTACAACATGGGTCAGGAACTCATTGTGATTGAGAGGCCGATCATATCAGAGGTGGCACCATCCACTAAACACATAAAAGAACAACTACTTCAGCAAGTTGATGAATATAAGAAGTTGCTTGAGGAAACACAAAATCTAATGCATGAGAATAATGCCAAGATTGTTCATACTATTCTGAAGCATCTTAATAGGAAAATTCAAAGAAAATTGAATAGTGTCCATGATAATTATGCTTTGATGCTGAGAGAAATGGAGATTTCTCAGAGAGATGGAGAGTTGGTAACTCCACTCTTAGATAGGTGGATTCCTAGAATTAGTGATTTGAAGTTGATGGCAGCTGGGGCAAAGCAATGAGAAGACAGATATCCAATGGTGTTTTCTACTTACAAGTTTTTCAGTGATGTTAGGGAACAACCATCACAAGGGTATGTTGCTCCATTGGAGCATAAAATAAAGTAGTTAAGAATCAAGTATATGATCAGGCAGAATTGACATTGTTACCTGACATCCTGCAAGCCCATGATTAAGTGAAACCTTTGCAAATGTGGAAGAATCAGGTGGACACTACCATTGCTTCTCATGCTAAATTAATTTGTGAGGATGTTAATATTGATATGCTTAGAGCTACTTTGGAGAAGTTATATTTTTTCATTAGTTTCCTCAAAGACTTTGACAAGGAGGCTAATTCAGTGATGACAAAGTACATGCGAGCCTTACAAAAAGAAAATGGATGAAATTATTGAATTCAATTGGCCATTTGAAGAGGAGTATGAAAACTAGAAAAGGATATTTGTAGCTAGATTGGATTAGTGAATTTAGATTGGAACAAATATACTTGGTGAAGTATTATACAAGTTTGGCCTTTGAGATTACAATGTATAAAGTATGTGTATCCTGGTTAAAGTGCTATAGGTAAATATTGATCACTGATGTGGATGCTGATTGGAAATTTTGTTTACTTTTCCTATCTTTATAAATTTTGTCATCTTTCCAAATGGGATCGATGTGCTACATCAAGTTAATGGATATTATTTTCAACATTTGCCTTTTGGAAGGTGGGTTTTCTTCTTCATAGCAAATCATTAATCTTTGTCTCATGTGTGGGTATGTGTAGGATCATGATGGGCCAAAAAGTGGCGATATGATGGGTATGTGGCTGACGACTTTTCTTTTACCAAAAAATGATGAAACGAAAAGGGTCTTTAAAGGAGATTTGCAATTTTCCACCAATATAAATTATGATTTACTTTGAATTTAATAAATAATTATTATTCATTTTCTATTTGAATTACGACTAAAGTCCCAATTGATAGGTTGATTGAAAAACATCTATAGATTTCAAACGGTATCACATTTTTGAATTTGAAACATGCATCACATTCCATGCTTTGCATACTATAGGATTAAAAAAATTAATTTCATGAAGTTTTGACCAATTTTATACATACAACTTTTATATTTTTAAAAGTTGTAATAAAAATTCATAATTAATTATTTACTTGGGAAAAAATTACAAAAAATATGCATCACATCGAGACATGAGTCCTCTACTTATATCTAAAATCTTATAAATTTTTATCATTTTATTGTGGTTAGGGTGGTCAGAAAAACACCTACTTCTTATTTTTCCTTGAAATTTAAGTACTACGCATTGAAATTTCAAATTTTCAACAAATAGATTTTTTTAAAATAAACTTAGTAGTTTAGAAACTACATTCAATTTTCTACAGATTCTATTCTTACATATTTTTGAAATAATATAGATAACTTGTTCAAATTTTTATGTCAAGTTGCCTAACTCTAATTTTTTTGAATTTTTTTCCACTTAAGGGCCTATTTTTTACATGATGATCCTGTACATACCTGTGTATTCCCTTTGATTGAAGATGTATATATAACTCAAAAGAGAATATTTTCTTGTAGTGGTCCAATTAGAATGTGATGTGTACTATTGACCCAAAGCTTGTTTTGCTCCCTTGTTTCCACAAAAGGGAATTCAAGGCCATTAGTATAGGTCTTTTGTTGAATTTTGGAATCGAATTGTGAAATTGAAGAACACAGAGTGAATATGTTAGGAGTTTTTATCTAATTCTTTGAGTCTAGATAGTAAGTTTTGTCAAATGTATGGTTCTTGAACATATCTAAATTATAATGCGAGTTTTCAGAGTCTATAGTCTCTCTAATTTTAATTTGTACTTGAATTATTAATGAAAATACTGATCAAATATCATTTCATTAATTGTCATCATTTTCTTACTTTGGTGTATGCTTTGATTTTATTTCTGGTTCAAATAATTAGTCAAAATGCTTAGATCTAATTGTTAATTCATGTGCAGGGTAATTAGATTTGATAATTAGTCTTAGAACCCGATTATGAATTTGTTAATTACAAAGTAACCTCACATAGATATTGGATTTTTAGGATTAAATGTACCTTGCATTTCAATTTTCTTCGACTCCTAGCCCATAGATAATGGCACCAATCTCAATATTTATAAGCCTTTCTTATGATTCTAGTCACCTAGCTTAAGAACATCATTTTAAATAATCTTTAAATCAATTTGCAGTTTGTTTTGGTTGGTGTTGTTTGTATTCGTGGTTGTAGATGTGCAAGTCTCTCAAGGAAATACCAATTTCTTGAAGGATTTCATCTTCCTAACCTTTGATGAGAATATATCTACTTAGTTATACAATGTATACGTTAATTGTTTAGAAGAGTCATATAATTTACATTGTGGGATCACCCTCATGGGTTTTACAGAACCCGAAGTGCAGAAGATAAAGAAATTGGTGTTGCATCTCATTTTTTTGCCACTTATCTTGTAGGTATTCAAGAATTGAGTTTGGAAAACTCATAGGTGTATGGCGAGATCTAATTGGTTCATTGGAAACAACCAACAGAATGGTGACTCTGCTGGTGATGTAAGCTTTACAATTATTGGTTCTTTAGAACACCTTATCATAGATCACTATGTTATATAGTGATATTTAGTTATAGAGTTGGTCAATTTGAAGTGTCTGCTAAGTATAGCTCAAATCTTTGTCGTGTATTTCACCAAAGTTCATGATAAGTTTCCCGCCCTTTTGTCTTGAAAAGGATTGTGTTCAAAGTCTATTCAAAAGAATGTTGCATGTGTCAAAGTTGGTCTGAGTTTCCAAGGATCTGACGAAATTTTCATAAAGTGTAAACAATTGCTACTAATTGGTCCCAAGGAATTTGGGTGGCGACTCTGAAGTCTTTGCATCAGTGTGAGCTGGTGTTTAAGAATATCAAAGAAGTAAAGAAGAAGAATATAAAGAAATCAAAAAGGTTGACAAATGTGAAGAAGATCCAAGTACAAATGTGAGGAACATGAGGCCATATGAAGAAGCATCCATAATAGAAGTTGGAAGGTAAATTTCCCAAGAACAAGAATGCACACAAGAAATGGCTTAGATCAAAGGACACTGAATCGGGTAAGTCTACTCCTCATTTGGTCCCTGAATGTGATATTCATTCTATTTTTAGTTCCGAATGTGAAAGGAATTTGCTAGATTTTAGTGATAATACTTCTACTAAGAGGGGAGAAGTTTTTATGAAGTCTATTGTAAATGAGCACTCCTCGAGCCCAAGCTTACAAGCCATGAAAAGAAGGGAGAAGGATAGAATATAAAGAGATAGAGTACAAAGAGACAATGTTAGTGCCAGACGTGCTAGAGTTGAAGGGAATTTGACCCTGAATTCTCATCCATATACTCCCATCCCTCTTGACCTACTAACCGGAGATGAATATTCCCATAATGTTGCTCCCCATCAAGCTCAAACTGTAGTAGCATCCGATGGAGATTCTACTTTTCCAGATGAAGAAGTTCTAAATGATATGAAATTTCTTGGAGAAAGACCCTCAAGAAGCAATCATAACAGAAAGAAGAGGGATGAGGAGAAAGATAAAATAATAAGAGAAGTCGTGATGGAGAGGGATATGTTAAGAAGAAAAGTTGAGGACATGGAAGCATTGGATAGATTAGTTGCTAAAAATTTCCAAACAGCTGGCCCCATTGTGAAAGAAGTTGTAGGAAAGATCCCTATATTTCCCTCTGTTGATAATGTTGCACATCCACAAACCAATAGTCCTGGAAAGACTTCTATCCCAGTTGATCCTTCTCCTAAAAATACAAATCGTGATTCCCACAAGGCTGATAAAGGGAAATGACCCATAAATGAGGGAGTAAAAATAAATGAAGGAGGTCCTTCCAAGAAGGACATATCGTAGGATGAATCCATCTCATTGCCTGAAAAGTTAGCAAAGGAAAATGAGGAACTGGAGAAGAGAATGGAAGAGATGGAACTACTAGTTGTAAACATTAAGATGAAAAATAAGCTAAGTTTCTTGGAGTCCACTATAAAAAGGCTCTATCCTTGAAACCTCAAGTCCTCAAGCACACACATCATCCTCAAGTCCTCATACCAATGACAAAAAATCATCTAGTGGAAACCCTTCTAGTTCATCCAAATAGTCTGAAGACAAGGCTAGAATAGTCCATTTCAATGATAAACATGATTCCCAACACAAAAGGTCTGGGAACAATAATGATAGAAGGAGGGATCATGATAGCCAAGATGAGGAAGAAGGATTTGTAGGGAGGAGATTGTTGCACACTGATAGGTACAAACAACTATGTTTTGAGAGCATTCCTGGATATCCAAATCCAATCCCAGATAATGCAAGGAAGAATTTTCCTAAGTTCACTTGAAATAATGCTCTCAGTGGTGAAGACCATTTAAATCCTTCCAAAGCTTTGTTGAGGATTTTGAACTATGGGACAATGTCGTGGCTATGAAATATTTCATGCAATCTCTAACAAAGGATGTCAGGGACTGGTATAGGAGCTGGCTTGATGCAAGCATTGACTCCAAGGATTCTTTCTATCATCTCTACGAACAATATGGTGACCAGACTGATCCTCAGTTTAGGTTGAATGATTTCAACATCACAAAGGGGGATAATGAACTGGCAATTGAGTTCAATGCTAGGTTCTAGAAGGAAATGTACAAAGTCCCTACTTCTTTGAGACCTAATGAAAAGACATGCCTAGTTGTATATTGCAATGCATATGACTCGAAGATGTGTTATCTCATCAGGGATAAGAATCCACAATACCTAAGAGATTCTTACAAAATGGAAATCAATATTGAAAATAATCAAAGAGCATTAGGTAAAGTGGGAAGAAGAGATGGCCCCAAACCTCTGAAGAACCCAAAGAATTAGAATGAAAAGACAACCAAAGTTGCAACTCCTAATGAAAAATTAGATCAGGTCCCAAGTCTGCTGCAGAAAGCGGCCAATAATGATAAACCACAATTTCAGAGGAATGAAAGGCCACCAAGACTGCATGGCTATCCCTATCATACAAACTAGCACAATGGAAAGCCAACTAACAACAATCAAAAGAATATCCAAGGAACACCTAATCCTCTATAGAAACATTCCACCAATGTTACCAAAGAATTGCCTTGGTGTGGAGTGTGTCAGATGCCTCACTCTGCACAACAGTGTTCTATTGCTAGATTAGTGGAGGAATCACCAAAGGATCAAGGAGCTTATGATTCTTCTCATGAATAAGAGGGATATTGTGAATGTTCTCATTACCAAGTCAAATTTAGCTTCTGAAGAATGCTCCTCTGATGATGTGGATATCCAAAGGCAAGAGGTAGGTTCCTATCATCAACAAGTATTCTCAGATGAAGAAGGAGAAAATAGTTGCATAGTTTACACTCTTGAGTCAGATAATGTTTCTTTGAGGAGGCCCTCAAATGAAGAAATTGAGAGGTACACAAATGCATTGGTTGCTAAGGAAAGAAATGATTATTACTTAAGGAACAAGACTGTAGGTGGTAATCAGGGTAGCCCGGGGAGCTTGTTTATTAAGGAAAACAAAATAGAAGGAAAGGCAACAAAGGTAGAGAACAAGAAAGAATAAACAAAGCCCAAGGAGGGTAAAGAAATAAGAATTTGGGCCAAGAAGGGTACTAAGGTGAAAAATGAAGGTGAAGCTGCTCATCACGCTGAGAAGGCCACAGATGTGAAACCTAGTACTGAGAAGGTTCAAGGTCAAGGTGACAAGGTAACACCTCAAGAACTCATAATCCTTGAGTTACCAAATTATTCTCCAATAGATATGTTCTAGGTATTATCTCAAGTCAAAGTCACAGTCCCATTCCTAGAGATGATGAAAATAGATGAGCACAAGAATAAGACTGTGGCTCTAATCAATAGTATTATGGCTAAAGGGAAGGATAAAATGGTTGATCAACCTGAATCAAGTAGAGACCAAGAGAAGAATGTTGAGGTCAAAGCAGTAATCAATGAAAATCCAGAAGTATATCTAGGAACCACCATTACTGCCAATCCAAACCAAGTCAATCCATTTTATCTAAGCTTGATCATTGATGGTAAGCTATTCAGAAAGTGTATGATAGACTCAAGAGCCTCAAATAATGTAATGCCAGTGAAAATCATGGAATAAATGGGATTAAAGGTTGGAAACACATATGAAAAGTGCTATAACATGGACTCAAGGGAAGTCCCTGTCATAGGGGTAATCAACAAAGTTCCATATAGATTGGAAACTTTCTTGGAGAAAGAGTTGTTTATGAATATCATAGTGGTGGACATCCCACCAACTTATGGGATATTAGTGTCAAGACACTGGAGTTCTAATTTCATGGGCGAGAGTATTCAGTGCGACTTGTCATTTGCAACCTTTTCAATAGATCAAAAAGATGTTAAGATTGCGAGAGAATCAAGGATCAACCACATGATCAAACATATTAAGGAGCCTAACGAGCCAATAATAATTAACTTTGTAGACACTGGTTTAGACACTTTTTGAGTGGAAGAGTTGAAACAAGAAGAAAGAGAAGTCAAGCCTGCACTGATTAGCAAGGAGGTCTTGGAAAAACCACATGAAGATGCTCTTTGGACTATGTATTTTGATGGAGCTTGTTAAAAGGAGGGCTTAGGTGTAGGGGTTATTCTTATCTCTCAATGTAAAATTTTTAAGTACTCTTTGTTACAGTTTGAATGTACAAATAATGTTGCTGAGTATGAGGCTCTATTACTTGGTTTGAAGCTAGCTTCCAAACATGGTATTAAGTTGTTAAAAGTACTAGGGGATTCTGAGTTGGTAGTTTCCCAACTTAGGTCTAGATTTGTTACTAAAGACAAGAGGCTTAGGCAATACAGGAATGAGATTTGGGATACTATTGAGGCCGTTGATGCCTTTGTCATAGATTGGATAGAAAGAGGACAAAATGTCAGGGAAGACTTATTGGCTAACATTACTATTAGGTTAGATGATGTTTCCTTCGATGGTGTCTCACAAATAGAAGTGCAGACTCGCCCTGCAGTACTTGAAACAATTTATAATTGACAAGTGTTTGACGACAAAAATGACATTTTGAAATTCCTCCATTGCATTGACCAATATGAAAGCCAAGAGATTGAATTTGGCTCATATGTGGTTGAGGTTGATGGGAAAGAGACATTATTTGGGAATGAGATAATTCAGTTAAAAAAAAATAATATTCCCAAAGGACTGGTCACACTAGAGAGGGTCTTTGATGGCCCAGACAAGTCGAATGTTAAGAAAGCATCTTCCCGCAAGGAAGACTTAGAGGATATAAATTTAGGGACAAAAAATTCCCCTAAAAAAGTGTATATAAGAAAAAAGATGAAACCACATATTAGGAGTATGTTAATTGCCTTGTTGACAAAATATAGGCATGTGTTTGCATGATCATATGATGACCTAAAGGCTTACATTGAGGAATTTTTTCAACATGAAATTCTTTTAAAACCTGATGCAAATCATTTCAGACAAAAACACAGGCCGATTAATCCCACTCTGCAAACAAAGATGCAAGAAGAGCTTACAAAGTTGAGAGATGCTGGAATGATCAAACCCATCAGGAATTCATCATGGGTTTCAAATTTAGTTCCTATCAGAAAAAGGAATGGTGATATCAAGCTATGTGTAGATTTTAAAAATCTTAATGTTGCATCTTTGAAGGATAACTATCCTCTGCCTAATATGGAGGCCATGTTGTAGAAAGTCACAGGATGTGAGCTACTTTCAATGATGGATGGGTTCTCATTATATAATCAAGTCATGGTGAGAGATTCTGAACAATACAAAACTACCTTTACTACACCATGGGTTACATATGTATATGTAAGAATTCCATTTGGCTTGATTAATTTTGACGAAACATTCCAAAGAGCCATGGATGTGGCCTTTGTAGACTTTATTGATATTTTCCTTTCTATATATCAAGATGATTTGACTGCTCACAACAAAAAGGAGGAAGATCATTCTTCTCATTTAGAGAAAATTTTCATTAAAGCCTTGGAATATGGGATCTCTTTGAATCCCAAGAAGTGTTCCTTTGGAGTCAAAGAAGGTAAGTTGTTGGGACATATTGTTTCAAAAGATTAGGTCAAGATTGATCCTGAATGTGTAGCAGCCATAGATAAAATTTCACAACCTAGAAATGTGAAAGGAATCCAATCCTTTTTCAGGAAAATTAACTTCATAAGGAGGTTTGTTACCAATTTTTTTGAAATTTTCTGACCCATTTCTAAAATGTTGAAGAAAGGAGAGAAGGTATCTTGGATAGAAGAACCTACTAAGGATTTCTAGGCCATAAATGATGTAATCAAGGAGGTGCCTATCCTTAAATCTCCTGATTATTCCAAACCATTTCAACTTTTCACCTTTGCTTCATTTCACACAGTGGCAAGAGTATTGTGACAAAACAATGATGAGGGCTTTGAGTAGTCGATTTCTTTCTTCAACAAGTTCTTGGAGGCTGCTGAGCTCAAATATGATGTCACAAAGAAGCAAGCATACGCCTTGGTAAAGGTTGTAAAAATTTTTAGACCTTATTTGATTAGAGCAACTATTGTATCTTATGTTTCGAGTGCTGCAGTTAAGGAAATTTTTACCCAATAGGAGACCACTGGTCATCGGTGTAGGTGGATCAATAGGATACATGAGTTAAACATTGATATCCAGATCACCAAGCAAGTGAGAGGTCAAGGTCTAGCCAAGTTGATGGCTGAGACCAACTTGGAGGCCAACCAGATCAATCAGGTTGAATACGAGAATGTTGCACCTATATGCGATATGTAGACCTATGGGTGGTATAGAAGAATTGTAGAGTACCTGCAGACCATGCAATTCCCTAAAGGTATCCCTCACAATGAGAAGAGGACTTTAAAACTACAAGCTATCAAGTATGTTATAATTGATGGTGAACTCTGGTGGAGAAGCCCTAAAGGTGTGCTGCTCAGATGTGTGGATGGTGACCAAGCATAATATTTTCTAATTGAAATGCATAAAGGAGCTTACAGAGGTCACTACATGGCCAATACCACTCCATATAAGATATTGAGAGCAGGTTTCTGATGGCCAACTATGTTCAAAGACACACACATATTTGTGAAGAGTTGTGATGCTTATTAGAGGTTTACTGGCAAACTAAAGTTCTCAGGAAACCTACCACTTAAGCCAGTGTCATCCCAAGCTCCATTTCAACAATGGGGCATTGATTTTAGCAGAGAAATGTCTAAAAATTATAGTGGAGGAAATTCCTAGATCCTTGTTGCCATGGATTACTTCACAAAGTGGGTAGAAGCTATTCCCACTAAGAGAGAAACAAGCAAAGTTATTGAATTTTTGATGAACAATATTTTGAGCAGGTTTGGGGTTCCTGAGAGAATCAATTCTAATAATGCCAAGTGTTTTAGGTTTGACGAATTTATTGATTTTTGTAACCAACATGGAATAAGCATACCTTATTCATCCCCATATCACCCCCAAGGGAATGGGCAAGCTGAGTCCAACAACAAAAGCATTATGAATATTATCAAGTGGGTGATTGAGAAGAATAAGAAGGCCTACGACTCAAAATTGCAACTAGCATTGTGGGCTGACATGAATACTATGAAGAAAGTTATTGGACAATCCCCTTTCAACTTGGTATATGGGGTAGAGGAAAGGATACCTAAAAATAACTTGATAAATATGTATACATTTTTTTAGGAATATGACGATGACATTTGTGATGAGATGCAACATCGGATGGATGAGTTAATTGAGCTTGACAAAACTAGAAGAGAAGCTCATAAAAGAAATGAGAAGCTGCAACTCCAAGTCAAACACCAGTATGACAAAAATGACATTGAAAGGTAGTTTGAAGTAGGATGTATGGTCTTGATGTGGAATGCAAGATTGGAAGACAAAGGAAAACATGGGAAGTTTGATCCCCTATGGCATGGGCCTTATCTGATTATAGATACACATGGGGAAGACTCATAATTCTTGTAGTCCCTAATAGGCAAACTTCTAGAACTGCCAGTACATGGAAAATTCCTAAAGCCCTATTTCTCATGAAATAGGTTGTTTCCATGTACATTGTATATTTTGTAAATGTTGTACATAGGTTTAGTGTGTTTTCTTTCTACTGCGTCTACTTTCTTTGTTCAGGAAATCTCTTGGGCTTTTTAGAATTCCTCTATGTTAGTCTGCTTCACCAAGAGATCTATTTCTCACCATACCCACCAGGGGTATGCATACTTGAGCAAGAGCCACTAATAGAGCTCCTAAAATTTCAAAATTTTAGGCCCATTTTGTGCTTGGTATTGGTATGTCACATGTACAACTGTGGATAGGGTTTGGGGTTTTAACTCTATAACCTTGATTTTGAATTCCTTACATTTTGAGCCTTGAACGTTCTAATTTCCTATTGACCCACTCTACCCGGTCACCGGTTGATCAAGTCATCATTTAGGCCATAACAAGCATCCTTTTACTAGTCCCCTTCGCTTAGGTTTGTCAGTTTCTTGGTTTTAATTGTCATTTCATTAATGCCTAAGGTCGAGTCAAAAATATTTTATGAAACTTTCCTT
The DNA here is from genome assembly GCA_007258455.2 of Sequoia sempervirens. Taxonomy (NCBI): domain Eukaryota; kingdom Viridiplantae; phylum Streptophyta; class Pinopsida; order Cupressales; family Cupressaceae; genus Sequoia; species Sequoia sempervirens. Next base: position 1,681,013 of record VDFB02000010.1, on the reverse strand, counting down.
AAGAAAGTATACGCCTGAAGGGTCAAAACCCGTCGGCCTAGTTAGGCCCCCATTTTAAACTAACCTTTATCAACATGTGCAAAAACACAATTCATTGGATTTGTGGGTAAAATCTTGACACACATTGACCTTATGTCAGCCTATGATGAGGTATTATCAGGTTATTAGGGCATAAGTGTGTAAGAATAAGTGTTTTTCCTCCCATTTCAACCCCATTAATCTCTCAACTCATTTTACATCTCATTCATCATCTATCTTCTCTCTCAAGTCAAGCAAGCTAGTGTTTTAACATTACAAGTCATTCAAGATCAATTTTTAGACATTCAAGGGAAGAATCTTCCTCCATTGCTGTAGAAATTCAAGATCAATAATCATGGAAAGGTAATTATAACTCCATTATTGCATGCTTCATTACATTCTTTTCTCATTTTGGTTTAATTACCTTCAAAGGGGTTTGACCAAGGAAAACCCCCATGCCCTAACATTCAACATCCCCCTTTCTCTTCTTGTGTGCTTGCAGATTTAGACATCTTGAGGCTTAGAAATCATTAAATATTGCATTGAAAATTTATGAAATCATCTCTTCATTTTATAGGGAAAAATATCAATAAAAGTCATTTTCAGGCCTGAATTCGACAGTTTCAGAACCAGACACCTAGAGAAGCAAAAAGTGCATATCTAAGGCTCTTGTTTCCACCTTTGAATATTCAAAAATTCAAAATTGGACTCATTCGCCATGGGTGGTGAATGAGTCCCACTTCCAAGCCCATTTTTGGTTTTTTGCATTTTTAGACACCCATTTGTCGTAAACAGGTTCTAGAACAATTTCACAGAATAAGGATTAATTCACCCAGAATGGTGAATGAGTCCCACTAGGCCTAAAAATCAGCATCAACAGCATTCCAGAATTCATTTCCACTCTCCATCCATATCTCAGGTGCACATATTCAGTTTCATCCATTTCTGTTCAATTTTGTTCACATTTCTAGGTGTTTTTACATTACACAATGTGTTTTCAAACAAGTTGCATTTCAATAGTCTTACATTCTTAATCAGTCTATTTTATCGATTAGCTACATCTAGGTCATTGCATTCAGTCTTAATTCCATCATATAATTCTTTATTTGAGTGAACCACCTACATTTGTGGTGTGGGATCTATCTCTTTCCTTTAGGTGAAAGACCCTAATTGAGCAAAAGAGACCTAGCATCCCTAACCATTAAAATATTTGGTTCATTTTGGTGACCCTTCTTTTCGAACACTTCTCTTTTCTGATTTGGATTCCTTCATCATAGATCTATCCTTGCATTGATCTTGCATTAGGGTTTGCATGGATTCATTTGCATGCTAGGTTTCAAATTTTGCATTCATAAAAAGTCCATTTAGGTTGCATTGTTGGCATCTAAATTCATTTCACTTTTCTGAAATTCTACATTTTTAACTTAGTTCTGCATCATAGCACTCATAAAGCATAAAAATTACTCATTTTTTTGAAAATTCTACAAAACGTACATACTGGGACTCATTCGCCACCTTGGGCGAATCAGTCCCTTTTCACCCCTGAAACTGCCCTATAGAGAATTGAAAAAAATTGTTTTTAATCTTTTGTTTGGTGCAGTTAGTTGAGTTTCTATAACATGCATTTCACTAGATCTAACTTAAAATAGCTCATCTCATGCATTGCTCCATTTCACATTTGCATTTCCCACATTTCATTTTTTAGGTTCTTGCATAATGAATCAGAAAATTACCTTATTTCACATCTAAAAGTTGCATTTAAACATTTCACTTTAAGTCATTACATTGCACTTTATTTACTTTCTCATGTTAGTACGTATTCTCTTCAAGCATTCCATGTTTCTAGAATATCACGTGGCTTGTATGATTCTATTTTTCATGGACATAATCTAGGACAACAAAGTAAACATTTGATAAGCATGTTGCATACTCTCCTAGTACCTACTAGATTTGCAAGAATATCATAACACTCATACTTTTTCTTCTCCCAATACCTCTCCTATTAGTGACGAAGGTATTTTGGTGAAAGGAGCTACAAGCATTGAGAGTCTTGATTGTCCCTCTCCTCTTCAGCCTTTGGAAGACATTATAAAACAAAAGGATGAAATAATAGAAACATTCTTGCATATCACCTTACCTAATCTCCATAGCCATGACAATCAACATTGTTCTTCCCCTAACATTCCTCCTCGATTCCATGAGGATAGGTTGGTGTTAGAAGATATACCCTTTTAAGAGTCATGAAATCTTGACCCTCCATTCCCTAATGCTCCTACCCTTTGGGACAATCTTTTTGACAACTATAGTAGTCCTTCTCTTGATGCCCCCCCACTTGTGATGAAGCTACATCACAAACCTCAAACTTGGATAAACATATTACAAGCTCTCCTAGTTGGGTAGATAATATGGTACAAGAGAATGAGACCTTAGAAACAACAAACAATCAAATAGTCTTCTTCTAATCTCCCCACTATCAATCATCAAATAACTCCCTTAGTTGTAATGAAGTTAGTTTGGATGAACCAAGCCTTAATTGTCAAGAACATGAGGTTTGTTGTTCTCCTAAGAACTCTCCTTCTAGGGAGGATATTATGATCCATGACAAAGATAACATTGACAATAATGATATTATTCCCTTCAATAATAGTGAAAACTCTCATTCGCCAAGGGATGTTAATCTTATTCAACCTCAACTCATCCTTTATCCCCCTTCACAAAAACATAGTCAACACAAACCTGAATTCACCCTCTACCCACCTCAAACTAATGTGTCACAGTAACCGAGTCATACTACCATTGCTCATACATATAACACTAGAAATAATCCACAACCACAACAACCCACACCAATAACCTTACCTTTTCCAAATCCCATTTTTCCTAGAGATCCTTGCTTAAATTCACACATTCAGGAGTACAATCTTGTTGAACAACTAAAGAATACTCCTGCTAAGATATCCTTATGGGATCTTATTCAAGAAACCCCTCACTATCACAACATGATCCAAGCAGCCTTGCAATATGTTCTTGTCCCTTCTAATGCTCCACCAACTGATATAGTAGCCATGATTCAAGGAATCAATGCTAACATTATTTTCCACCAAAGTAAACTCCCCCCTTTGGAAGTGCAAAAACAAAATGAAGCTTTCATGATCATTTCTCAATACAATCAAATAGGGATAAAGCGAACCCTTATTGAAAATGGCTCAGCCCTTAATGTGTGGAGCATAAACCTTTTGGATAGGCTTTATGTGGATAATTCAAAAATTCAACCCAAATCTTTATCTATTAAAGGCTTTGACAATGTCGAAAAGACATCACTTGGTGTGATCACTCTACCTATTACAGTTGGAGAAGTCACATTGAACACAACAATCTAGGTTATGGCTCATGATCTTTCATATAACCTTCTTCTAGGTAGTCGTGGATTCAGGCAATGAATGGTGTGCCTTCCACTCTTCATCAAAAAATTAAATACATCTACAACAACAAATTGTGCACACTTGATGTTGATCATGAGCCTTATAGTGTCTTACAACTTGAGAAAACCAAAGAGAACCCCTTGAACACATTAACACCAACCACACAAGTGGAACCCATTCAACAGAAAGAAAAACAACAACATATTGAACAAGTCATGGTGCTATCAAAATATGATTGGGGTTCCTTGGATTTTGAACATGACTTGGACGACCTTTTGAAAGCATCCACCTCAACCACTTTAGCCAACGAAGGAACTTACACAACAAAATTTGAAAAACTTAATCATGAAAAACCATTGACTTTAAAAGTAATGAAGAAGCTTTATGGACACGATTATGAACTAATGAAACAACTTGTATATAGTGGAAAAGGATGTGATTCTCATGAATAAGGTATTGACAACCCTATAGACCCTATCACACAACAAACCACTCATGGTCTTGGTTATTGTCCTTTACTAGAGATCACCAAGCCTTCACTCAACATCAACAATATCACACAACATGCTCCTAAATCATCCTTAACAATCATCCATCCTGAGCTCCTCGACACTAGTGGTCTTGAACATCATCCTTTACACAATATGACACAAAGAAATAAACCTTCGCTTAATGTCAATATCATCTTGCAAAACGTTCATGATTTGCATTCGATAGATTTTCCCTCCTCTTGTAAGAGTGAGAAAAAAATCTCGCAATCTAGAGAAACTTGTGAGAGTGTGACATCTACCACTAAGCAAGATGTATCTTTGACACAAACCACAAAACCACCTTCTACCATTGATCAAGAGGGTATCTTTTCGAGACTCCTCTAAGATCACTTGATCACCCTCCCTCCCATAACTCATAAGAAATGTTATTAAAAGACTTCATTTTGCACCTATCATAGAGTTCATGGTCATTCCATTAATGAATGTAAGGCTTTGAGTAGTAAAATAAAACATCTTAAGCAGTTTGGTATTCTTCCCTTTGTGGGGGCACCTAATTCCTCTAATTGATACTGATTTTTACTCTCGCCTACATTTCATCAATCGTTTCAACTCACCTTTGTCCTACACTCAGTGGGGGCAAGGGTTTAGTAGCCTTGTATTTGTATGCCACTTGTTGTTGCCTCTTTTGGCTAGTTGTTAACCTTTCATGAACATATAAGAGAAATCTTGGGATGTGGACGATGTGCCTTAAGTTGGATTGCATGTGACATACTTCCCTTTTTCCTGATGTAGCTTATCAGAAATATATGACTTGGCATAGGATTTTCCGAGTAAGCCCTCATGTTCTCCTTCTTATACTTTAAATCAATTTCTCATAGTACTAGTGTTTGCAACCGCTTTAAAGTGGGGGCATACATCACCACTCACATTTCATTGTGCGATTTTCTTTTCTTGCAATTTCCTCTCTCAGAAACATTGGGTACAATGTTGCCTAGGATGAGGCCTTGTACTTCTCTTCTCTTGGAAACAAGATGAGACCATTTGCGGTTTTTCCTCTCTTGGAAGCATTAGATACAATGTTCCCTAGGGAGAGATCTTGCATGAACTAAGCAAAATTCCTTTGAACAATCCTTGCACTATCTTGCATTTACAATGTCTACGAGTGTCAAGCATACAAATTTTTTCTTACCTCATAGAGATCAAAAATCATTTTTCACTATGGCACCTTATTAAAGTTATCAGGAGGTATAACTTTGGTATGGTTGAGTAGGAAGCCCATACCGAGGCACGAATTTCCCCATAGCCACCTATGTGTTTGTGAGCACATATTGGTCATATGTGTCTTACCCTTTGGGCTTTCTCACCCTGTGGACAACCAGATGTTCCATGGCCCCAAAGTGAGTATACATGGGCCTTCTCACCCGACAGACAACCATGAGTTTTGTCACCTTAGAGTGAGTACACTTTTCTTTTTTTGAACAAAAAATCCTAGATCTAATCCACAATGTGTTGGAAAAATGATCAAAGCTTGATCCACCCCATTTTCATTTCCTTCTAGTTCTTGCCATTGTATGATCATGTATCTTTTCTTGTTGCAACTCATTCACCTTGTGTGTGTCCTTTTGCACTCATGTTGGTTTGACTTAGGATCTTGGATCCTGGGGGCTTGCGCAACCTCCTTTGGTCTTTGTCATCCTTTGTCATCTACATTGGTACGATTGGACATCTCTTGAATGTCTACTTTATTGTGAGTTTTAAGCAAGTTCATTCTCTAACTAAAGTGGGGGCTAAATGTACCTGTTATCAATCAGATATGCACCCTTTGTCAGATTTGTAGAAAATTAGACTATCTGTTGAAACATGGAAACTCTTTTCAAATGTGGGTGATCTATGCAAAAAGAGAATCTCCAGAGTGAGCTGGTTCTCTGAATGATGAATATTATTCTAAGTAATTTCTGGGAAAAGGGATACAAGGATGACTGAAATTAAGACCTATGACTAACAGATTTTTTTCAAGACTTGATAATGATTTAATGATGATTCTGATTTCTTCCTCACAAACAGCTTTCAAAAAAACACAATATCTCACAACCTCTCTTGAACAATTGACACATAAATAATTTGCATGAAGACCTGATTTTAAATACAACATGCAACCTATATTTTTGAACTTTCTGCATCAAGAATTATAGTCTTAGGACATAACAAGGACTTTGTGAACATAAATCACAATATAACATCAAACTGAAACTGCAAGTAGACATAAAATTGAGAAGTAGGAATGTTGTTTTTATTCAACTGAAGGAGTATGCCAAAATCTGTCTGAACTGAGTACAAAATGAGTTTACAATCCCCAGAATGTGTGAGAGCAAGAAATTGAAATTTGAACTGAGAAGAAGAAGAAAAACTAAGTTTTTTGGGTATGTGCAGGATCATGATGGGCCAAAAAGTGGCAATATGATGGGTATTTGTAGGGTATGTGGCTGACGACTTTTTTTTTACCCAAAATTGATGAAATGAAAAGGGTTTTAAAGGAAATTCTCATCTTTCCACCAATATAAGTTATGCTTTACTTTGAATTTAATAAATAATTATTATTTTTTCTATTTGGATTATGACTAAAGTCCTAATTGATAGGCTGATTGAAAACATCTATAGCTTTCAAACAAGATCACATTTTTGGAATCCAAAACATGCATCACATTCTATGCTTTGCATACTATAGGATTAAAAAGAAAAATGAATTTCATGAAGTTTTGACCAAGTTAAGGTGGTCGACATACGAGATTTATATTTTTAAAAGTTGTAATAAAAAATTCATAATTAATTATTTACTTGGAAAAAACTACAAAAAAATATGCATCACATCCGGACATGAGTCCTCTACTCATGTGTAAAATATTATTAAAAAATATTATAATTTTATTGTGGTTAGGGTGGTTAGACAAACACCTACTTATTTTTCCCCTGAAATTTAAGAACTACTACATTAAAATTTCAAATTTTCACCAAATAGTTTAAAAAAAAAATAAAAAAAATCTAGTAGTTTAGAAACTACATTCAATTTGCTACATATTCTATTCTTACATATTTTTGAAATAATATAGATAACTTATTCAAATTTTTACGTCAAGTTGCCTAACTCTGATTTTTCTGAATTTTTTGCCACTTAAGGGCCTATTTTTTCCATGATGATCCTGCACATACCCTTCTTCAAGATATAATCCTCCAAACCCTAATCCGAGCTCACCAAGAAAGCTCAAGGAAAAGCTATCAAAGTTGTCTCAAAAGTCTGCATAAAAGCAGAAAAAACTCACTGTTTCCATGTACATACTGAAAAGCCTCTCAAAATAGACTAAATCTACTTTTAAAGCAAATAAAGCACCTTATCCATCTAGCAAGCAACTCAAATCTGACCCAAGGAAAAAATCTCAACCCCAATCTGCTAAAAATAGCAAAGAGATAAAATCATCTGCTTTATCTTTGCTTTACATAGTTGCAGATCTTAACCTCTCACAATCTGACCTACTTTTTCTATTAAAGATTTTTAAATCTTTTGCAAAAAACAACTACCAGCTTATTTCTCCAATAAAACAATTGATTTTTCTTTAAAAAATCATAAAAATATACAAATATCATCCCTCATCAATATTCTAATTGATTTCTTCAAAATCAATTGAAAAAATAAAAAAACCCTAAATATGAAAGTTCATCTCCAAGGCAAAATTGATTATATCATTCTTATTTTAATTGACCCCTCTCCAAAATCAATCAAAAAAAACAAAGGCATTAGATCATCCCTCGATTTTCTTAAGACATAATGACCAAAACCTAAAGTCTAAGGCCAAACGCATATTTTATTAGACCAACCTAAAGACTTAAGAAAACAAAAAATGAAAGTCTCCACAATATTCGACCTATCGTTGGGGCAATCGGCCATTTAAAACTTTGCATAAAGTTTGACATTAAATGCAAAAATGAATGAAAATCCCATAAGTTTGAATTAGGGCAACACAACAAAATGAGGGTAAACCCTAATCTTCTCTCATTTCGCACTTTGTCATTTTGAAGATAAGCTCTGCCTGGGAAAGATGGTGCCACCATGAGTGAGCTCAGTCTATAGCTTGCAAATGCTTGAGAATCTCACGTTTTTCCTTCAAATGGTTGAATCCCCTTTGCAAATCATGGGTAAGTCAATTCTAAACTGCATTATGACTTTTCCACTGTATTTTGAAAAGCAAGAATGGCCATAAGGCTGCAGCTATACACTTTTGATGCATTCATTATATTTGCTTTTCCTGTTTATATACTCTTCCTCCATGAGGCGCCATAGGAGACATTACTTGGGCATTGTAGGGAGCTCTACAATAGCTCCACCATGGGCTCATAAGATCTCTTCAAGCACGCGAGGGTAAGCTCGTACTCTCTTTGCATTCTCATTATATTCTATCCTTCAGAAAACTCATCAAAACTTCTCTTTGCACGAGCAAGATGATCATTAAGGAATAAATATGCGAGCCATTTGTGCAGGTCGCGCCCTATACATGCACACATTGAATGTTTTGGAACCCTCTGGGCTCGACCCAAGACCACACTCTACCTCTTTAAAATTATTTTCAAAACCCTTGCATGGGTAAATGGTATTCTGGAAGAAATCCATTCATTTCTGTATTTCTATTAAAAAAAACCCAACATGGGTAAGCTAGAAATGGCAAGAAATCTGCATTTTGTTTTAAAACCCTCATGTGGGTATTCTCTAAAAATTGTATTATCTTCCTTTGAATTCAAAACCCCAAAATAGGTATTCTGAAGAATGAACAAGAATCTGTATATTTAATTATTTATGCAAAAACTGGGCTCGACCTAACATGTTTTCCCATTTTCTCAATTTTCACCATATGGGTACTTACTGTTTTGAAGAAAACTTGGTTATTTTGTGATTTTCTCTTATGGAACTCGCTAGACCCACTATGACTATTGCTTTCTTTTGAAATATTTGTTGCTTCACATAAAAACCCTGACATGGGTGTCACTGAAACTTGTAGAATCTGTATTTTAATTCAAAACCCACTCTGGGTAACAAGAATTTGAAGAAATCTATGTTTATTCCCATATTTTCTGTTATATTTAAGCTCAACCATGAGAGCACTGTATAAATCTTACTTCTTGACAAAAATCCACTTGAGTGTATAACATTCTAAAGAACACATATTCCTTTTCCTTACTGTTGAAAACCCTCATATGGGTAACCCTTTACTAAAACAAAAAACCTTATCTTACTGCTCCATTAAAATACTCATGAGGGTAAACTGCATTTGGTGAAAATCTATATAATTGACTTGAAACCCCAATGCGGGTATGCTAAAAGAATAAGCAAGAATTTGTATTATTATTTATTGAAAGGCTGGGCTTAACTCACCATGGCATTTGGTAGCAGCATTTTGAGATACAACACCTATGGGTATTCCTATACAAACTTCTTTTAAATTCTGGCTACTTCTATTCATTTCCCTTCAATCAACATATATAATTCTACCCCATTCTCTTTATAATTATTGCTCCCCTTTTGATTGTACAGTAGCTCGGCCTTGCAGACTTCAATTTGCATGCATTGATCTTTTATATTATTCCAACTTGCATCTGTAAAGCTTCTTCATGTTTTTTCATTCTCAGCTTATTTTGGAAACAATCTTTCCACATTGTAACTCTTCTTTGAAAATAAACTTGATTGAGAGAACAATTTAATTAATCGAACAAAAACCACAAAACAATGTACTTGATTGTTCCTCTTTCAAAACAATGTGCATAACTTAAATTGAATCAACCTTGCATTCTCAGCCAAAATGAAACTGGGTGTTTTACTGAATTATCCACCTTCCTTTATCAAATATAGCAATCATTGAATTGATCTTGTCATTTTATTCTAATGGAAATCTGAAACTCCTTCACATGTCTCCATGCTTGACTGCCCTTTAAAAGTATGTTATTCTATCTGGCACTCTTCATGCATTTTTATGCTCCATTATTTAAAACTGCTTTATGCCTTGCTCTCTAATGAAAATCTGTAACATTTCTCTTTGTTGAGGCATTATGTATGCTTGTTCACTATCACTGTTGTGGGCATGAGCACTGTTGAACTTTGCATAATATCATGAACATGATGAGAAATAATACTATGGCAGAAGAACATGAACCATACAACAATGTTTGAGATGAATGTACTCACTTAAATTGATTGAGTTGATTAAACCCACTGTTCACCTGTAGCTTTCAAAAAGCATTTACATGATTGTTATGAATGAATAGTTGGTTTAATGGCTTTGAAATATGAACTCTCCTTTACTCTTTCACTTGCATACTTCCTTTCTTGATGAACATGATGATTGAAATCTCTTTCTCGGCCCACTTGTAATGAATAAGGGGTAGGATGTTGAGCTCTACCCTTATGGGAGCCCTTTTCTCTCCACATGCTTGATCTTCAAATGATAATCAACTTCATGATTTTCCCTATACCTGCACAAAGAAACAAACGATGTTAGCATAAAACAATATATGATGATGTTGATGTATCTCTTTTTCAGCTCATGTTTCTACACTTCTCTTGATTGTTTCAATGCATGATCAGTAGAATACTACATTATCGTTGATGGTTCATGTAGGTATATTCATAGTCAGAGCTCTAACATCCCTCTCTTCCTTCCTACAGGTCAATGGAGCTCAAAGAAGACAAATGGTGCACCACTTATGTGTCGGCCATCAATCAATAGGCAATGATGATTATGTTTATACTTATGTGATTGTTCCTTTATGCATCTTCCATAGTGTAGTGTGATGCTTATGATGCACTGTAATAGTTACATCCATGGCTTGTGTGGATATTTGATTTCAATCTTATACTCATGAGGGTAAACTGCATTTAGTGAAAATCTGTATAATTGACTTGAAACCCCAATGCGGGTATGCTAAAAGAATAAGCAAGAATTTGTATTATTATTTATTGAAAGGCTGGGCTTAACTCACCATGGCATTTGGTAGTAGAATTTTGAGATACAACACCTATGGGTATTCCTATACCAAATTCTTTTAAAATACTCATGAGGGTAAACTGCATTTGGTGAAAATCTGTATAATTGACTTGAAACCCCAATGCGGGTATGCTAAAAGAATAAGCAAGAATTTGTATTATTATTTATTGAAAGGCTGGGCTTAACTCACCATGGCATTTGGTAGCAGCATTTTGAGATACAACACCTATGGGTATTCCTATACCAACTTCTTTTAAAATACTCATGAGGGTAAACTGCATTTGGTGAAAATCTGTATAATTGACTTGAAACCCCAATGCGGGTATGCTAAAAGAATAAGCAAGAATTTGTATTATTATTTATTGAAAGGCTGGGCTTAACTCACCATGGCATTTGGTAGCAGCATTTTGAGATACAACACCTATGGGTATTCCTATACAAACTTCTTTTAAATTCTGGCTACTTCTATTCATTTCCCTTCAATCAACATATATAATTCTACCCCATTCTCTTTATAATTATTGCTCCCCTTTTGATTGTACAGTAGCTCGGCCTTGCAAACTTCAGTTTGCATGCATTGATCTTTTATATTATTCCAGCTTGCGTCTATAAAGCTTCTTCATGTTTTTTCATTCTCAGCTTATTCTGGAAACAATCTTTCCACATTGTAACTCTTCTTTGAAAATAAACTTGATTGAGAGAACAATTTAATTAATCGAACAAAAACCACAAAACAATGTACTTGATTGTTCCTCTTTCAAAACAATGATCTGCATAACTTAAATTGAATCAACCTTGCATTCTCAGCCAAAATGAAACTGGTTGTTTTACTGAATTATCCACCTTCCTTTATCAAATATAGCAATCATTGAATTGATCTTGTCATTTTATTCTAATGGAAATTTGAAACTCTTTCACATGTCTCCATGCTTGACTGCCCTTTAAAAGTATGCTATTCTATCTGGCACTCTTCATGCATTTTTATGCTCCATTATTTAAAGCTGCTTTATGCCTTGCTCTCTAATGAAAATTTGTAACATTTCTCTTTGTTGAGGCATTATGTATGCTTGTTCACTATCACTATTGTGGGCATGAACACTGTTGAACTTTGCATAATATCATGAACATGATGAGAAATAATACTATGGCAGAAGAACATGAACCATACAATAATGTTTGAGATGAATGTACTCACTTAAATTGATTGAGTTGATTAAACCCACTATTCACCTGTAGCTTTCAAAAAGCATTTACATGATTGTTATGAATGAACAGTTGGTTTAATGGCTTTGAAATATGAACTCTCCTTTACTCTTTCACTTGCATACTTCCTTTCTTGATGAACATGATGATTGAAATCTCTTTCTCGGCCCATTTGTAATGAATAAGGGGTAGCATGTTGAGCTCTACCCTTGTGGGAGCCCTTTTTTCTCCACATGCTTGATCTTCAAATGATAATCAGCTTCATGATTTTCCCTATACCTGCACAAAGAAACAAATGATGTTAGCATAAAACAATATATGATGATGTTGATGTATCTCTTTTTCAGCTCATGTTTCTACACTTCTCTTGATTGTTTCAATGCATGATCAGTAGCATACTACATTATCGTTGATGGTTCATGTAGGTATATTCATAGTCGGAGCTCTAACATCCCTCTCTTCCTTCCTACAGGTCAATGGAGCTCGAAGAAGACAAATGGTGCACCACTTCTGTGTTGGCCATCAATCAATAGGCAATGATGATTATGTTTATACTTGTGTGGATATTTTATTTCAATCTTATGATTTTCATTTTGAAAAGAAAAATGCATCTCAATGCATATTTGTACTATCATTTGAATTCTTGCAATCAAATGGAATTCTATAAATATGAATTACTTGATGAAATAAATGAAAGCATTTGAAATGCTTTGTTGTTTGTATGCTCAATCTTGTACTCCATTTGACTGTGAAACTCTAAAAACAATTTCTTGAAACTCTGTTTCCTCATCTTAATGCATAACTGTTACTTATAAAATGATAAATAAGATGCAATCAACACCTAGCATATGCAGAAATAACTGTATTTCCCACTTTTAAATATAACAGTATTTAGTCAGCTCCACCAATTGAGTTGTAGCAAAAAATTGGTAACAGTACCATAGAAAAAAGGCAACTTGCTTGATTTGAGGAGTAATTCATGATAAATTAGACATAATGAGGCCTTGATTTGGTGTTGTGAGGTCTTTTTCACATCCACACTACGTCTTGGACCCTTTCAAACACATTTAACAATTTCTTGTGAAGGTGTTGTGAAGTGTTGTAAAACATTTCTACACTTTTCTAGACTCTTCTTATTATAATTCATCTAAAAATCACATTTTTACCCTTTATCAAGTCCTATTTTAAAGTGTTGTAACAAGTCTTCACACTTTTCTAGGCTTGTTATCACTATTTACACCTTTCTTATGCTTTATATGACCCCTTCATGCACTCATAAGACTTAATTAAGTGTATTTTTTAATGGAAACCCGAAAACCAACATTAAATGAAAATTAATTCCTGACACCCACTTACAAGCCTAAGGTGGGACCCATTCGACATGGGTGGCGAATGAGTCCCTCTTGGCTCCAAATTCAAAATAAATCAAATTTTCTTTCGGGTGTTTATTTAGAAATACCTTATGTCGGCCTGTGATGAGGTATTATCAGGTTATTAGGGCATAAGTGTATATAAATAAGTGTTTTTCCTCCCATTTCAACCCCCATTAATCTCTCAACTCATTTTACATCTCATTCATCATCTATCTTCTCTCTCAAGTCAAGCAAGCTAGTGTTTTAACATTACAAGTCATTCAAGATCAATCATCATGGCAAGCTAATAACTCCATTATTGCATGCTTCATTACATTCATTTCTCATTTTGATTTAATTACCTTCAAAGGGGTTTGACCAAGGCAAACCCCCATGCCCTAACATTCAACATCCCTCTTTATCTTCTTGTGAGCTTGCATATTTAGACATCTTGGAGGCTTATAAATCATTGAATATTGCATTGCAAATTTTTCCAAGTCATCTCTTCATTCTATAGTGAAAAATATGAACAAAAAGTCATTTTCAGGCTCGAATCTGACAATTTCAAAACCAGACACCTGGAGAAGTAGAAAGTACAGATCAAAGGCTCATGTTTCCACCTTTGAATATTCAGAAATTCAAAAGTGGACTCATTCACCATGGGTGGCGGATGAGCCCCACTTCTAGGCCTATTTTTGGTTTTCTACATTTTTAGACACCCATTTGTCTGAAACGGGTTTTAGAACAATTTCACAGAACAGGGACCAATTCGTCGAAAATGGGGAATGAGTCCTACTAGGCCTAAAAATCAGCATCAACAACATTCCATAATTCATTTCCAGCCTCCATCCATATCTTAGGCACACATTTTCAGTTTCATCCATTTATGTTCAGTTTTGTTCACATTTCTAGGTGTTTTTGCATTACACAATGTGTTTTCAAACAAGTTGCATTTCAATAGTCTTGCATTCTTAATCAATCAATTTTATCGATTAGTTGCATCTTGGTCATTGAATTTATTCTTAATTCCATCATACAATCATTTATTTGAGTGAACCACCTAGATTTGTGGTGTGGGAACTATCTCTTTCCTTTAGGTGAAAGACCCTAATTGAGCAAAAGAGACCTAGCATCTCTAACCATTAAAATCTTTGGTTCAACTTCATATTGATTTCTTCACATAGTCAAAAATTACAAGATGGTGCAGAGCTGCTGGAAGATTGAGACAAGGTGTTCGAGCTAAGACGTGAGCAAATTAGTGTTCCTTTTAACACAAAAAGTCATGAGTACAATTAAACCTAAACTTTGTGCTTTATTTCTAATTATCTTGAATTAGGATAGGTTGTGTTTGTTCTCTTTAGATTTATCTAGCCTGTGTGCTTTAATTATCTTTTTATGCTAATATCATATATAAAACTATTGTGCTCGACCAAATTTGTTTAAATTTGTGTCCTCTAATCGCACCCTAGGTTGCTAATTGAGGGAATTGTGTTTTTAGCTTCTTCCTATTAGAACCCTTATTTTGTTGTGAACTTTCTAGAGTATGCATGGCTCCAAAAACAAAAAATCCTTTTTCTGAACACCCAGCTAGGTTAATCTCCGATTACATAGTCGTCCAACTTAAACCCTCAACTAGCAAAAGAAACCAGGGAGTAGCATTATATTATGGCCCTAAAATTTATGAAGGAATACAAGACAAGCAGGCTTGGGTCAAGGATGCCAAATTTCCTTATACTGGTTGGAAAATGTTTAGAAACTGGTTTGGGAATAGGAATATTGAATATCATATTTTCCATCCTTGGAGATTGGATATGGGGAAGCTTGTAGTCCCAAATGTATATGTGGATGTGGACCTGCTCAAGGACATTGCAGCCAGATGTGTAGAATTGTTAGGGGATGTAATGGGGCTGAGATGGTCAAGATTACCAAGGAAGAGATTGCATAGGTTTTCAAATTGTAGGAATGGAGTGAGGATATGGTTCCCTTTGACATTGAAACCTTCAGAAAGGAATATGAGAATACCAAAATCTTGTTCCGAAAAATGATATTGTTAGTGCATACTGCTTTAGCTAGACACGAAAAGAATAGGAAAAAGATTAGGATTGGAAGAGATGAGAAGGAAAATTTTCCTATGAACTACTTTACCCATTACTTTAGAAAGACTATTTTCTCCCTGTATCAAATTATTGGTTTTGATGCACCTGAAAATGTACCAATTGAATATCTATATATGGCAGGTAGTATTTACTATGCAACCTTTAATGTGGTTTATGATTATGCCACTTACCTAGCAGAGAAGATGCATAAGTGCTTGGTTGAGCTCAAGGGAGGAAAGCATTGGGTAAAATTCTAGTGGTATTCTCTTTTGATGCATATGATCTTCTACAAGCAAGAGAAGTATTTTGGTGAAGACATGTCTTTGAAAAAGGTGGAAGGGGTCCAATGTTGGACCCAAATCCTAGATATGGATGACCAGTGTATTGTGGTATTAAAATGTGTGCAAAAGAAAGTAATACAACACAATAAATGAAACATTATATTAGAGAATTCAAACAATAACAATCTAATTGAATTGAAACAATCAAACTCTCTAAAGTCATCCCATTGTCCTCTATCTCCAAGGATTTTTCAATTAATTATGGCCCTCAGATTGTATGTATGCACATGACTTGTCAAATGAGAACTTGAAGAATAAGATGCTAGAAATTTCATAAACCTTTTTGATGCAGAGGGTCAAGGACTTGCAAGAAACACCAAACAACAAGACTAACAATGTTTTAGTTCTCAACGTTTCAACTAGACACCAACCTGAAGATAAGGCCTCAACTCTGCATTCATGAACTATTTGCTTCCCTTGTGGTTCCAAACCATTGAAATGATCTCAAAGGACTTAACCTACCTTGGCTCAAAGGGTTTTCAAGCCCTAACCCTCTGTTTTGAACAAAACTCACCTTTGCTCCACAACTAGCCTTCTAGCCCTACTAGGCCTCTTGCGGTGATTTTTTGACTTTGCACTCAAACTTTCCAAAGGAAACTCCAAAATAATGATTGAAATAGATGTGGTTTTTGATGATACATAACATATTAGATTCTTGATGGCACTTGTTTTGGAGCACACCAATCAAAAATCTGTTGTTTCCTCAAATTTAGGCCTAATTAGCCCTCTTTTTCAAAGCAACCCCTCTTTAAACTCAACCCCTGACCATGAAACTTTCAGAAGTCTCCTAAAATGACTCAAAAACAAGGAATCCAAGTTTTTAGACCTCTATGACACCTCTAACGCGCTCCAGAACAAACCCCTCCTCAACTTGCCTCAAAAACTAGGGCTTCTTGAAAGCTAACCTTCCAATCACTTCCAGAACTTGATCATTGACTCTACACCATTAGGAAAACATATTTAGTTGATCCAAACTCAAAACTATGCCCCTCATTAAGGCAGATCTTCTGCTACTACACCCTAGCCTCCATCTTCAAGCATTTTTCACAATGAAATCTTGGTGTACACCGTTTGATTCTTCTTTCCTGCACATTTCTTTGTTAGTTTCTTATGATACATGTCATATGTGATCCATTTCATACATTTTCATTCATAATACTCCATGAAATGGATCATTCCTTCATTAGAACTCTCAAAACAGAGCAAAATCTGAACTTTTCCTGTAGATAGTCAATTAAAACGTGCAAGAATTGATCTATTTTCCTTATCAGAACATGTGAGTGGTGTTAAAACATGTAAATAAAAATTACTAAAGCATCCAAATGCAGATAACTTGAATAAGATTCAATGGTTCATCAAAAAAACATAGAAAATTGCAAGAAAACAGAAATTTTGTTGTATTTTCTGAGAACAGTCCGTACAATGCTTTCACCAACCACCTAACCTCCGTACAAATGAAAATTTTAGGGTTATAAACCCATTCTCCAAATGATCCAACCGATTTGGATTGATTACATTGCTTAATTTACTCTAAAACTCTCAAAACTCTCTTTCCCGCCTAAACTAAAATTCAAAAATTTGAAATTGCAAACTTACATTTTATTAAAATCTATCACCTAAAAACTATTGGACCTTCGATATCCAAATTTATTTGACCAAACCAAAGAATTAGAGCACTAATCAAACCCCTAGAACATGATTTTCCCTTTACATTGCATTTTTAACCTAGATTCCTTATCAAGAGCATTAGAACTTTTAACATTCTTATTACATTTATTCATACCAAATGCCATTATAGGCTCCAATAGGTCATAATTGATGCTTTGAATTGTTTGGAAGGTCCTCATGACCCTTGCACTCTCCTGGTTCTTGAAGTGCTCCTTGAAGGCCCTAGGTGCTCCTACACCATTCTCCCCAGGAAAGAAAGAACTCTTGCCCCAAGAAGTGTCCCATGTGTTGCCACCAAAAGACCTTTTGCTCTCATGTGTTTTCATCTTCCAATGAGCAAGTATGTAGTCCCCCAAAGTCACTGTCTTTCTCTTCTACCAATCTGCATTCTTGATAGAACCAAAATATGGATTAGTGTGTCCTCTTTACTGCTTGAGAATAGTAGGTTCTTGTGCCCTGCTCCTGCCCTCATTCCATTGCCTCCTTTGTGAAAGAACTCCACCATTATCACCCTTAATCATAGGGCATTCAATGCCTCCAACCCTGATACTGTCCAAATCCCACAAAGTCTGATTTGAAGGACTGTCCACCACATAACCCTGCTGCAACTTGTCTTTTTTCAGCCTACTAGTGCCTTCCCCTGTTTCACCCTGCTTATTCACCTACAAACTCTTCTCAAAACAAACCACAAAACTATCATTAGACTGCTCCAAAGGAAAAGGAACCAACTGATATCTAACATCTCCTTTGTGAACCAAATATGTGTTAAGAAATCCATCATGCAATGTCCTTCTAGCATACTGCCATGGCCTTCCCAAGATGATATGACCACAGGTCATTGGAATGACATCACAAAGCACTCTATCATGATATGAACCAATTGAGAAATCAACAAAAGCTCTCTTACCAATCTCTACATGCTGTCCTTGAGTTACCCAAGTGGCCTTGTAGGGAGTAGGGTGATCAAAAGTTTCAATCCCTAGCTTGGTTATCATATCAAGTGAAACTAAATTGTTATGTGACCCTGAATCTATGAGCAATCTGTAGATCTTACCATGACTCAAACAATTTGTCTTGAAAATAGTTACCTTTGGTTCTTGATGAAGTCTTTCTCCTTGCTTGACCATAAGAAACTCACCATCAATCACAGGGTTTTCCATGAATGTTTTTGACTCCTCCTTCTTGTATTCTTCTTCTTGTACCAAGTTAGCTCTCCTATCTCTGCCTTTATCAGCTTGTTCCCATTTAGGACACTTGAAGGAAGGATGCCCTGGTTCATTACAATTGAAACATCTACTTGTGAATGGGCCTCTACCTTGTCCAAATCTGCCTCCGCCTCTTGGAGTGTATCCACCTCTTTGATAAGAAAATACTTATTTTCCCTTGTCATTGCTGCCCTTATCATTGCTGCCTTGTCCTTGTTCTCTATTACCTCTACCCCTATTTGAACTACCTCCTCTTCCACCATTGTTTGATCTTTCTCGCTTCCTTTTCACCTTTTCTTCTGCTCTAATGGCCAACTGAAAACATTCTCCCAATGTCCTTGGCAATTGCAAACCAATCTCATCTTGTAGATTGTACCTCAAGCCATTGATATACCTGGCTATTTTCTCATCCTCTTCTTCATAACCTCCTCTGATACTAAGCTTTTGAAATTGCTCAGTATAGGACATCACATCCAAGTCCTTTTGCTTTAAATTCTGCCTCATCCTTTTCACATGAATGGTATGATCAGATGGTAGGAACTGCTCCTTGACCAAACTCTTCATCCTTGCCCATGTAGAGACCTTTGCCAATCCTCTAGCCATCCTATCATTCTGGAAACTAGTCCACCATGTCAATGTTGTGCCTCTCAACTTGGTTTTAGCAAACTTAACCTTCCTCTCTTCATCCATCTCCTCAAACTCAAAGTAGTTTTCTAAGGCATCAAGCCATCCCACCACCTCTTCACTATCCATCTTCCCTTGATAGATAGGAAAGTCTATGTGACTCTTTCCTCCATGACCTTGTACTGCCTTCAACAATCTCAGTAACCTCCTTTCCTCAGGGTCTTCTATCTCATCTGCTGCTTGTTCTTGATTTACCCTCACATGCTCTTTATCTTCATCATTGTCTTCTTGGTCTTCTTGGTCTTCTCTCCTCCTACTCCTCTCAAGGTTATTTATCCTTGCTTGCATGGTCTCTCTCTCCCTTCTCCATAGCCTTTCTTCTCTTGCTCTGGCCTGCTCTCTTGCTGCTTCTTGTTCTCTTCTTTCCCTTCTCTCCCTCTCCAAGATCTCCTTCAACTCTTCCAACTCCCTTGCCAATTGGTTTTTTGGTGCCATTGCTATTTCTCCAATCCTTAAAGGACATAATAACTACTTTGATACCACTCTAATGCAGAGGGTCAAGGACTTGCAAGAAACACCAAACAACAAGACTAATAATGTTTTAGTTCTCAACCTTTCAACTAGACACCAACCTGAAGATAAGGCCTCAACTCTGCATTCATGACCTATTTGCTTCCCTTGTGGTTCCAAACCATTGAAATGATCTCAAAGGACTTAACCTACCTTGACTCAAATGGTTTTCAAGCCCTAACCCTCTGTTTTGAACAAAACTCACCTTTGCTCCACAACTAGCCTTCTAGCCCTACTAGGCCTCCTGCGGTGATTTTTTGACTTTACACTCAAACTTTCCAAAGGAACCTCCAAACTAATGATTGAATAATATGTGGTTTGTGATGATACATAACATACTAGATTCTTGATGGCACTTGTTTTGGAGCACACCAATCAAAAATCTGTTGTTTCCTCAAATTTAGGCCTAATTAGCCCTCTTTTTCATAGCAACCCCTCTTTAAACTCAACCCCTGACCATGAAACTTTCAGAAGTCTCCCAAAATGACTCAAAACCAAGGAATCCAAGTTTTTAGACCTCTATGAAACCTCTAACATGCTCCAGCACAAACCCCTCCTCAACTTGCCTAAAAAACTAGGGCTTCTTGAAAACTAACCTTCCAACACTTCCAGAACTTTCTCATTGACTCTACACCATTAGGACAACATATTTAGTCTATCCAAACTCAAAACCATGCCCCTCATTAAGGCAGATCTTCTGCTGCTACACCCTAGCCTCCATCTTCAAGCATTTTTCACAATGAAATCTTGGTGTACACCGTTTGATTCTTCTTTCCTGCACATTTCTTTGTTAGTTTCTTATGATACATGTCATATGTGATCCATTTCAAATATTTTCAGTCATAATACTCCATGAAATGGATCATTCCTTCATTAGAACTCTCAAAACAGAGCAAAATCTGAACTTTTCCTGTGGACAGTTAATTAAAACGTGCAAGAATTGATCTATTTTCCTTATCAGAACATGTGAGTGGTGTTAAAACATGTAAATAAAAATTACTAAAGCATCCAAATGCAGATAACTTCAATAAGATTCAATGGTTCATCAAAAAAACATAGAAAATTGCAAGAAAACAGAAATTTTGTTGTATTTTCTGAGAACAGTCCGTACAATGCTTTCACCAACCACCTAACCTCCGTACAAATGAAAATTTTAGGGTTATAAACCCATTCTCCAACTGATCCAACCGATTTGGATTGATTACATTGCTTAATTTACTCTAAAACTCTCAAAACTCCCTTTCCCGCCTAAACTAAAATTCAAAAATTTGAAATTGCAAACTTACATTTTATTAAAATCTATCACCTAAAAACTATTGGACCTTCGATATCCAAATTTATTTGACCAAACTAAAGCATTAGAACACTAATCAAACCCCTAGAACATGATTTTCCCTTTACATTGCATTTTTAACCTAGATTGCTTATCAGGAGCATTAGAGCTTTTAACATTCTTATTACATTTATTCATACCAAATTGCATTATAGGCTCTAATAGGTCATAATTGATGCTTTGACTTGTTTGGAAGGTCCTCCTGACTGTTGCACTCTCCTGGTTCTTGAAGTGCTCCTTGAAGGCCCTGGGTGCTCCTGCACCACTTTCTACATGATTGATTGCTAAATGATGTGTTGTAGATGATTGTGCTAAGATTATGATAATTCTATGATATTGATAATGAAAATAGTATGATGCAACTATAGAAATTAAGATGCAGTTAGTGCTAAAGCCATGATTTATTAAACTAAATGATACTAAGATGCAAATGCTAAAATTCTCAATACTAAAATGCCAAGACCACAATGAAATTTCTACATAATGTACTTATGCTCAATACTTTATATGAAATGTTGTAAATGAGGTTGCATCTATAGATTTCTCCAAGGCACAGGCTTATGTGGCAGGATTGAATGATCTAGATTTGATCTAGAGAGATGGACTGTCGAGAGTGAAAAGGTTGGAGAGAATGAAGGAGAGTGTTCCCTTTAATAGAAAAAATTGCCAAGTGTGAGAGGAATCAAATGGAGGTGAAAGCCAAATGTCTCAAAATTGGTTAGGATTTGGAGATAAATGCCAATTTAAATATTAAGAATATTTAATTTCATGAGACACATGATGAGGTGGAAGATGAGAGGTTAGTAGAAATGTGACTAAATTCAAATATAAAATTCGAATTTAATAAAAGGGAGTTAATTAAATCAAACAAATTATTTAAAGTTATTTATTTAATTAAAGCATGAAGAAAGTGATTTAGAATAAGAAGAATTTACAAAAGTGAGATATATAAATAAATTTGTCAATTTATTTATAAGTAGAAGAATTAAAGATTTATTAATCAAATAACTAGTATTTAATTAATTTCCTCTAGACCAATTTTAGGTGTGTACATTTTTCCCCTCTTTGAAGTGATGTGTTTGTGACACATTGCTTCAAAGAAAAAAATTGCTAATAAAAATTTTGATATGCCAAAAATTTTGTTGATAAAAATTTCGATATGCCTCAGACACTGATTTTTTGAATGATGATGGATATATGCCCCCTCAGGAGATAAATCGGGGATTTTTTGAATTTTTGATGATTTTTAAGATTTTTTTATGAGTTTCAAATTTTATGATGTTGAAATGATTTATCTCCCGATAAATCATACTGATCCTACCATATTTGATTAATTGATTAATTAAGGCCCTTGAAAAATAAAATAAATCCCACTTAATTACCCCCTTAAAAGGTAAAAAGATGTGAAAATGAGCTCATTTGAGTCATTTACATTTTGGTGATTGAGTTGATTAAGAGATTAAGAATTTTGAGCAAAATGGTGATCCCATTCCAAATCCACTAATTTGAGCAAGTTCGATGCCACAACTACCCGACTATGTATGGACCTCCGGTGCGTACCCTGAGAAACCCCTTATTGAAATTTGAAACATGTTTTCCCACATTTTTTATGCGTTTGAAGTTTGTTTTTAGCATTTTAGTGCATTATGCATCCAATATAGTGCATAGGGTTTTTCAGTGCATGTGTGCCTAGGTTTAGCACATAGGTTGTTTGTTGTAGCACATATGGATCTTTAGCTTATTGATGTCAACTTTTAGTGCATTTGGTAAATGTGTTAGCGCATACAATGATTTAGCGCATAGGTTGATTTTATCAGTGCATCCATAGAATTTTGTAGTGCATATAGTGTTTTGGTGCATAGATGGCACAGAATGACACATATGGTAGTTTAGTTAGCGCATCTAAGGTTTTAGCACTTTGAGACCTTGTTTGAGCACATTTATGAAGTTTTCTAGCGCATCCATGTTTTTAACGCATAAAAGCATTGTTTTAGCGCATTTACACCAGAATGATGAAATTTTGATTGTTCTCCTTGTTTTCAATGTTTGATAATCACGTCAGCTATTGATTTGATGATGTTTTATATGATAGTTGATGATTGATCTCATGATAGGTGAGAATCAATGATAGGATAATGATGATTGACCTCATGATAAGTGAGGATCAATGATAGACGCTTGTCAAGATTTGATTCAAATCTCCTTAGAGCTGATTAGGTTGATAGGTTGATTGATAGGATTGTTGATTTGTGATATGTTATGATTATAAGAGGAGTTTAGGGTTCTCCAGTCTCGGGAGCAATTCTTGAAGACCTGGGAAATGATTCCACAGCTAGTGTAGGCTGATGTAGATTTGATTGGGTGATGCGGGTTGACATCTTTGATGGATATGCCCTAGTATAGGATCAACAGGGGACTTCTGACTGCTTTGGCTGAGAGGTGGCATAGTGACCACAACACATTTCACTTAGCCACTCGTGAGATGACAGTTATGCCAGAGGATGTGTATCATATCTTGGGGATTCCTATTGTTGGTGAGCTAGTTAGATATGATTAGATAGAGCAAGATGGTACTGATGCACTGAGGAGGATCTTTCATGATGATGAGATTAGTGGATATGAGCTTCCATGGTGGGAGATGGTTACTTTATATCAACCATTACCTTGGAGTGGCTAGTATATAGTTGGAGTTACACTATTACAAATTTGGGTGTGGGAGCACATAGTTGTCATGTGGCTAATGGTGGATAGGGATCGTCTAGTTAGCAGACCATATGTTTTTGGGTATACAAGTATAGTTTTTCAGCATAAGTTGGGAAAATTGGAGTACTGGTGATGATTTTTGGATGATCTAGAGATAATCATATGGAGACCATACTTGGATTGTGAGCAATGGTCTGATGATGATGAGGATATGCCATATGTGCTCACTTTGAGGTACCTGATTGGTCAGACACAGTTCATTATCAAGAGATTCTTGCTCATGAGGGTGTTTCATCAGTATGGAAGAGTTTAGGTTATGCCCTAGGGAGTTGCACTGTATGCCAGGAGATGACAGGACACTCTAGAGTGGGGACCTACTCTATCCTATGATGCAACCTGCAAGGAGTACTTCATATTGCAACCACAGACATGGGATTACCTACCACAAATGATAGATGATTACTCTCAGTATTTCCATGCACATGTTGTATTGAGGATATCGAGTCCAGATGATCCAGTACCAACATTGGATGATGATGAGAGGGAAACACCACATGCACCTAGATGGATGAGAGATAGGGGAGATGGAGATGAGGAGGAGGGAGATGGATGTGATGGAGGGGATGGTGGAGATAGAGGTGGTGGAGATGGTAGAGATGGAAGTGATGGAGGTGTTGGAGGTGGTGGGATGGTATTGGATGTGAGAGTGGCTTGGAGGAGGAGATCCACTGTGTCTGTAGGACCTCAACAGATTTAGATTCGTTTGCCATCACATCAGCAACAAACACAAATAGCTGCTTTACAAACATAGGTGCAGACTTTGCAGGCGCAACTATCATAGGCCCAGGCAAGGATACAGGCACATGAACAGGCACAGGCATAGGCATAGGCACATATTGCTACTCATAGCAGAGAGAGACGTCTTGAGGCAGAGATGTGAGCATGCAGAGGCCTTATCAGAGAAGTTATAGCAAGTTGTTGATGGGACCAGTACAACGGATATGCTCAGAGAGGTACATAATGCAACTGGAGAGGTCGAGTATTATAGGTTGCAATATTATGAGGCAGTTCCTCCAGAGCAACGTGCCCCTAGCTATGCTTAGTTGATCAGTGCCAGATTAGGTTGGAGCCACTCATAGATGATGAGCAACGGTGTGACAGGGCCACCTTCCAGGGATCTAGGTGTAGGTCCCTCCGGTGGTGCATCTGGAGGGTTTGTGAGGTCGACAGTGTCTAGGGGTAGCAACACATAACTCTTGTTCACATTTGATATATTTGAGACTTGATGTATACTTTGATTCAGTCAGAGACATGATTATTCTTCCATTTTGATGATGTATCTCTTCACATTTTACGATATCATTATACATTTGACATTTTTTTTGAGATTATATATGAGATGCAGTGGATATTATTGATCTACATGTGTTTGTCTATATGCTTGTATGATGGATGCTTATGATGGATGCATTTAATTTCTATTCTATATGTTATGTGATGTTTATATGTGATGATGCAATGATTATGTATGTATGCAATAATGAAATGATGATGCATGGTTTATGATTCTATATTCCTTATGAATAATTCATTTTATGCTATATGGGATGGATATGATTATGCAAATGAAATGCAATGCCCTTTATGTTTTTTTTTAATTTTTTGAATGAAAATATATGATCTAATGTATGGATGGATGTATGATGATTCTAATGCATATATGGTATGATAATGTTTATGCAACTACATGTGAATGATCTTGTTTCTGTTAATGTCAAATGTACTCAATATTTTAATGAGAGAGATAAAATAATTTTGCAATTAGCCAGTCTTGGAGAATCTAAAATGCAGATGCAAAACTAATATGGATGCAATCTATCTTAACCATGAAAATCTAAATATGCACCATTGTCATTTTGTCAGCTAATTTTTCGTGCTTGGTATCAGCATTGAGCCTTTTTAATATGTTAAAAGTTAGTACAAACATCGATGGTATAATTAGACCATGATGACCTGAGAACAACTTCCATGGAGTTTTGATATTGCAAGGTAATACAAGTATCTAGGAATAATTGGACCGAGATGACTTGAGTATTGCTTGCATAAAACAGACAAGAGTTAATCATTTTCCTATACAAATTTAGAATGTCATCAATGATACTTTGTAGAGCATGTCTCATGACAATTTCCATAGTAGAAATGATTAACTCACAGACAACAAACATAAAAAAATCATACTCCATAGCTTCTCTAGTCCATGACATCCTTGAGTTGCTCCATAGAAATGATAACAAAAACCAAGATACAATAGTTGAACATTCATGCTAAAGTGATTAAACCATGATTCAAAAGAGTATCATCCAGTTACATTTGTTTTGATCGATTTTGTTGTTAATTTCGATGGTTGATTTTTGAAAATCATGATTGATGTTCAATGTTGAGTTTTATTTTCGTTGTGATTGTTGTGTTTGTTGTGTTGTCTTACTATTTGTTTTCCTGTTGTTTTAAGCTCAAAATAGATTGCCCCCAGTGAGTTTAGGATTTTGTCCCTAGTGAGGAACCAACCATTTATTATGGATATGCACAATGATAACCAAGCCAGGATGAGACATGACCGTGATGCCCAGATATGTACATTGAGGTTCTTTCGATGATCAGGCATAGTGATGGTGAAAAGCGGATGACCGAAACACGTGATAATAGATGAAAAAGTTGATCTATTACAAATAAAGCATATTGCCAGGTTTTCACTATTTGTTTTTATTGCACTTTTTTAGATTATATGTTTTTTTTTTGTCACCAAGATGCCCGCTTTTTCACTTTTTTGTATTTTTTTAATTTTGATTTTTTCTGATTTTTTTTGGATTTTTGATTTTTTTTGATTTTTTTGAATTTTGGATTTTTCTGATTTTTTTGTATGTTTCTGCTTTTTCTGACCGTTCACTAGATGAGTTAGGTGTAAAAATTCTTGAGATGAAGACTATTGATGGGTTCTTCAAATAGGTCCCCTTCAGGTGTAGACAACCGATATGCACTAGATCCAAAGACTGATACAATGACAAAATGATGTAGCCAATTAGGTTCAAATTTTCCCTTCCTTTCCCTATCCTGTCGATTGCAAGGATTTTCTTTTAGGACCAAGTCACCAACCTGAAATGTTCTTGGTTTGACCTTGTGATTATAGCTTCTTGACATTCTTTGTTGATAGGATTTTAGGTGATTAACTGCATGTTGATGGTGTTCATCTAACAATTCCAATTCTTGTAGCCTAGATACTCTATAATCTTCCTCTGAAATAATTCCCTTCAAAGACACCCGTAGGGAAGGTAACTCAACCTCGATAAGTAAAATGGCCTCTGACCCATAGACAAGGGCATATGGTGTGGCTCCTGTAGGAGTGCGAATGCTAGTACAGTATGTCCACAAAGTAGGGTCTAATTGAACATGCCAATCACATCCAGCATCATTGACAGTTTTCTTTAGGATCTTCAAGATGGTTTTGTTTGAATTCTACTTGGCCATTCTCTTGAGGGTAGTATGGTGTGGAAAATCGATGCTGGATGTGGAATTTTTCACAAAGTTCTTGGACATCCTAGTTTTTGAAAGGTCTACCATTATTAGTGACAATGGAGCTAGGGATGCCATATCGACAAATAATGTAATTCAGGATGAAGGAGGCAATTTTCTTACCCATGATGGTGGTTAAAGGGACAAAATCAATTCACTTTGTGAAATAATCTATGGTTGTGATTATGAATTTGTTCCCATTAGAGGAAGACAAATAATTTTTCCCACAAGGTCAAATCCCCATTGACAAAAAGGCCAAGTTGATGTGAATGGTTGCAACTCCTATGTCAGTGCATGAATTAGGTTTCCATGGACTTGACATTTCTTGCACTTGTTAACAAATTGGAAGGATTCTTTCGCCATGTTTGGCTAGTAATACCCCAATCGTAGGAGTTTCTTAGCTAGAGTAAGACCACTTGAATGAGTTCCATAGATACCTTCATGAACCTCTCATAAAGTGGTTTCAGATTCGTTACGTTCAAGACATCGAAGGAGAGTACCATCGAGACCTTGTTGATAAAGTGTATTAGCTATCAAGGTATGTCAAGCTGATTGACAGATTAAGTTTAATTTTTGGTTTTAGGATAGATCTGGTGGTAGGGTATTGTCTTTTAGATAGGTGTAGATATTCCCATAGATAGAAGAATCAACCTCAACTAAGTGGTACAAAACTTGGGATTCAAGGTTATTATAGGTGGGGTTAAACAATTGTTCCACCATTAATTCATAAAGAGCTCATTTTTTTGGTATCTGTAGAAGAGAGGCAATGGTTTCCATGGCATCTACAACTTTGTTGTACACTCTGGGAATTGGCTCAAATTTGATTTCAACAAAGTACTTCTTGAATTCATCCACCATTCTTTTGTATGACATCAACTTGTCATCCTTTGTTTGATAGTCATCATTAACCTGATTTATGACCAATTGAGAATCTTCATAGACTTGTAACTCTGTGATTTTCCATTCCACTGCTACCTTAATACCAATGATTAATTCTTCATACTTAGCTCTTTTTTTAGTGCAAGGAAACATCAACCTGTAAGAATTTGGAATGGTGTGTCCTTGAGGAGTAACAAATAACATTCCAACACCTGATCCATGTTGCGTGTAAGATCCATCAAAGTATAACATCCACTGTTGTGTTGAAACTATGAGGACATCTTCATCTATAAATTCAATATGCATGGGATGATCATCTTGCAATGGTGCTTCAGCTAATTGATCCACTATTGCTTGGCCCTTGATTGATTTTATATCCATATATTGGATGCCAAATTCACTCAATATCGTTATCCACTTTTCTAGTCTTCCTGTCAAATTGGCTTTGCTGAGTAGATATTTTAGTGGATCTATCTTGGCTATTAGTTTGATGGTATGTGTTAACATGCAGTGTCACAATTGTTGAGTAGCAAACATTACTGCTAAACATGATTTTTCAATGAATGTGTAGTTAATCTCATAGCCATTCAATGTCCTACTGATGTAGTAGATCGCCCTTTCCTTTCCTACAGAATCTTCATGTGTTAGGAACGCTCCCAGAGATACCTCAATAGTGGCTATGTAAAGTAAAAGTGGATTTCCCTCTGTTGGTGGTACCAAGATGGGTAGAATCATCAGATATTGTTTTAGTTGATTAAAAAAAGCTTCACACTTTTCATCCCATCTAAAGGAAACATTCTTGTGCAGAAAATTTGTAAAAGGATGACTTTTTTTTGCTAGTTGAGTGATGAATCTCCTAACGGACTGAAATCTTCCTTGCAAGGATCTTAGTTGGTTGATATTCTTAGGAGGAAGCATTTCCATGATGGCTTTAACTTTTGTTGGGTCTACTTCAATGCCTTTAGCTGAGACTATGTATCCTAAGAGTTTAGTTGATGTCACTCCAAATACACACTTTTTTGGATTTAAACACACATTAAACTTCTCCAATTGGGTGAATATTTTATCTAGGATTTCCAGATGTCCTTCCTTGGTGTAATATTTTTCTAGCAATTCATCTACATAATCCTCCATGAATGTGTGCATCATGTGATGAAAGATTGTTGTCATCACACGTTGATAGGTGGCTCCTACGTTCTTTAACCCAAAAGGCATGACGTTCCAATAAAATGTACCCATGGGCATGTGAAAATTGTTTTGTCTTGCTCTTCTGGTGCAATTTTTATCTAATTATAGCCTAAAAATCCATCCATGAGGGATAGCATTTCATGTCCAGTTGTTAAGTCCACGATGATGTCTATGTTAGGAAAAGGAAAGTCATCCTTTGGACAAGCTTTGTTAAGGTCTCTAAAATCTGTACATATTATGATACTATTGTTAGGTTTAGAGACTGGTACAATATTTGAGATCCATTTTGCATAGTCAATTGGGCGAATGAATCCTGCGTCCAATAATTTCTTCAATTCTAATTTCACCAATAGGGTGATGTGTGAATGCATTTTCCTCAATTTTTTCTTTACTGGCTTCACTCCAGGTGGTAGATATAAGTGATGCATTATTAGATCTAGATCTATTCCTAGCATGTCAGAATAAGACCAAGAAAATTTGATTTTTCTCTCTTGAAAGAATTTGGTAAAACTTGGTTTTTCCTGCTCTGTCATGGATGCTGCTAGATGTAGAGTCTTGACTATTTTAGCTGTACCAATGTTGATGGATTGTGCGGGGTCAACCAGTACTAAAGATCTCTCATGATAGTGCTCGGGAAGAGTGTCAAATCTCCCATCCTTCAGTGCCTCAGAGAGGTTTCCACCATTGGATACACACTTTATTTTTACTTTTTCTTCATCTAATACTGCCATTAAATGGATTTCACCATTACATCAATTTTTGATATTCATCATTTTGTAGCTAAGATATTTGGCACTCCCCTTGTTCAAAGCTTCGTTATGAGATTCATTGGTGGAACTTGTTTTTGGATTTTCAGAACAAAGGAAGTTGACAATGGCGTTATCATTTGGAAAGGTAGGGATTTCAATCAGCTCAGTTTGTTCCTAGTCAATAAGTTCGGGGTGTACCAATGGTAAGGAATCATTAGATTGATTTAAGTCACAGGTGGTAAGATTCATAACGTTTTCAAGTTGTTTGATAGAAATGTCAAGGTCTATGATGTTACTCTCCTCCAAATCATCTATCTCGCTCAATGTCTAATCATCCTGACTAGAGTCATCAATATGTAGTGATCCAAATTCAAGTGGTCTAGACCCTGAACTTTTTCCCTCCATACATATGGGTGTATACCTCTTTATCACATCAATTTCTTTTTCTTCAAAAGATACTTCAGATAGTGAGTCCCATTCATATTCATTGGAGTATGTTTCAGAACTAGCTTGTAATTAGAGGATTCGCTCATAAATCTACTGCTTGGCTTCTTCTTTGGTCTCTTCTTTGTATCCTAGTCATGTCTTGTCTTTTGGATTGATTGTAATAGGCTAAATTGGTTCCACAATACCTTCTTTTCTTTTTCCCATAGGACCTTTTCATTCATATCCCATCTTTTCTAGGATTGTAAACCCTTTGCCATATTGCTCTGTTTGTACATTGGAAGTTGTTGTTTGGGATTTTTCTTCATCTTTGTACAACCAATTTAAAAAATCCTTGTCTTCAAATTCATCCACTAGAGTGCCTACTTTTACAAACTTACCATCAAAGATTGTGATGGGTTGTGAGGATTGTTGTCTTGATGTTGATGGTTATCCATATGATTTCAGAGAAGGCAGTAGTTGTGAGATACATAAGGACTTCTCAGAAGAATATTCACCCATGCCTTTGTCTTTCAACTAATTTTTTTTCTCAAATATTTTCAACAAATCATTTAGTTGAATTTCATTGCTTGATGAAGTGGAATCACCAATACCTTTATCTTTTGATTGAACCATTTTCTCATAATAATTTGACAAAGAATTTAGTTGGCTTTCATTGCTTGATGAACTACGAGTGATAACTTCCCTGTTGTGTGGTACAAAAGTATCTTGTACTGTCTTAAGAGTGTTGCAATATTGAGGATTGTTGGAATCAACTAAAATGGTGATCTATTGCCCATTGAAGAGAAATTTCAAGCATTGATGATACGTTGATGTCACTGCTTGCATCTCATGGATCCAACATCAACCCAAGAGTATGTTATATGTCAAATATTTGTCCAAAACTTGGAAAACTATATCTTTTTGAATCAGTCCCACTTCAATTGGCAAGAAAATCAATCCTTGAGAGGATCTTTCTTCATCATCATAGGCTTTGATGGTGATTTTTCTTCTGGAATCTATTGCATTTTCTAAGAATCCTAGTGCATGTACAAGCTTTAAAGTATAGATATTTAGACTAGCTCCTCCATCTATCAGAACGTGTTTGACCCGATGTTTATGGATTATAACCTCAATGTGGAGTGGTGCGTTGTGTGGATGAGTAAGGGATGCGTCATCATTTTATAAAAATGATAGACAATGAAGTGTAGTCAAATGTCCCACAATGGCTTGGAATTGAAAAACTTCCAAATTGGTAGGTACTGTAGTGTCCACTAGAGCTTTTTCTAGAATATCCTTATGGGTTGGTAAATTTTTGAGAGGTTCTAGTATGGATATTTGCACTGAGATATTTTGATATTGGTCCACAATGTTGTATTGATTTGATGGGGAAACAGGTGTTTTAGAAGTGCTTACCTTCAATACATACTTAGGCTGAGCTCTTGTGGTCACATTTACTGGCTGGTTGTTTTGTTTGTCTTTGATTTTAATGACATTAATTTGATTATTAGTTGCAACAACGTCTTGTTTGATGTCATTGATCTAATTTGAATTGATGTTGATGTCATTGAGTTGATTTTCAGTTGTAGCAGCGCCTTGTTTGAGGTCATTGATTTGATTTGATTTGATGTTGATGTCATTGAGTTGATTTTCAGCTATAACAATGTCATTGATTTTATTTTCAGCTGCAACAAGGTCTTGTTTGTCATTGGTTTGATCATCAACTACGGAAATGTGAAGGATGGTGGTGTCATAGACATAGTTCACATTTTTCCCTTTGGTGTTTGTTGAAGAGGATTCCCCTTTTTCATAGTTAGGTAAAGGGTTCTTGTATGCTCCATGATTAGCATTTGTTCAAGGTCCTTCTATTGATATTTCATTTCTATCGATTAAATCTTGCACCAAATGTTTCAGTTGCATGCAATCATTTGTTGTATGGACCTTGTTTTTGTGAAAATCACAATAATGTGCATCATTCAACCATGATGGTTTAACTTGTGGTTCCCAATCGCGTGCCTCTGGTAATGTGATAAGATTAGCTGCAAGAAGATCTTTTAATGCTAATTCAAGGGACTATCCCAAAGGTGTAAATCTTCTTCGATTTGATGGTGTTCGATATGGTGGTGGTTTAGATTCAGTATTGTTTTCATTGTTGTTTTGTTTGGTGTTTTTATTAGTGTTTTAATTGGTCTTGGGGCTAATTCCTGATAGATTGAAGAATAGTTTGGCATTATGTGTTTCTGCTACACCATCATTACTAGCATTCTTGTTTCTTTTCCATAATTTGGGTTTCTCATTGTTGTTATAATGATTGGAGGAGTTTGTTGAGTTATTTCCTTCATTATAGATTTTTAATACCCCTCTTTTAACCAAGGATTCTTCAATTTTAATTCCATTTTCAATCATCTTTTCAAAGTTGGGTGGACATTGCAATTTGAGTCTATAGCTCATCTCATTATTTATATTATCAATGAAGATTTCCATCTTTTCCTTTTCTGGTATAGGATGATCAAATCTAGCAAAAAATCTTCTCCATCTCTATAAAAATATGAGAAATGATTCACCATTTTTCTATTTTCTATTGGAAAGATCTTTCATGGTTATCTCGTGTTGGATATTGTATGAGTATTGAGTGATGAATTTTTTGACCAGCTCTTCAAAGGACCTAATGCCTAGTGGGAGTTTTGAAAACAATTCCATACAATGGCCACCCAAACTTTGTGGAAACAATCTCATCATATAGGTCTCTTCATGTGCGAACTCTAATCTCATGGTGTGAAATTCTCTTACATGATCTATAGGATCATATTTTCCATTGTACTTGTCATATTTTGGAAGATCACAGTTTGGTGGGAATGGTATCATGTTCAAACTTCTATCAAAAGGATAAGGGCAAATGTCTTGTAGCAGATATATTTTTGTGGTTCCTCTTTGCATGTCTTGAATCTATGTTTAAAGATTTTGTATTTGTTGGGTCAAAGCATTCATTGGATCAATATTTCATGAATCAACCTCTGTTCTTTTGGGAGCTCCTTTCATTTTTTTTACATCAAATTCATCTAGTAGTTTCACACCTTGGATTGCCAACATCAAATGGTATTTCTCTCCATCTTTTTCAAAAATATTCTCCATGAACTTGTGGAATTTGGGGGTCTTGTTGAGTTGTTTTAATGTCTTCATCAATGATTTCATCATTTTTAGGTTGGTGGAATCTATGAAAGGGATTTTCTTCACCTTCAGCCATGGTGGTTTGTGTTTCAATTTCTTGTTCTTTGAGTTTTTCTTTCTGGGCTCTTGTTAAAATAGGCATGCAAGTGTTAAAGTTTACTATACTTTGATCTTTGTTTAGCAATGCCAAGGAGATTCCTAAGTCAAAATAGAATGATGGATTCTATTGATGAGACTAAGGTGATAAATCTAATTACAACGTGTTGTTTCGTGATGGGGATAATAGATACTGATGATGAAAATTAGCTAGCAACCAGATGATAGGTTTGATGATTTAGGCACTTTAAGATGGTTTGATCCAAGTTTAGTTGAAGGAATTTCACTTGAAAAATATAGTTTCTTCAAGTTTAAACTATTGTGGTGATAAGTAATGATTTGTGCTATGGAAAGAATCCCTAAATATGATGTTACTTATCTAACAGACGTCCAAATTAGCTCTCTATTTGTGACTCAGATGGATGCACTAAAACAGGGACTAGATGCGCTAAGAGATGACACAAATACACTAAAAAATGTCTTGGATGCACTAGACTATACCCTAGATGTGCCATAATAGGAAATAGATGTGCTAAAAGATCTGATGAATGTGCTGGAAAAGACTATGAATGCATTGAAAGATGTTACATATGCGCTAAAAAAAGCTAGAGATGCACTAGACTACCCCTAAGTATGTGCTAGTACAGAAAGCTGAAGTGTTGAAAACTAAGGTAAATGTGATAGAATATGGATCAAGTGCATTGAAAGGTGAAGCCAATGAGCTAGAAAAAACCCTATATGTGTCAAAAAATGCTATGGATGCGCTAAAACATGCCAAAGATGCGCTAGACTTCCCCTAAAGATTTTTTGAGTTATCTAATAGATGTTCAACTTAGTTCTCTATTGGAATATCAGGTAAATCCATTGGAAAATGGATTAAATGTGCTAGAATATGGTCTAAATGCGCTAAAAGGTGGGATGAATGCACTGAAACAGAAACTAGATGTGCCAAAGTATGAGTTAAATGAGCTAGAAAAGAACTCAAATGTGCCAAAATATGGGTTAATTATGCTAGAAAATAACTCAGATGCACCAGAATATGGCCTAAATGCACTGACAAATGTGTCAAATGCACTAAAATAGAACTTGGATGTGCTAAACTAGAAATGGTCCCTATTTTCTAAAAAGTTTGTTTGGTTTTCTTGTTTTCAACTCAATGAACTAGCTATTCTTGGTGAGTGATCTTCTGAACAATAAGTTTGACTGGTTTTTCTTGTTTGTGAACCATGTGAATTAAGTGTTTTTAAATGGATGATCTCTTGAAAAATGATTTCAAACACATTAGAAGTTGTAAAACAATTATTTCACCCTATGATCTAAACATTAAGTGTATGTTCAAGGATTTGGTCTAATCCCTTTGATTTCCATAGGTATTAAATAATAGCAAATAGATCAATCACTTTTCTAATGTCAAGGGTCATTTATAATATCACAACCCACATCTTAGAACTACATTAGTTCACACAACCCTATCACCCCCTAGAGGGTGCCTATATTTTTTCCTTTCCTAGGTCTTAACCAAAGTTAAATCCTTCACTTTTGGCCAGTAATCCCTTGTACTTATATGGTGAGTATCTTGGGGGAAGATTCTTCCCTCCCCTTGCACTATGAATATTAAAAATGTTCAGAAAGTGACTCAACTGGCTACTACACTTAAAGTTCTTAGTAAGGGTTTTCGTTCGGTGCAGAAAATGATAAGCTCCCTCAAGAGACCTCCCAACCTTTAGAATAAAGGCTTTTGGGATGGTTATCAATGCACACTACCATTCACTGGGAGTTTCCTCACAATCACATTTGATTATAGTGGGTTGGAATAGTTGGCTTTAGCCGTTCCCACTTAGGTCATTCTTGTAGGGTGAGTACTTTTTCCCACTACAACAGGCCTTCTAAAGGTGCTATTACAATAAATGAAAGAGTGTGTTTGGCATTCTGGTCACCCAGTGAAGGGGAGAGCATAGGCCTATCACTTTACAAGCACAACATACATGGTGTTCATTAACCTCTCTAATTAAACTAGATGCCTAATTTAATCAAAGGAAAACAATAATAACTCTAGCTCCTGCAAAGACCATTAGTAGTTTCACATAATTTTCTTTGACAATGTTTAAATCACCTGCACAATAGAAAGATATCGATTAGCTTCTGGAATTTTAAGTTTCTACAAATAAAGTTGAATGCGCTAAAACATAAACCATATGCACTAAAAAATTAACTATATGCACTAAGAAACACCCTAGATGAGCTAATCTGGAAAGAAAAAATAAAACTCAAAGTCCTATATGCATCGAAAGAGCAACCAAATGCGCTGCAAGATCACATGGATGTGCTAGAACAGGGCTTGAATGCGCCAGAAGAACAATTGGATGCATCGAAGCAGAGACTAGATGCGCCAAAAGAGTAGACGGATGCAGTAAAAGATCCTTCAAGTGCGCTACCTTGAAATTCACAATCAAACCTGCAAACAAAAAAACTTACCAAAAAATGTTAAAAACGGGGCTAGGCCCCATGGTGGGTGCCAAAATGTATTGCGGTATTAAAATGTGTGCAAAATCAAGTAATACAACACAATCAATGAAACATTATATTAGAGAATTCAAACAATAACAATCTAATTGAATTGAAACAAACAAACTCTCTAATGTCGTCCCATTGTCCTCTATCTCCAAGGATTTTTCAAGTCATTATGGCTCTCAGATTGTATGTATGCACATGACTTGTCAAATGACAACCTGAAGAATGAGATGTTGGAAATGCAATAAACCTTTCTACATCATTGATTGCTAAATTATTTGTTGTAGATGATTGTGCTAAGATTATGATAATGCTATGATGCAACTACAAAAACTAAGATGGAGCTAGTGCTAAATCCATCATTGATTAAACTAAATGATACTAAGATGCAAATGCTAAAATTCTCAATGCTAAGATGCTAAGATCACAATGAAATTTTTGCATAATGTACTTATGCTCAATTCTCTATATGAAATTTTGTAAATGAGGCTGTATTTATATATTTATCCAAGGCATCCAGGATTATGTGGTAGGATTGAACGATCTGGATTTGATCTGGAGAGATGGACGGTCGAGAGTGAAGAGGTTGGAGAGAATCAAGGAGAGTGTTCCCTTTAATAGAACAAATTTCCAAGTGTGAGAGGAATCAAATGGAGGAGAAATCCAAGTGTCTCAAAATTGGTTAGGATTTGTTGGAGATAAATACCAATTTAAATATTAAGAATATTTAATTTCATAAGACACATGATGAGGTGGAAGATGAGAAGTTAGTAGAAATGTGACTAAATTCAAATATAAAATTTGAATTTAATAAAAGGGAGTTAATTAAATCAAACAAACTAATTAAATTTGTTTATTTAATTAAAACATGAAGTGATTTAGAATAAGAACTTACGAAAGCGAACTATATAAATAAATTTGTCCATTTATTAATAAGTAGAAGAATTAAAGATTTATTAATTAAATAACTAGTATTTAATTAATTTCCTCTAGAACAATTTTAGGTGTATACAACTAGAAGTTTGATTATGTGGTTTTCCATAATGTCTTTGCATCCAAGTTGAGGAGACTCCTAGTTCTTGATCTGCCAAGGATCCCTAAAGAGATTCATGATTTCTTAAGGCCTATGGAAAGGAGGCTCGAGCTGAGTATAAATCACAATTGGGGAGATATAATTCCATATCTAGAAAGAACTATATTTAGGGTGTATGGGACTACTGCTTATCATTTTGTGCTACCAAGA
The DNA here is from genome assembly GCA_007258455.2 of Sequoia sempervirens. Taxonomy (NCBI): domain Eukaryota; kingdom Viridiplantae; phylum Streptophyta; class Pinopsida; order Cupressales; family Cupressaceae; genus Sequoia; species Sequoia sempervirens. The sequence goes on along the minus strand of VDFB02000010.1, from coordinate 1,643,138 downwards.
AATATGTCTCTCAGAATTTGATTTATAGAAGTCATGAGATAGTTGGCCAGATCTCAAGAGTGCCACTTGCCATAAAATAAGAAGGATTCATTCTTCCCTGAGTATACACCATTTGCATATTTTTTGTTGATAAAAGGAAGTTGGAAGGCTTGGTGGAAGTCCTCAAGCCCTACAAATTGATGCCAGCTCACCTGAGAAATCATGACCCCGAGGGATTTATTCATGCAATAAGAACAAAGAAATCATTGGGTATATTTGTTCACAATTTCTACTACCCGTAGGATGTTATTAGAAATGTTTTTGACTTCCAAGTGCAAGAGGAAAAGAAAGAAATGTATCTTTCCTTCAAAAAGATGGTGGAAAGGATTAGGAGGTCAAATCCTACTTATGACCCTCTTCCTAACATTCAAGGGGAATTCAACCAGGTAATGCATGCACTAGAAAATTTTGAGAGTGTTGTTGGTGTGTTCAGAAGAGTAGAAATAGTTAGGGATAAGGGAAAAAATTTGGCAACTGAAGAAGGACCATCTATAAAATTGGAGCAGAGGCCTTCTTATTATCCACCCAACACAATTCAGGTGTATACTAGGAAAAGGGAAACAGATAAGAAGGAGCAGAAAGAGCCAACCCTTGTTGCATCAGAGGATTCAAGGCCTTCCTCTCTAATTAGATCAGTTTCATTGCCTCCTAGGAAATCCTCACCTATTATAATTGACATTGATTCTCCTCTAAGAAGTTCTCCTCCCTAAGAGTATCCACCAATTAAGAGACAAAGGATAGAGAAGAACCCAATAGTGGACTACCCTGACAGTGATGATGATGATATTGTGATAACTTCTGAGGATATGCAGCAAGGGATGCCTTCTCCCCCAGGAGAAGTTGCATCAAGCTTTGGGACAAGTATCCTAAGATTGGTCAAAGTTGAATTGAGTCGTGTAAAAAATATTGATGATATGACGGTGGAGGCTTGCAAAGAGTTCATGGAGGATGATTCTTTCATTGAAACACCAACGTTCAGGGATTTTACATGGAGAGCCAAAGATGGAGAATATGCAAAGAGGGTTGTTGTTGAAAGAAGTTTACATCCTGAATTGCCAGAGAGTGTTATCCAAGATAATGTGATGCAAGAGATGAATAATTAGTTTAAGAATATTACGCTTGAGGAGGGAAGAGAAATTGTGTGAAAGAGTGGTGTTTTTTGTTAAATGAATGGGATATTGTTGATGCAATGGTACTTGATACAATAAGAAGGGATGATAAGCCTTTATTTTAAACTGAAGAAGAGGTCAGGTTGGCACTTCAGGGATCTTCATTTAGTCAGGAACATGATGCTCTGGAAATATGGTCATCGTCTCTTAGTTCAAGGAAGCCCAAAGTTGTAGAGCTATCAAACTTTAGTGGCGGATTGATTGTAAAGAGATTTGTAGATACTCCAACATTAGAAGTCACTAACATGACTATTAATTCTACTAGGTTCATAAAAGAAACAATTGAGCATCTCATGAGTGATAGGGATACATTTAGAAGCAAGTACCATGAGATTCTAGGTGAATACAGTTGGAGTCAACAGAGAGTAGTTGAGCTTGAAACATAACAAGAATTCTAGAAACAACAAGTGGAAATGATGAGGTTCTAAGGGCCAACTAACTCAAGCCATACTACTTCCATTTCTCCTACAACTCATCCCCAGTCTCCTCCACCTGAGCAACCATTACCAATTGTGCCCTACAACATGGGTCAAGAACCCATTGCAATTAAGAGGCCGAGCACATCAAAGGTGGCCCCATCCACTGAACACACAAAAGAACAACTACTTCAACAAGTTGAGGAATATAAGAATTTGCTTGAGGAAACACAGAATCTAATGCATGAGAATAATGCCAAGATTGTTCATACTGTTTTGAAGCATATTAATAGGAAAATTCAAAGAAAATTGAATAGTGTCCATGCTTATTATTCTTTGATGCTGAGAGCAATGGAGATGTCTCAGAGAGATGGAGATTTGGGAACTCCACTCTTAGGTGGATTCCTAGAATTAGTGATTTGAAATTGATGGCAGCTGGGGCAAAGGAATGAGAAGACATATATCCAATGATGTTTTCTACTTACAAGTTTGTTAGTGATGTTAGGGAACAACCATCCAATGGGTATGTTGCTACATTGGAGCATAAAATAAAGGAGTTAAGAATCAAGTATGATCAGGTAGATTTGACATTGTTACCTGACATCCTGCAAGCCCATGATGAAGTGAAACCTTTTCAAATGTGGAAGAATCGGGTGGAAAATACCATTGCTTCTCAGGCTAAATTAATTTGTGAGGATGTTAATATTGATATGCTTAAAGATACTTTGGAGAAGTTATCTTTTGTCATTAGTTTCCTCAAAGAATTTGACAAGGAGGCTAATTCAGTGATGACAAAGTATGCTCCTTACAAAAAGAAAATGGATGAAATTATTGAATTTAATTGGCCATTTGAAGAGGAGTATCAACAATGGAAAATGATATTTGTAGCTGGATTGGATTAGTGAATTCAGATTGGAACACATATACTTGGTGAAGTATTGTATAGGTCTGGCCTTTGAGATTACAATGTATAAAGTATGTGTATCCTACTTAAAGTTCTACAGGTAAATATTAATCACTGATGTGGATGTTGATTGGAGATTTTGTTTACTTTTCAACATGTGCCTTTTTCTCATGTGTATTCCCTCCAATTGAAGATGTAAATATAACTAAAAAGGGAATATTGTCTTGTAGCCGTCCAATTAGAATGTGACATGTGTACTATTGGCTTGAAGCTTTTTTTTCTCCCTTGTTTCCATAAAAGGGAATTCAAGGCCATTAGTATAGGTCTTTTATTGAATTTTGGAATTGAATTGTGAAATTGAAGAACACAGAGTGAATATGTTAGGATTTTTTGTCTAATTATTTGAGTCTAGATAGTAAGTTTTGTCAAATGTATGGTTCATGAGCATATCTAAATGATAATGCAAGTTTTCAGAGTCTATAGTCTCTCCAATTTTAATTTGTACTTGAATTATTAATGAAAATACTGATCAAATATCATTTCATTAATTATCATCATTTTATTACTTTAGTGTATGCTTTGATTTTGGCTCTAGTTCAAAGAATCAGTCAAAATGCTTAGATCAAATCATTAATTCATTTGCAGGGTAATTAGATCTAATAAGTAGTCCTAGAACCTGATTATGAATTTTTGAATTACAAAGTAACCTCACGTAGATCTTGGATGTTCAGGATTAAATGTACCTTGCATTTCAATTTGCTTTGACTCCTAGCCCATAGATAATGGAACTGATCTAAATATTTATAAGCCTTTCTTGTGATTCCGGTCAGCCAACTGAAGAATAACATTTTAAATAATCTTTAAATCAATTTGTAGTTTGTTGTGGTTGGTGTTGTTTGTATTCTCGGTTGTAGATGTGCAATTCTTTCAATGAAATTCAAATTTCTTGAAGGATTTCAACTTCCTAACCTTTGATGAGAATATATATACTGAGCTATACAATGTATATGTCAATTGTTTAGAAGTCATATAATTTACATTGTGGGATCACCCTCCCAGGTTTTGTAGATCCTAAAGTGTAGGAGATAAAGCAATTGGTGCTACATATTGTTTGTTGGTCACTTATCTTGTAGGTATTCAAGAATTGAGTTTGGAAAACTCATAGGTGTCTGGCAAGAGCTGATTGGTTCATTGAAAACAACCAACAGGGTCTCAAGACCATCTTTCCTAATGGCTATGGTATCCAAGAATGTCCATCCTCGTAAAACCCCATTGTGTGAGCCTTGTGTTGTACATGATGCTTACATATTATGATGCATGTTTAAATTATGAATAAATGTGATGTGTTATACATGTGAACCATGTGAGAAAGATAGTAACAAATGGTGCATGGTTAATATTCCTTGAGGTCTACATGAGTTGACATTGGAACATTAATATTTTGTGTACATCATGAGTGATTTTTATGGTGGTAAGGAAATCTTGATGTGTACCTCAAGGTGCTAATGTGTGTGAACACATGCTTGTGTGATTTTAATGAAGTTGGTATGTGGATATACTCTTGTGTAATTTTATTGCTTATGTGATTAATAATTCATGGTTACATAGATGGTTTCTAACATTGTGGTATTGAAGCTATTTTGGATAAATGTTTTACTATGAGAATTTTTTTTCTATAGTCTCTAGATACTTAATTCTTGGAAGGGATGTCACTAATGTGTACTTTTGGATTAATATTTTATTCTTTCATCTAATAGAAAATAAAATGGTTAGCATATTTTATAGAATTACATGTGATAATAAATGGGGATTAAATTCTTGAACCTTAATGACTTCTAGGAGGAAGTCCAATCTAAGGGGAGGGGGATGTCAGGCCCAACCCCGTTTATGTCTGGTGTGACCCTTTTATATGACCAATTATGTTAGATTAATGAATTAATTAATGTGTTGACCAATATTGTTTTAATATAACATAGCATTGAAAATATTGATGGATAAAATGATAAATCTCTATTTTTTTATCTTAGAGAATTATGATGGAATGAGTGTGTGAAACTGAGAGAGTTATATGTATTCAAGTTTTGGAAGTCTAAGAGAATACCAATGATTGCACTCAATTATATGCTTAATGTTTTAATTTTTTCATGACTTAGTTAAAGGATGGTTGTAGTAATTATATCTTACTAAATGTTTTTTCGCAACTTGTTAGGAAGGTATGAGAAGTATGTGAAATTTATATTTCTTACAAGTATCAAGAGATAAGTAGATTTGAATTGATATGATCAAAAGAATGAAATGTATTTTAGTACACATTATTCACTAATGTGTTTTATATTTTGTGGAAAGGGGTAATACTTGGGAATGAAATAGGAACCTTGAATATTGTGAGGAAATTCAAAAGGAATAAATTCATAACATTGTCAGTGGTAAACTGAGACAACTCCAATCGACAACAAGGGCACTTAAGGTAAGCTAACAAGGTAAGCTATGTGAATTTTTTATTTAGTTGCATAATGATATTTGGTAATAAATTATTATTGTAGGGTCCAGGGTGATCCTACAATACTAGTTTACATTTTTTGTCAAACTGGACATTGAACTGAATTTTTTAACTAAATCTTCACTTTTGGGCACCTATAGTGGCTAAACCATGAGGAATTTGAAGATGATTAGTGATTTGTAACATTTTGTCTGTAGATTCTAAATATATTTTTTTCAAAAAATTTGGAATTAGATTTCACTTCTTATTCCATCTCCTTCGAAAACTATTTTTTAACAGTAAACACTATTTTTAAAGAGTGACATGTAAGTTTGCTAACAAATAACTTTTTTTCTATGAAGGATAAAATTCTATTTTTTTCCAATTTAGATTCCTAACTATGATATCTAGTGAATGGAATTGGTTTCATAGCATTTCATTGAATATTTTTTCTTAATTAAGTTTTGAAGTCAAACCAGTTACAATTTAGACATGATTTACTTGCTAACACATAACTTTTTTATATGTATCGAAATTCAATTTTTTTTTGTTGGAATAGGGACATCAATATCTAGTGCAATGATATTTTTAAATTTATTTTTGATAATTTTCTATTTTTTCCACATGTGTAGAATAGAGAGCTTGATTTTCAGTGAAAAACCTATATTTACTCAAACTAAAAAAAAAAACATAATAAAACCAAAACATGTTAAAATTATATTCGATGGATAGATCATTCTGAGGACTACCATCATCCAGTTAGGTTTGTGAAGTCTCCTCCATTTTCATCCTCAACCTGAGCTTCAAAAGAAAAAAAATTGTAGAGATTTGGTAGAAGAGGGGGAGAAGGGAAAAAAGGGGGGTTCGAGCGAAGCCCCCTTCAATCGAACCCCCCTTGACCCATTTTCTCAAATGGGGGTTCGAGTGAATGGGGGTTCATTCGAACCCCTATGAAATAATATTAAAAGAAGTTGGTCGGGGTGGTTTGAGTGGATCCTTGGCCAACATCTGCTTGAACCCTTGGCTGATCGATTTTTTTTTAATTTTTTTTTCTATAATTAGATATATTCATATAAATATGTGTTTATTTTTACATTTTTTAAATATCAACATTAGAATATTAATTCACATTTTTATCATTCAAGGGAGATTTTGGAGATTTTGAATTTGTGTTTAGTCATCTTTTGGTCTAGAGGATTTGTGAAGTCATCTTCCATCAAGGGAGATTTTGGAGAGTTTTGGAGATATTGGATTTTTGAAGTCATCTTTTGGTAGAGTAAGAAAATGGTGAATAAATGAACAAGAACAAATAAGACCAGACAAAACTATTCACAAGAAGAAGAACAAAAGAAAACTGAAAAAAATTTGGCAAGATATCATAGAAAGAAACAAGGTATGCACATTTTTTTTCATCTTTTTAATATTATTCCAAAAATATATTTTATTTCATATTTAATATATAATATTTTTAGCATGTGTTAGTTAAAATTTCTAGTTTTGAACATTTCTAGTTTAAGTAACCCCCTCTCTCTCCCTCTCTCTCTCTCTATCCTTCTCTAGATCCACCTTACTCTATATCTATACTTCTCTCTAAGGGACCCTCTCTCTCTCCCTTCATTGGAATTGGATGGTGTATTATCATGGTTTTTATTTTGTCTATTGGTTTAAAAAGATCAACTTGCATTTTCACTCTTGTTGGTTTAAAAATGTGAACACAGAAAAAGTAACCCTTCTACTTTTTCTCATGTTTAGGCCCTTCCTGGTGATTTTGGCTTGATTTTTCCTAGATTCAATGTTGTAATGTGGATAATACATTCACATTAGGTCTTGGGTCCTTGTGAATCAATAAGAATTCTATGATTTATTGTAAAAGTATTGTGAAGTATTGTAACCCACTTTCACGCTTTTCTAGGACCTCTTCACTATAATTCACCTAAATAACCTCTTTTTATCACTTACCAAGTCTTATTTCAAAGTGTTGTAAAGATTTGTAACAAAATTTCACACTTTTCTAGGCTTGTCATCAACAATTTGACCCTTTCTTATGTCTAAATGGCCCCTTAATGCACTTTTCGGCCCTACTTAAGTGGGTTTCAGAGAATAATCTTGTTAAACATCATTAAATACACTTTAATCCCTGACACCCAATAAAATTTCCCTAGTGGGACCAAGTCGCCACCTAGGGTGACTTAGTCCCACTGGGCACAAAAATCAAAATTATTTCAAAATTCTAGGAGGATATTATTCTCTTAAACTTAAGGTTAGCCTATGATGTGTTATTTTCAAGAAATATTGTAAAATAAAGTACAAATAAAGGGTTTTCCTCTCATTTTCACCCCCATTCATCTAATACATTCACTCATACATTAGCATACATTCACTCATAGTTCTCAAGCATTCATTGGAGCATTTACTTGCATATCTTCAGATTTCTACATCAAGGGTTTGGTGAGTTGTAGCATTGCATGTTTTTCATTCATCATTCTCTCTTTATTTCATTTCATTTTCAGGGTTTTGATTACCAAATTGGGGTTTGACCAAGGCAAACCCCTATTCTCTAACCCTTAACCCTTTTCCCCCTCTTTGCATGTGTGTTTTGCAGGTCTTGTATGCAGATTTATCAAAGAGAAAGGTGTTAAAAGTGGTCAACAATCCATGAAATTCTTTCAAGTCAACAAAGCCCTAATTGAAGCTTGGAGACCTCTCACAGCTCGATTTTTGTAGATTCAGAATCGAACACCTGTCAAAAAGAGAAGTAGAAACTGAGAGCTATAGATTCCTACCCTGAATTTTCTGAGATTCTTAGGTGGACTAAGTGGCCATCTGTGGTGAATTAGTCCCACTACCAATGCCTGAAAAGTGATTTCTGCATTTCTAGATACCTATTTGGCAGAAACCTGTTTCGGTAGAATCTCCCTAAAATAGGACTTAGTCGCCCAACTTGGCGTAAGTGTCCTAGTTAGCCTCAATGGAAAATTCTATAGAATTCTAGAGCTTCTCTGCATCACATTCCAATTTCCAGGTGCACCTCTCCAATCGCTTTGATTTCTATTATTATGTGTTTGCATTCTTAAGTCATTTTGCATATCACAATGTGTTTTCAAACAAATTTAATTTCTTAGGTTTTGTATTAATAATTCATTTCCTTTATCATTTTAGTGTATTTAGACATTGCATTTAGGCATATTTCATTCATACTTGCACTAGTTTTGAGTGGGGAAATTTCTCATTTTGGCCCATCTCTCTCCTTTTAGGTGAAAAACCCTAGAACTACAACAAAACCTTGGGTGCCAAAATCTTTTTCCATATTTTGGTGAACTCACCTTTAGAACATTTTACTTCTGATTTCAAGTGCATTTACATCCTAGGCATAAATTGCATCAACATTGAATTAGGTTTTGCATTGTTTAATTTGCATCCTAGGGTTTTAAAAATTGCATTAGTGAAAAGCTCATATAGCTTGCATTTTTGCATTACATTCCATATAAAATTAAAAAAATTATGCATATTCATACTGTAATTGCATCTGAAAAACTAAAAAACACAAAATTTCATTTAAAAATTATTAAACATCCGAAAAACATCACTATTGGGACTAATTGGCCACACTAGGTGACTTAGTCCTCTTACATATTCTACACTATAATTTCTGTCATTTTCAGATCATTTTGTACATTTCTGTTATAGTTTCCAAATTTCTAGTTTTCTTCAATTTCTTGCACTTAGTTTCCTTTCATTCATTTGCATCATGGCTATGTGTTTTAATAAGTTTTGGATGTCATTAAAATCTTTAGTTGACATGTCAAACTATGCCTTTGGAACTAATCCTAATGACCTTGAGCTTCCTCATGCTCCTTCAACTCCTCATGAATGTCCTCCTCATGATGTTGACATGATAGGAGAAGATGATGATAGCATGAATAAGTTCCTAAATGAATGCCTTGACCACCTCAAAGCTAATACATCCTTTTATCCATCCATGAAACAATAAGACCTTCCTAAAATATAACCTCCTGATATGTTTGGGTATTTACATCCTGAAATAAATGAAGGACCTAAGTGCCCTCCATCAGGTGGACCTAGTTCTTCTAAACAAGCTCCCCCTCAACCATTCTATGATAACAAAGTCACTAGTACTCCAATTAACCTTGAAGAAACCTATGGCAAAGGTTTTACCATCTTAAGCAAACAAGGATGTGACACAACAACTAAACATGACATTCATCAACTCTTAGAAAAAAATCCAAAATATGATAATAGAACAGGGTTAGGATATTAGGATCCCTCTCATGACAGCAAGCCTGCTAGAGAATATTGGAGACTTCGTGATGATGGCATGGTGATCTTTGATTCCCCTCCCGATCTGAATATCCTTCTTCCTCAAGAAAAACCCTTACCTGCAAACAATGACAAGGAAGATAGGATCACTTTGGGTCCTCCTCCTCCTTCTATTTGAGAAAAGGGTGAATCTAGCAAATGCAAGAGGCCTTACAAGTTACAAAAACTCAAGTTTCCTCTCCGCTCACCACCTGAATGTGAAAGGAAATTGAAAATACTTTTAAACAAAGGACTCATCCTATTGTAACCTATGAATAGGTTGGTGATCTATCCTAAAGATGCTAATATTCCACATTGTGCATATCATCACATTCTTGGACATAGAAGTGATGAGTGTCGCTAATTAAAAGAAATACTAAGCAAGTATCATTTTGATGGCGATAATTGCTATAGAATAATTACATAAGCCACCATAAAACACCTTCTCATGTAATATTTGTAGAACATTCTCTTCTCACTATTACATGACCATTCCCATCACCTACCTTGGCTCATTCTTGTCTTGCACTCAGTGGGGGCAAGAAGTTGCTAGCCTTTTCCTAGTAATGCATTTGTCATTGTCCCTTAGTTGTGTTATTCACCTTCCGCGTTATTCACCATGTGAAAAATGTGCAAGAGGACTAAGTCACCCACCGTGGACACAAATTTTGGCACCACAAACCTCTCTAACACTTCTAGGGTTTTTCACTTAAAAGGAGAGAGATGGGCCAAAATGGGCAATGTCCCCACTCAAAAATAATGTAAATATGAATGAAATATGCCTAATGTAATGTCTAAATGCAATAAAATAATAAAGGAAATGAATTATTGATTTAAAACCTAAGAAATGCAAGTTGTTTGAAAACACATTGTGATATGCAGAATGATAGATTAAATGCAATAAAGAACAAGATAAAGATGCTAAACAAAAATTGTGCACCTAGAAATTGATGAAGGATAGGATGAAGACTGTAGATGTCTCTGTCATTCTAGAAAATTTGATTTTCTAGCCAACTAGGACACTTACGCCAAGTTGGGAGACTTAGTCCCATATCAGGGAAACTACTCTAAAACCCGTTTTAGCCAAATGGGTATCTAGATCTACAAAAATTTTTGACAAACAAGTATAGTGGGGCTAAGTCACCACTGTTGGTGACTTAGTGCAACTTGGATTTTTAAAAAATCCAAAAGTGGAAACGGAAGCCCTCAGTCTACACTTTATTTTCTAATGGAAACCCATATCCAAATCTATGGAAACACCTTCCTTAGGCTAAAAATAGAGAGAAAATGGAAGATGGAATCACTTTGAAAACAAGTCCTTAGGTTTTATTTGATGGCTAGTTGCATCTCCTCAACCTAGATTTCTCCATGATTCTCCATAAGCATCCATGATCAACCCTTGACAATGTAATATCTTGGACAAAAAGTGAGCTTGAAGACCTGCCAAAACCCTAGATTGCTACCCTAAAGCTTCAACTTTGTTGTAGATAGACTAATGAATCTTCTTGTGGAAGATTTTAAACACTTTACTCTTGAATTTGTTTGTTAAAAATGACTTAATGTTGTGAAAAATGACCTAAAAACACATATTTATAGGCATCAATACCTAATTATTCATTATTTTGACATCAAAGGCCAACATCCATCAAAAATTTGAATTAAGTCGGTGATTTTTTTGCTTAAAATTGAAAAATCCCCCAAAAGGGAATAAGTCACCACCCTAGGCGACCTAGTCCCACCATGGGTTTTTGAGGTGGGTTTTGTAGAATTTGAATGATTTGAATGTTGTTTGTTGGGATTTGTATGATTTTTGAGTGGAATAGGCCTTAAAGTCCAAAATAATGAGTCTTATGGGCCTATAAATGTTGTTTTTAAAGGGTGATTAATGCAAGGGTGTCTAAAATAGGACCAAATTAGACCACATATTGTACTATCTCCAAGGGAGTAGAATTTTCATGTCCACAGTTATCCCCCACTTTAGCGCCCATATGACTCTATGTGCATATGTAAGCTAAAGGACTCTAAACAGTGCGCTTTACTTCATAAAAGGATAGTTATTTAGAGGACAGGAGAATGAAGCCCCCAGTGTAGTTATCTATAAAACCACAACATTAGGAACCACATCCTACAATATGAATTTGTTAGTTATCCAAAAATCCTTGTATCTAACTTCTAGAAATCAAATTCGAGGGTAGATGTATGATCCCCTTGATTCATCTTGCTTTACGGAGGTGGAATCAAGGTAACAAACTATCCACATCAAATAAGGAACATCATATTATAGGACATATCTAATTACCATGCCACATAACAATAGATAATTGATGATTTAGGGTGTGGAATCACGATTCCAACACATCAAACAACGTTGAAAATGAAGCTCCCTAGCACCTGTTATGTTAGTTTGAATAAAAATCACTTTATTAACTCTAAGATAGTAAAAACCCTAATTTAATGCATAAGAGTGAAAAGAGTTAAAAGAGATAAAAGTGAAGTAATTTGTCACTTAATTTTTTCATTTTACCTTCTTGTAGTGTGAGAGTGACTAGAGAAAAGTGGAAGATGCTAAGAAGACAAGACTATAGGCCTACGAGACTAGATGTGCTATGAGACTAGGTGGCACGCGGCGAGCTTCATCACGAGGTGAGTCGACTCTACTACCTATGCTTTTTGATTATGTAGTTATTAAATGAGTTTTATGCATTTCTAGGTTAATTTAGGATCTTGGAAAAAAGTTTGCAAAGTCTCCCCTTTTTTCATGAAGTGTCCCATTTGTTCGCAAAGTGTCCCACTTTTTCACAAAGTGTCGTTTCTTCATGAAGTGTCCCAAAAGGGTTCTAAAGTGTCTAGGGACTTTAGGAAAGCACACTAGATGAACTTTAGTACACTTGATTAATAAAGTAAAAATTAAAGATATTAGATGGTTTATAGAGCATATTTTTGTGTTTTTGATAGGTACCCACCTATTCACGTCAGTGTATGGGGGGTAGACAGTTGAATTTTCAAAGAGATTTAGCCCTAACACTTACAACAAAGGACACAGAGCACCTGGAGGCTATAGGTATCTACTGGGTGTACCTCATGCCCCCCATGAGGTACCATGATGCTATGCGAGTGCTAGGATGCAGACACATGCACATTCCACCTTTCGATAGGTGATATGATGATTACCCTAGAGGACGTACATCACATTCTTTGATTTCCTATTCAGGGAGAGCATGTACACTTTTAGAGAGTCATACCTTCTATGAGTAGAAGGCCAATATGTAGTATTGTCTTGATGGTCCAGTGTAAGATGAGCGAGTGAGAGGGAGGATTGACCTGGCGATGTTACTGTATTCACGAGCCCTAGTTGTGAGATGGATCATGATGCATAGAGTGGCACTAGTACTCATCCCAGATGGGTGGACAACACACCCTGAGGGAGGACTAGTTCACTTGATATGTGGGATGGCGGAGCACTGAATAATATATGCCTGGGGGCTCTATATCCTAGCGCATTTATATTATGATCTTGGTTGGTTCATTTTCTGAGAGCTAGACAACATGGTGCACTGCATGTTTCTACAGGTTTGGTGACTAGAGCATATCATGTGTACTAGACTAGTTTGCTTCTTGTGTGCTACAACAGTGGGGTATCCTTGGGCCTTATACTATCCTCTACAGTTTTTATGGCAGTATGACGATTTACATTTTTGGAGAGTGAGATTTGATCAACTGGAGGAGGATGAGATCTTGTGGAGACCTTATCAACTGATGCTACAATGGCTAGATCACACAATGCAGTTGAGGAGACTGTAGTTAGACAGATTTTTGGTTGGCCGACATGATCACGTAGTATGTCCCTTCTACTACGATCGAGTCATGTGGCAGTTCAGAAAGATTCAGAGAACCTTGTGATGTTTTACATGGGCCCCAAGGTCTCTTGTCATAAATGAGTGAAAGAGACATCATTCTAATTTTTCATTACATTCCATTGAAAATTCAAAAAAATTGCATATTTATACTATATCTGCATCTGAAAAACTAAAAAACACAAAATTCCATTTAAAAATTCTAAAAAATCCCCAAAAACATCACTACTGGGACTAATTCGCCACACTGGGCGACTTAGTCCTCTTGCACATTCTGCACTATAATTTCTGTCATTTTTAGAGCATTTTATGCATTTCTATTTTCTGTTATTGCATTTATATGTTGCTTTCTAGAATTGTTGGTATCACCATTTTATTGCTCTTAGTTCATGTTGCATTTGCATTCACCCGCATTTAGAAACCTTTGCATGAGTTTTTGTTGTCCTATTGCTAATACCCTAGTGAGAAGAAGTTTGAGACTCATGTTATCCCATGATAATACACTTGTTGTGGATCTTGGGTTGTCTAAAGCTTCCACTCCTAGTATTGCAACTAGTACACTAGGCATGGATACTACCTTTAGCAACCCTTTTCCTTCCAATAACATGCAAGTTGAGACACAAAACGATCACATTTCGCAATAAAAAATCATTAACATTCACGAGGACTTAACACATCTTCAACATCAAGTGTGTCTTGAAAAAATTTCAACGACTACAATTCGTGCCATAGAAAACATCCATCGCATGCTTGAAAGTGACGAAGGCCTAGATGTTATTGTGGACATGAAAAAGGTAACCCTTCTACTTTTTCTCATGTTTAGGTCCTCCTAGTGGACTTTAGCTTGATTTTTCCTTGATTTAATGTTGTAATGTGGCTAACACATTCACATTAGGTCTTGGACCCTTGTGAATCATTAATACTTCTAGGTTGTCTTGTAAAAGTGTTGTCAAGTGTTGTAACCCACTTTCACACTTTTCTAGAACCCTTTCATTATAATTCATTTAAATATCTCCTTTTTACCACTTACCAAGTCTTATTTCAAAGTGTTGTAAAGAGTTGTAACTAACTGTCATGCTTTTCTAGACTTGTCATCACTAATTCAACCCTTTGTTATGTTTAAATGACCCCTTTATGCACTTTTCGGCCCTACTTAAGTGTATTATTTAGGATATTCCTGTTAAACCTAATTTATTGCACTTTAATTTCTGACACCCAGTGAAACTACCCTGGTGGGAACAAGTCGCCAGCTAGGGTGACTTAGTCCCACTGGGCACAAAAATAAAAATAATTTTAATTTCTTGGCAGGATATTATTCTCTTACCCTTGAGGTCGGCTTGTGATGTGTTATTTTCAGGAAATAATGGAAAATCAAGTATAAATAAGGGTTTTTCCCCTCGTTTTACATCTCCTAATTCTTCAAACATTCAAGCACTGATTCACTTAATCATTCTCAAGAATTCAAGCACTCTAATCATAATCAAGTCATCCATTGCAGCATGTTCTGCACTTTTCGCACACACACCCCACCGGAGGTGGGGACCCTCTTTTTGCTTGCTTTGTTTGATCTCTTCTCCTTTAGGGTTTGGTTTCCTGCAATTTTGGCTTTGCTTCACCTTGAAATTTAGTGTTTTATCCACACTTAAGGTGTCTTTTGCAACATCATGATCATAGACTAGCTCTTAGAACTTTTCCTAAACATCACTTGTAAATATTTTTTGCATCAGTGGATAGAGAGTGAAAAATTAGGCTGGGTTGCTTTTTGAACTTTTCAAAAATTCCTTCTAGAAAAAAAGTTATGAAGTTTAGGGGATTTTGACCTGGCTTGGATTTTGGGTAATCCAAGCTACCTTAGATTTTTGGAAATTTCCTTTTTTTGAAAATCCAAGGCCCCTCAAAATCCTGAAACTTTCCAAAATGGAAATTTTTCCAAAAATAATTTCTTTTTCAAAATGGAATTTTTTCCAAAATGTAATGTTTTTTTTTTCAAAAAGTGAAAAAATTCCATAAGTGGTAAATTTTTGAAATTTCAACTAATCTGAGCTACCTCAGATTTTCCGAAAGGATTAAGCATCGGGTAATCCTAGCTACCTCAAGTTTCTAAAATTTCCTTTTTTGGAAAAATCCAAGCCCCCCTCAAAATCCCAAAATTTTCCAAAAATGGAATTTTTTTCCCAAAATAATTATTTTTTTCCAAAATGGAATTTTTTTCCGAAATGTAATAGTTTTTTTTCAAAAAATGGAAAATTTCCCAAAAATGGAAAGTTTTCTTAAAATGCCAAACTTTTCAAAGTTTAATTTGGATATTTTATGGATTGGATTTTTAACATGTGGGCTACTAATGATGATATCTATTTTTCAGGATTAAACAAATCAAAAGGGGGACTTGCATATGGATTCGTGCCAAGAGGGAAATCTGAAAGAGTTCAACTCAAATATTAAATGTGGGGCCTGCATAAAAACTCGTGCCACCAATTGTATACCAATTGGAGAGGTACCTTTAACTAGGAAAGACATGTAAAGCTATATTTATTCTCCAATGAGGATTTTCTCAAAATTGATGTCATTGGGCCATAATGTAACTAAATACAATTGATTGGATGATGATGTACCATGAGCTCCCAAATTAAATGTAACAACTTGATGCTTCTAGAAGTGCAATTGCAGCCATTGGATGAATTAAATCCTGGCCATTGGTTCAAAATGTAATTTTCTATATAAGGCCAGTGCCTTCTCATTTGTAAGGGTTAGACTAGGTTAGAATAGTTGGTTAGAGATTGTAGAAGGCTAGAATTGGCAAGTAGATTATGCAAGTCAGTAGCTATAGGAGAGGAGAGAGGAAGAGGATTGTTATGCAAATTCTGGAGAAGTTAATGCAATTGGATTGTTGATTTGGAAATCTGTGTTATACTTTGATAGTTTATGGTTTCTTGTTCTTTATTCTCAGATGTTAGATGTTAGTTTTTAGTTCTTTCATGATAATGGTGAAATGTTAATGATGTTGATCAATCTTCGGTCCATAATTTTAGCAATTTGTTGATTGTAAGTTGTTGTGTAAAGTTAGTTTGGGCTTTATTTTGTGCTAAGTTCAACTGTGGATGCTTGTTTACATTGCACCAGTTAGTGGGTATGTGAATGAATATTCATAGTCTGAAAATCTTCAATTTCCTTAGAAGATTGCACCATTTCTGCGGAGTTGTGGGCTTGTCCTTAATCAAGCAGAGATTGGTTTTATTGGGGATCTATCCATTTGTAGCATTCATCATTGTTTTGATTGATCTTAGGAGTTAGTTTATAATCTCTTTCAACCCTTTCTCTTTTTCCATTTCTTTGAATCTGGGTTAGTTTTAGGATTTCAAGTATCACCACATTGCAAAATATGATAAATTTGAAGTTCCAACATTTGTTTTGAAAGGCCCCTTGTGATTACCAGCATTTTCATATAATTATCTAAGTTGTTTATGCATTGTCAAGACCTGACATTAGATACCTTGGGGTTATCTCTTGAGGCTTGTTGATAGGGATTTACCTTTCAAGAGAGATAGAATATCATATTCTGTCTGAGTTGTTGATGTGCATAAAACACCATCAAAAGATTGGTGCTAGAAGGAGGATTGAACAAAGGTGACATAGGTGGAAGTTGGATGAGCCATCATGTTGAAAATTTGAGATATGATAGATCTCTAAATCTTAAAATACAAGATTTGAGTCAAGATGGAAAAATAGTCGTATGTTTTTTATGATGGGAATAGTCTTCAAATTGATTTTCCTCAACTTTGTGAGTCTCTGAACAAGAGATTGGATCTCTGGAACAATAAGGGTTTGCATCATTATGCATTATCAGACAAGTGTAGAATTCATAATACCTGTAGGCATAGAGAGTTGGAATGCTTGGCCTTTCTGGAGAAAATTGAGATGGTTTTGCAAAGAAACCTTTTCATGCAAAGTCTATTTGAACCACTAACCTCTATAGATTTAGAGTTTATTGATGTTGCAGTAGAGGCATTCACACAGATAGTTGAAGATCAACTTGGTGGTGGTAAGTGTTTGCAAGATTTAATTTCATCTAAATGGTGTAGAGTTCATAATGCAACCCATTCGGAGTTCACCTATCATTCGTGTTTGGACATCATCATTAAAGTTGGGAGAAACCTGAAGTGGAAAGAAAATTTAGACAAGGAATGCACTACATAGAAGCCAACAAATTCTGAATCTAGAAATGACATTGTAGTTGATGTTGAGGTGGCTCAGGAAGGGACAGAGTGTAAGGGAGACAAATCTGAGGCATTAGAGTTAATAGATGAACATTTAAGTGAAGAGCTACCTATACAGATCAAGGAGGATGTTCCTACAGAGGTTAGTCACATTTCTGAAAATACAGTGGAGAATGAGCTGCTAAAGAAAGGAGATACCATACAAGCTCCTCCCAACCAGGATGAAGATCCAATACAGACTAGATATGAAGAGTTTGTTGCCAAAATTATAAAAGATTGGTCAAGCCTAGGTTATAGAGACTTCCTAGAGGACTTGTTGTTATCAGCTTGGTGCAGAATACATGAGGAAGAGCATTCTGAATTCACATGCTTCCAGTGCCAGGCAGCCATAAAAGAGGTGGAAGAACAAGTGCAGTTACTGCAACATACAAGGGATACACAAAAGGATACATCAAACAAGTCTCTAATAGAAGAATTTCAACAAGTTGTTGATTAATGTCTTGAAGAACATGAGGAAGCACTTAATGGAGTGGTCAATATTCCTGATAGTTATGATCAAGAATCTGAACTAGTGCCAACAAAAGATGAATTCAGGGAGTCTTCTCATTTATCAAATTTTGTTTTTCCTCAGTCTATTAATGAATTTCACAATGAAAATTCATCGACTTTATGTATTTTTGATAAGGCTACTAATGTGGCTCATACTAATGTGTAGAAAATTCTGAATAATGCTAAGAGAGGTAATGATCCAGTCATAATTGGTGGACTTGACAACATTCTTGTAGGTGAAAATGTGCTTGAAGATTAGTATGTGATGCCTCCCGGTGAACATCTTGTTGATAAATTTTTTGTACAAGACAATGTTTCTGCACTTTCATTGTTGATCCCTTATGAAGATACTCAAATAGGTGAAATGTTCCATGATGTTAATTCTAAATTTGTTCAATCTAAATTTCACTTTGCACTACATAATGATGCCTCTAATTATGTTTTGCATGTTTCAAGCATGAGAGGATTGTTGTACCATCAATGGAGACCTCCTGATGATACTAGGATCAACTCTTCACAAGTGCAGGATGATGAACACAACATTCAGTCTATAGAAGTACAAAATCGGGTTGTTTCTTTCCTTACTAAAAACTCTAAAGCTTATCAATTTGATTATGGGAGTTTAGGAAATACAACTTGCATTTGGATTGATCATGGTCCTAATGAATCACCTCAGTTACTGATCATTCTTGGTTATTCCCTTGAGTTTGAATGTTGCAACATGGAGATTTATTTTACTGAATATAAAAATAAGTTTGCATTTCTGAGGACTGTTACCTTCACTTTATTGCTTGTCCATGCATTGATGAACTGTTTGGGGGCGGGTCTCAGTCTGCCTTGTTTGATCATGATTCACTTTGAGTCTCTTTGTACATAATGATGGTTTGAATAAATGTAGCTTGCTCTGCTTTTCTTTTCCTTTAGTCTTTTTTTGTTTTCTTTAGGATAGATTTCTTTAGGATTAGTTTGCTTTGGTTAGTTTAGCTTGCTTTTGGTTGGCTTTTTTTTTGGTTAGTTTAG
Source organism: Sequoia sempervirens (assembly GCA_007258455.2). Lineage (NCBI taxonomy): Eukaryota > Viridiplantae > Streptophyta > Pinopsida > Cupressales > Cupressaceae > Sequoia > Sequoia sempervirens. The sequence goes on along the minus strand of VDFB02000010.1, from coordinate 1,624,177 downwards.
GTCTACTTTAGTTTAGATGGTTTTGGTTTTGCGTTGCTTCTCTAGTTCAGAGTTGTTGGTGTAAATAAAGTCTTGTACCTAGTTTATTCTTTACTAGGGGACTTATTTACACATGTTAAGTTTACTTAGGTCATAGGAAGGAATCTTTCTAGAAGATGTTAGTTGTCATTATTTTTTATCTTATCCTTTGACAACTACTACATGTGAATCTAGGTAAGTGTGATTAGTTGTCTCATGTCATATGATTAAGACACTTGTCATAATCCTATGACATCTTGCATCTCACCTTGGCTATATAACCAAGGGGTATTTCTCATTGTACACAACAATCATATCATATCATTGACATTGAATACAATTTATTCTTGTCACATTGCATTCTCTCTCTTTTTGTGCTTTCCATTTGGTCTCAAGATCTTGGCAGCCATAGCCAATTCTAACAGGAGTCCCTCTGCTTTTTTTGGGGATATTTTCATTTGCACAACAACCATTTTATTATCTAGGACTATTCTGAGTATTTCATTGATGGAATTTAGTCATGTGTCTTGAATGGATGGTCAATATTTTTTCTTTAGTGTCGAGCAGTCTGAATGTTTGATTTAAAGAGAATGGGTAATTGGTTTGATCTGAACCTGAAGTATCCTCATAAGAATACTTTGTCACATATATTAAGAATCCTGAGGTTGTTGTTAGGTTCCTTGTAAGGTCATGTTAGGTGAAAAATCCTATTTCTACTTCAGTGCCACTATGATTCTTAGCCCTGAGTGTGAGCTTCATTTCTTACGAGTTGAAATGAAAAAGTGTAAAGAAAATAAATATCAAAAAGAAAGAAAAGATAAAATATTGAAAAAAAGAGAGAGAAGAAATTCAACTTATCAAGGGAATTCGAATATCTCTGCCGGGGCTATGGACATCTGGCTGGCAGTAGATCTATGTTTGGGAGAATCATAGTGATAACCTCATTAGGGCTATGGATGCCTGATTGGCAGTGAGGCTCTATCTAGGTTGCTTTTGGAGCTAGAATCTTTGCGTAGCCTAACTTGACTGAGTTTCGTTTCTACAACAACTGAGGGAGGCAAATGAACTCACTTGCACACACTGGGATTTTCACGTTATGGAAGGTTCAGTCTACCTTTGGTCTTGATTGTTTAATCTTGCATTTTGATTTGTTTTCCTGATAAGGAGATCAAAACCAGAGATTTTGGGTTCGTGATTCCTATTTGTCATCAAAACACTCTCAAGCATTTTCCTAGCAAGAGTCACCATTTGTTGTGCACTTTTTGTACACACGCCTCACTGGAGGCGGGGACCCTCTTTTTGCTTGCTTTGTTTGATGTCTTCTCCTTCAGGGTTTGGTTTCCTACAATTTTGGCTTTGCTTCACCTTGAAATTCAATGTCTTATCCACACTTGAGGTGTCTTTGCAACATCATGATCATAGTCTGGCTCTTAGAACTTTTCCTCTACTCAATTTCACCCAAAGGCTAAAATTAACTAAGTTAGGGAGAGGTCCAGAAAATTTGAGCTACCTTAGATTCCCTGAAAACCAATTTTGAGGTGACTTTTCAACATCACTTGTAAATATTTTTTGCACCAGTGGATAGAGGATAAAAAATTAGGCCGGGTTGCTTTTTGAACTTTTCAAAAATTCCTTCTAGAAAAAAAGTTATGAAGTTTAGGGGATTTTGACCTAGCTTGGATTTTGGGTAATCCGAGCTACCTCGAATTTTCCGAAATTTCCTTTTTTGGAAAAATCCAAGCCTCCCTCAAAATCCCAAAAATTTCCAAAAATGGAAAAAAATTCCAAAAATAATTCTTTTTTCCAAAATGGAAATTTTTTCTGAAATGTATTGTTTTTTTTTCAAAAAGTGAAAAATTTCCAAAAGTGGTAAATTTTAAAATTTCGAGTAATTCGAGCTACCTCAGATTTTCCAAAAGGATTAAGCATCGGGTAATCCTAGCTACCTGGGATTTTCCAAATTTTCCTTTTTTGGAAAAATCCAAGCCCCCTCAAAATCCCAAAATTTTCCAAAAATGGAAATTTTTTCCCAAAATATTTTTTTTTCCAAAATGGAATTTTTTTCCTAAATGTAAAGTTTTTTTTTTCAAAGAATGGAAAATTTCCAAAAGTGGAAAATTTCCCAAAAATGGAAATTTTTCTTAAAAGGCCAAAATTTTCAAGTTTAATTTTGATATTTTATGGATTGGATTCTTAACATGTGAGCTACTAATGATGATATCTATTTTTCAGGATTAAACAAATCAAAAGGGGGACTTGCATATGGATTCATGCCAAGAGGGAAATATGGAAGAGTTCAACTCAAATATTAAATGTGGGGCCTGCATAAAAATCCATGCCACCAGCTGTATACCAATTGGAGAGGTGCCTTTAACCAAGAAAGACATGTGGTGAAGCTATATTTATTCTCCAATGAGGATTTTCTCAAAATTGATGTCATTGGGCCACAATGTAACTAAATGCAATTGATTGGATGATGATGTACCATGAGCTCCCAAATTAAATGTAACAGCTTGATGCTTCTAGAAGTGCAATTGTAGCCATTGGATGAATTAAATCATGTCCATTAGTTCAAAATGTAATTTTCTATATAAGGCCAGTGCCTTCTCATTTGTAAGGGTTAGACTAGGTTAGAATAGTTGGTTAGAGGCTGTAGAAGGCCAGAATTGGCAAGTAGATTCTACAAGTCAGTAGTTGTAGGAGAGGAGAGAGCAAGAGGATTGTTATGTAAATTATGGAGAAGTTAATGCAATTGGATTGTTGATTTGGCAAGCTTTGTGTTATACTTTGACAGTTTATGGTTTCTTGTTCTTGATTCTCAGATGTTAGATGTTAGTTTTTAGTTCTTTCATGATAATGGTGAAATGTTAATGATGTTGACCGATCTTTGGTTGATACTTTTAGCAATTTTTTGATTGTAAGTTGTTGTGTAAAGTTAGTTTGGGGCTTATTTTGTGCTAAGTTCAAATGTGGATGCTTTTTACATTGCGCCAGTTAGTGGGTATGTGAATGAATATTCATAGTCTAAAAATCTTTAGTTTCCTTAGAAGATTGCACCATTTCTGCAGAGTTGTGGGCTTGTCCTTGATCAAGTAGAGATTGGTTTTATTGGGGATCTGTCCATTTGCAACATTCATCATCATTGTGATTGATCTTAGGAGTTAGTTTACAATCTCTTTCAACCCTTTCTCTTTTTCCATTTCTTTGAATCTGGGTTAGTTTTAGGATTTCAAGTATCACCACATTGCAAAATCTGATAAATTTGAAGTTCCAACATTTGTTTTGTAAGGCCCCTTGTGATTACCAGCATTTCCATGTAATTATCTAAGTTGTTTATGCATTGTCAAGACCTAACATTAGAGACCTTGGGGTTATCTCTTGAGACTTGTTGATAGGGATTTACCTTTCAGGAGAGATAGAATATCATATTCTATTTGAGTTGTGTAGAAAACACCATCAACAAAGCACTTCATTGCATATCTTCAGATTTACACATCAAGGGTTTGGTAAGTTTATGACATTTCATGTTTTTTATTTATCAATTTATTCTTATTTCATTTCATTATCTAGGGTTTTATTACCAAAGTGGAGTTTGACCAAGGCAAACCCCTATATTCTAACCCTTAGCCCTTTTCCCCCTCTTTGTATGTGTGTTTTCAAACCTTGTATGCAGATTTTCCAAAGGGGAAACTATCAAAAAGGTGTTTTCAATCCGTCAAATTCATCAAAGTCAAAAAATCCCTAATTGAAGCATGGAGACCTCTTTCAGTGTGTTTTTTGTAGATTCAGATCCGGACACCTGTTAGAAAAGCAAGTGTTGACCGAAAGTTACAAAATCATGTTCTAAAATTCTAGAAATTTCTAGGTGGAATAAGTCACCATCTATGGTGAATTACTCCCACTGCTAGGCCTAGAAATTGATTTTCACATTTATGAGTACCCATTTGGAAAATTCTTATTCCGACAGATTTTCCTCGAAACTGGACAAAGTCACCCAGCTTGGAGTAAGTGTCCCAGTCAACATTTCTAATCAACTCTATAGGATTCTAGAGCCTCTCTGCATCAAATTTCATATTCTAGGTGCACCTCTCTAATTTTGTTTAATTTTTTTATCATTTACTTGCATTCTTAGGTGTTTTTGCATACATCACTGTGTTTTCCAGCACTTTGCATTTCTTAAGTTTAGCATTAATAAATGATTTCTTTTTTGTTTTATTGCATTAGGGAATCATTATTAGGAATAATATATCCCTCATAACATGAATATTTGAATGTATACATTGAATTTTGGCCCATCTCTCCCCTTTTAGGTGAAAAACCCTAGAAGGGTTAGAATGACATTCAGGTACCAAAATCTTTGTTTACATTTTTCGTGAACCCAACTTTTAAACATTTTTGCTTCTTATTTCAAGTTCATCCTAGGTTTAACTTATATCAACATTGCATTAGGTTTCTCATTGTTTAAATTGCATCCTAGGGTTTTGAAAATTGCATTAGTGAAAAGCTCATATAGCTTGCATTTTTGCATCATATTTCATTGAAAAATGACAAAATTCTGCATTTTCATACTGTAGTTGCATCTGTCCATCTGTAAAACATCAAATTGCATTTAAAATTTCTGAAAAAACACAAAAGAATAATCACTGGGACTAATTTGCCACATTGGGTGACAGTCCTTCTGCACATTTTGCACTGTAATTTCTGGCACTTTCTAGGCATTTTCTACATTTCTATTTTTTGTTATTGCATCTCTATTACAGTTTCCAGAATTTCAGTTACTAGCATTTTATTGCTCCTAGTTTTCATTTCATTTGCATCCACCGCACCTTTAGTATCCCTTGTATGAGTGTTTGGTTCCCTATTGATAATACTTTAGTGAGAAGAAGTTCACGACTCATGGCATCCTACGATAACACACTCGTTGTGGACCTTGGGTTGCCTCGAGCTACTACTCCTAGTATTGACAATAGTGCATTAGGCATGGACCCTACCTTTAGCAATACTATGCCTTCCAATAACATGCAAGTTGACACACAAAATGATCACATCCTGCAAGACAAAGTCATTAACATTCATGAGGATTTAGCACATTTACAACAAAAATTGTGTCTTGAAAACATTTCAACCACTGTGATTCGTGCTATAGAAAGGATTCATCACCTCATTGAAAGTGACAAAGGCTTAAACATTATGAATTTTTTGTTTTGAGATATACAACAAACATGCTCCTTCCACCTCTAGCACATCCCAACCAGCAAACATTGTGGTTAGTAAATGAGGACTTAACACTCCTCCTTCCACAGTGGCATCCATACCTACCTACACCACTCTGTAAGTCACAACCACAATGCAACAGGTTAATAATGTGATTCCTTCCTCAACTATTTCTGCTAGCATTCCTACTTCTTTTGTGGCATCAAATGTTTTCTAATCTTCCACCATACCATCTATTAGCATTCCATTCACTTTCCCTACCACTGCATATGCTCTATCACCACTTTTGCTTCCACCTCATACCACTTACACTGACCCTCTCATCACACAACTTTTCCAAACCATCTCCTCCATGCAAGAACAAATATCCACCATCAACCAAAACTAGAATGGACCACCCACCGATTATATCTGAAGCAGCCCACTATCCTTCGAAATCCTAAGAACATCAATGCCACAAGGAATACAAATGCCTAGGTTTGAGAAGTATAGAGGAAAGGGTGATACTACTAATCATGTTAATTCTTACACAACCTTATGTAGTGATTTTCTCCTTGATGATAAACTATTGGCCAAACTATTTCCTAGGACTTTAAAAGACATTGCCTTAGAGTAGTTTTCACCCTTACCAAATAATTCAATTCATTCATTCAATGAACTAGTTGATGCATTCATAAGAATTTTCAAGTGCATATGAATCCAAAGAAGACACTGGCTAATTTAATGAGATGCAAAAAAATGTGGATGAAAAAGTAGTTGATTTCATCTCACACTATCAATCACTTTATGCCCAACTTGATGTTAAGATTCCTGATCCGCATCTCCAAAAGATGTTCATTGAAAAATTGCAAAGTCCAATCCAAGATAGATTGACCATGATGAAATTTACCTCTCATGCACTTGTGCACAACCCTTTGTGAATATCACAATTCAGTTAGTAATCGGGTATGTGTAGGATCATCATGGAAAAAATAGGCCCTTAAGTGGCAAAAAATTCAGAAAAAATCAGAGTTAGACAACTTGACATAAAAATTTGAATAAGTTATCTATATGATTTCAAAAATATGTAAAAATAGAATCTGTAGCAAATTGAATGTAGTTTCTAAACTACTAGGTTTATTTATTTTTAAATCTATTTGGTAAAAATTTGAAATTTCAATGCAGTAGTACTTAAATTTCAGGGAAAAAATAAGTAGACATGTTTGTCTGACCACCCTAACCACAATAAAATGATAATTTTTTTATAAGATTTTAGATATCAGTAGATGACTCATGTCTCGATGTGATGCATATTTTTTGTAATTTTTTTCCAAGTAAATAATTAATTATGATTTTTTTATTACAAATTTTAAAAAATATAAAAACTCATATGTCTGACCACCTTAGCTTGGTCAAAGCTTCATGAAATTAATTTTTTTTCTTTTAATCCTATAGTATGCAAAGCATAGAATGTGACACATGTTTCAGATTCAAAAAATGTGGTACCGTTTGAAAGCTATAGATGTTTTACAATCAACCTATCAATTAGGACTTTAGTTGTAATTCAAATAGAAAATGAATAATAATTATTTATTAAATTCAAAGTAAAGCATAATTTGTATTGGTGGAAAGCTGAGAATCTCCTTTAAAAACCCTTTTCATTTCATCAATTTTGGGTATCGTCAGCCACATACCCTACACATACCCATCATATCGGTACTTTTTGGCCCATCATGATCCTGCACATACCCAGTCATGATGCAAAGTCCACTTCCAATCAAACTAAAAAATATGAACCTAACACTTCACACAATTCACAACCATTTCGAAAACCAAACAAAGGGTTCTTACAGTTTGATCCCCCTCAACACCCAACTCAACTTGTCAACAACCAAGTAGCAGTTGTTAAAGTCGTGATACCTTATAGTTATGGAGATCCAAAATGACAGTTTACACCTTTACCAGACACTCTTCATAACACCATGTCCCAACTTATACAACAACAAAGTGATTTCTTTACCTATTGTTAAACCACTGGATCCTAATAAGCGTTTGTCTCCAACCTTTCAACCCAACGCTTATTGTCATTACCATAGACAAAATGGAAATGACACATAACAATGTAAGCATATTTAACACATAGTGCAAGACCTCATTGATTCTGGTCATCTATCTATTTCCAATGTTAATGTTAAAGGAAATATGTTTGTTGCCCCACCCAATCAAAATTTGCAATTTTTACCAATCTGATGCCTAAACATAATGTTTCATTTGTCAAAGCTAGTGAAACTCAACACAATGATGTCATGAATGTTCATACAGATGTTGCACATTCTATTCCTATTCCAAATGGCACTACTATTGATCCTATAAAGGAAATGGTAAGTGCGATAGATGTTATCCCTCGTAATGGCCAACCTAAGAAAAATCTTGATATTACTCTCTTCTAAGGATATTCTTCTGAATCTTCCCAATGGTCCTCTTTACATAGCCAATCGTATTTATGATAAGCCCACTAATGGGATACTCATAGATCCTGCCTGTGCTGATAATGTGATCACTGAGGAATTTTTGGTATTACATGATCTTTATCAAGATGATTATGACAAACCAAGAGCATGGATCAAAACACACAATGGTTTTGCTTTCCCTACGATAGGATTGATCATTCTTCCATTATAGATAGGACCTAAGATAGTGGATGTTACATTTTCTATCATTCCACAATTAGATCAGTTTCCTTTGTGGTTAGGCCATCCATGGCTTCGCTTGGTGAAATTTGTCCCTTCATACATAAATGTTTAAAGTTTCTGCTTGACAATTACATTTTCACTATTCAACATAGTGGCTTTAATCCTTTGTCTTCTAAAGGAAATTTCTCCTTAGAATCCTTTTGGCCCAAGCCCATGAAACCTATCACACCTTGCAAAGACTTATCTTTCATTGCTTACCAAAAGTTTAAAGCAAAGAAAATTTCTAAATTGTCCCTTTGCAACATGTCCCCATCCACTTCTGACACTCCTATCCTAGATGAAGCAATTTTGCAACTTGATCAAGAACCAACCCATCAAACTCAAAAAACACCCGCAACTTCCCCCACATCATCTAAAATACCACGCGATAATGACAACAACCACATCTTTCCCCCTTGTATAAAGCAAGTTTATAGAGAAAAAGAGAAAGTGATTGACCCACCTCCTATGGTTCCTTCTATTCCTCCCTTTACAGAAGAAAATGAGCCTATGGTGGATCAACCCAATCTTACACCCACACAACTTCAAAATATAATCAAAAGAAATTGAGGTGCTAGGGACTGTAGGCATCGACGTTGTCTCCTTGCTCATACATTAAAAAATGAAGAAAACAAAGAAAATGAACATTCGCACGTGACAGAAGCAATGCATGATGATCCACCTCCCCAATCACAACAAAATGATCCAATACAACAACCACAACTCATAATACACCCATCATTAGACATTGTCATTTTTCCTCTAGTTGTCATTAATTTGGATGACGATGATGAAATCACTAAAATAGACGAAGAGGTGCATAATGATATGAATACATTATTTTCCTCTTCCTTGAGATTAAATGACAAATCTCCTACAAAAAGTGTAGAACCTGGCACTTCACCTAGTTCAGGCATTGTCCTTGTCCCTCTATCCAGTTGTCCACCTTTCGAACATGATTGGGAGGTGAATGACTTGTTAGATGGTTGAATTGCATTCGCCTTTCTAGTCTTTCACATTTTTCTTTTATTTTCTTTTTCTTTTGAGTTTGTATGTAAGTATCCTGTTCCCTCGTAACATGCTCCTCTCTTTACGACATTCCTGTATTTGTACCTTCATTCTTCTATATGTCATACATTGCTTTTTTTTTGTGTTTTCCTTTTGGGGATGGCACAAAGTATTGAGATGTCCTATGTCTCTTCCAGGTTGACCCACTAGGTCTTTTTTATCTTCTTTCTCACTTTTATGTTTTCCTTTTGGGGATGACGCAAAGCATTGAGACACCCTATGTCTCTTCCATGTTGACGTAATATGTATTTTTATCTTATTTTTCTCTTTTGTGTTTTCCTTTTGGGGATGACGCAAAGTATTGTGATGCCCTATGTCTCTTCCATGTTGACCCACTAGGTCTTTTTATCTTCTTTTTCTCTTTTGTGTTTTCCTTTTAGGGTTGATGCAAAGTGTTGAGATGCCCTAAGTCTCTTCCATGTTGACCCAAAAGGCCTCTTTTTCTTTTTCACTTCTTTTTCTTTTTGGCTTGTGTTTTCCTTTTGGGGATGATGCAAGGCACTGAGACCGAAATGTCTCTCTCATGTTTTTGATAAGGTAAGCAACATTTATAGGGTGATGTACCCTACACATAGAGCCACAAGGGCCAAAAAAGTTCAAAACCAAAAAAATTAAAAAATAAGCCAAAAAACTAACACATCAGACCAACAATAGACTAACTGGCATTTTCCCAGTTCTTAGATAGGAGATTAAAAACATCATCCCCAACCCATTCCTAACCATCTTCAGTATTCTTCTTATCCATTTCATCCTTTATAATCGCTGATAGGGTGCTGGTAACACAGTGGACCAACTTGACAGTGAAACAGGTCAAGCCACAAAATTTTTTGTCCAACTTTTCCATTCTTTCCTGTAGCACACAACTCCTCTCGACAATCCATTGTCTTCATAGTATTAGCACACTCCATGTCCAATGGGTCTGAGGGCTGGGAAGCCGATTTCTCCTTCTACACTTTGCTAATATCAGGAATGGAGTGGGGCCCTCTAATATACTCCTCCTTGTCCCTACAATCTTTGCTGTCAAACCACTCCTCTTTCAAATCCAATTCATTTATCTGCACTTTCTTGTTATTCTTATCTAGCCTACCAGATCCCCTGATGATGGCATCGCCACCAGTCACCACCATAGTCGTGACCACCGTGTCCCCCTTAGAATCCCTGCCCACCACATTTTTACCTTTATTGTCCCTGGTTGGAGGCTCCATCAAACCCTTCACTTCCTCCTTACCTTTCTTCTTTGGGGTGGGTTTGCAAACAGTCTTGGAAGGGGTCGACTTGAGCTCACAGAGACTAGCCACAACACTATTCTGGGTAGCACCCACATTCCCATTAAGCTTCTTAGCAGCAGGTTTAGGCTTATGTGTATCAATAGAGACTAGATGGGTTTTCCTAATGGGACCTTTGGACTCGGCCGAGGATATATTTGTCATAGCGAAAGGCTTAATTTCCTCAATGAAAATAGAAGAAATGGGTTTGTTTGGGCATAACGCAAGATGGAAGTGGTAGAGCCTCAAAATGAGGCCTTGGTGGAGCGACAGGGGAGGAGTATCATCAGGATTTAGGCTAGAAGCCTCAATGCATTTTACAACAGAACTCTCTAAATCCATTAGAAGAAAGAAAAGAAAGATTAATAGAATTTTATGTTGGAGGTGATTTAAAAGAGGGAAATGGTAGAAGTAGTAGGTTTTGTACCTACCTTCCAGAGTCACGTGCTTCATAAGGGCTAGGTAGACATGGTTCCAGGGTTGTGAAAGAGCCTCACACTCAAACCCTGATTGATTACAAACCTACTTCTCATTCCCCACAAAAAATGCGTTCATACTTTCATTATCCTGGGATTTTGTATGCTTCAGGTGCTTCATACCAGAGCATAGAAGTCCAGTCACCTGCACAATCACTTCCTCATTCACGTCAAAGGAAATACCACCCAAAGTCACACGATGATCTTTCCAAGAGTTCACGAACTACACAGACAAATTAGGGTCATGGCCCACTAGACTCTCCATCAAAGGAGCCAGACCACTTTCAACACATATGTGCTAGACCAGCAGATCTTTGCAAAATTTTCCATAGTTTTCAGGCTCCATTCATACCCTATCACCACCCATAATGTCACTCTACACACGGAATAACCAGAAAACCTGTGAAAGCAAAAGGTTAGAGAAAATTATAAGGTGAAAATTCACACGCACATTTAGGATTTTAAGCCAAACAAAGAAGCCTTGGGTAATCAAAGCAATGTATAGGTAGGTCACATGCTTGAGGAGGTAATTCCCTAAAACCAATCTTTTCAAATTCATAAATGAGAATCTCCAAACACTTGTGGCTAGGTAAGCAGGACATGATGGGAATGGAAGGTTTTCCTTCCATGTTGTTTTTGCACAAAAACCAAGGCAAGATGGTCGTGGAGCCAAATTTAGAAACATCTAAGAAGCCAACATTTAGAAGTAGAGAAAAAATAGTGGAAAGGATAGAACCAATTAGGAGCTTGATCTCATCATTATTAGTCACATCAATATTAAAATCAAAAAACTTGAAAATACAATGGCTTAGCACAATCCCCAAAAGGAGATTACATAAGGTACGACCCAACTTGGAATTAATAAAAAAGTACCTGCCATAATTCCTCATGATGTCCCTTTTAAAAATGAACTCCACCCCATTATTCAAAATTTTCCACTTGTATGTCACCTCAGCATTTACACCCGTCCACATAGCCCATAAGACAAGCATGTGTACCCCCCCAAGATACCCATAAAAGTGCTTGATTAGATATTATGATGGATCAAGTAAGGGCTCTACTCCTTCATAATTAGACCTTGAATTCCAAGTGGTAGGTTCCCCAAATAATCTCCAACACTTAGAGAATTTCCAATGTGTTCCAAAGCTGGCTATTGCATCAACCACTTGATTTCCCTCCCAATAAATATGGGTAACTATATTTTCATTCAACTTAGACACAAAGAACCTTATGTCTATTAGAATGTCTTTAGTACTCCACCCCAGTAATCTGCCAAAGTTAACCACATCAAAAATAGACTTAGAATCACCTTCAATATGAAGGTTCTCAATCCCCATAGAGACAACCAACTGTAAGCCCTTAAGCAATGCTCTAGCTTCCGTAATCATAGAAGAATGGATACCAATTCCCCTAGAGTAGCTAGCCACAAAATTTCCTTTGCAATCTCTGATAACACCTCCTATGCTAGCTCTGCTTGGGTTGCCTTTAGCTGCCCTATCAAAATTGAGTTTATGCCAACCACTGTCCAGAGGCTTCCATATAGTGTCTCTTTTATCTAGGGATCTGGAGTTGTCAGAAGAGCTTGCATCTAGGTTTTGATTCCAAGCTTTGGCCATAATAATTTCCCTCTTATTCAGACCTTTATCCAAGGTTTTCCCATTGAAGAGTGAAATGTTTTCCGCAATGATCCAAGAACCAATACCAAAACCCTCCTTCAGACTCATCTCAATGTTCCTGAAAATCCTATTGTTTCTTTCTTTCCATAAGCACCAGTAGATAATGGGGGGAACCTAGTTCCAAATTTTACAAGGTAAAGGGTGGAAAAAAGGTCAAGTCTAGCTCAAAATAAAAGATCTAATATCCTGACACATAGTCCATTGAATTCCTAAATGTTCTATAGCCAACTCCCACACACCAACAACAAACGGGTAGTGTGACAGCAAGTGGTCAACCGATTCTTCATTGCACTTCCATAAAAAACATCTATTGGCAATAAGGAATCCCCTTTTCCTTGAATTGAATGTCTCTCTCATGTTGACCCAAAAGCTTTTCCTTTTTCTTTCGCCTTTTCATTTTCATTTTCATTTTCCTTGTGTTTCCTTTTGGGGACAATGCAAAGTGTCAAGACATCCTATGTCTCTTCCATGTTGACCCAAACAGATCTTTCTTTTTCTTTGTTTTCACTCTCTTTCTGCCATTCTTCCAGTTCTATGTGTATTTGGGGAATGATGACAGTTTCGAGCTCTTTAATTAAAACACTCCAGCAATGAACATACTAACCCCAAATCCATAGATCCCTTATGTTTTTGGTATGTTCCTTTTTGGGGGAAACCCCTCCTTCTTTTGTTCCTTTTTCATTTTCATGACGCAGCCTTAATTGAAAATGTATGACTTGGCATAGGGGATTTCAAAGTTGACTCTCATGTATTGTTTCTTTTTGCATTTTTCATTTGCCACTTTAAAGTAATTTCTCACATAACGATGTGTAGAAATTCCTTTAAAGTGGTGGCATACATTGGCATAATTCATTTTGCATTCTTTTTCTTTTTTTTCTTGGTTCTTAGTGCATCCTTGTTACTTTATACGATGCGTTTGTCACTTTGTGGATAACATTGGGTGTAATGTATTTCATGAGCGTGATCTATCTCAGCATATTACATTCCTCTTAGTGGCCTGATGTGACACACTGCATCTCCTAAGTTGTGAATATTCTTTTCTTTCATCGGTCCTCTCTTGGAGACATTAGACACAATGTTCCTTAAGTTAAAGACCTCGCATGAGCTAAAAAACACTTCTTTGAACATCTTTTTTCATGTTGCATTTTGCATTTATATGGCCACCTTGCATAACGCAGCTTGCATGCCTGTGGTACCATCACATTTGTTCATGAGTTCTAAGCATACAAATATTTTCTTGTCTCATGATGCACGAAACGACATTGTCCTTTGTGGCACCTTATTAAAGTTATTAGGAGGTATAACTTTGATATGGTTGAGTGGGAAGCCCATTCTGAGGCATGACTTTTCCCCATAGCCACCTTGTGGATTTCTCACCCCACAGACAACTAGATGTTTTGTGGCCCCAGAGTGAGTATGTTGTGGATTTATCACCCCATGGACAACCAAACGTTCCATGGCCCCAGAGTGAGTATACTTGGGCCTTCTCACCCGACAGACAACCATGAGTTTTGTCGCACTAGAGTGAGTACACATTTCCAAACAAATAGCCTAGATTTGATCCATAATAGGATGGAAAAATGATCGAAGCTTTCTTTCATTCCTTTTCATCATTTTCATGTGTGTTCCTTTGCATTCATGTTTGGTTTGCCATGAGATCTTGATCCTAGGGGCTTGATCATCCCTCTTGATCCTTGTTGTCTCATCTTACCGGCATGAATACATTTGAACCCCTCTTGGTTGCATGATCAACAACTTTAGTGTGAGTTTGAAGCAGGTTCATCCTCTCACTAAAGTGGGAGCTAACTGTGGACACGTAAAAAGTAACCCTTCTACTTTTTCTCATGTTCAGGTCCTACTGGAATTTGGCTTGATTTTTCCTAGATTTAATGTTGTAGTGTGGCCAACACATTCACATTAGGTCTTGGACCCTTGTGAATCATTAAGACTTCTAGGTTATCTTGTAAAGGTGTTGTGAAGTGTTGTACAACCAACTAACACAATTTTCTAGGACCCTTTCATTATAATTCATTTAAATATCTCCTTTTTACCACTTTCCAAGTCTTATTTCAAAGTGTTGTAAAGAGTTGTAACCAACTCTCACACTTTTATAGAGTTGTCATCAGTAATTCAACCCTTTCTTATGTTTAAATGACCCCTTTATGCACTTTCCATCCCTACTTAAGTGTATTTTTTAGGATATTCCCGTTAAACCTTATTTAATGCACTTTAATTTCTAATACCCAATGAAATTTCCCTGGTGGGACCAAGTCACCACCTAGGGAAACTTAGTCCCATTGGGCACAAAAATCAAAATAATTTTAATTTCTTGGCAGGATTTTATTCTCTTACCCTTCAGGTCAGCCTGTGATGTGTTATTTTTAGGAAATAATGGAAAATCAAGTATAAATAAGGGTTTTTCCCCTCATTTTACATCTCCTAGTTCATCAAGCATTCAAGCACTCATTCACTTAATCATTCTCAAGCATTCAAGCACTCTAAGCATAATCAAGTCATCCATTTGAGCACTTCACTGCATATCTTCAGATTTACATATCAAGGAGTTGGTAAGTTTATGAAATTTCATGTTGTTTATTTATCATTCTCTTCTTATTTCATTTCATTATCTAGGGTTTGATTACCAAAGTGGGGTTTGACCAAGGAAAACTCCTATACTCTAACCCTTAACTATTTTTCCCCTCTTTGTATGTGTGTTTGTAGACCTTGTATGTAGATTTTTCAAAGAGGAAAGTGTCAAAAAGGTGTTTTCAATCTGTCAAATTCATCAAAGTCAACAAAGCCCTAATTGAAGCTTGGTGACCTCTTTCAGCCCGTTTTCTGCAAATTCAGATCTAGACACTTGTCAAAAAAGCAAGTGCAGACCGAAAGCTACAAAATCCTATCTCAAAATTCCAGAAATTCCTAGGTGGACTAAGTTGCCATCTATGGAAAATAAGTCCCAGTTCCAAGCTTGAAAATTTATTTTCACATTTCTGAGTACCCATTTTGTAGATTCATGTTTCGACAGATTTTCCTTGAAACTAAACTAAGTCACCCAGCTTGGTGTAAGTGTCCCAATCAACATTTCAAATCAACTCTATAGGATTCCAGAGCCTCTCTACATTAGATTTCATATTGCAGGTGCACCTCTCCAATTCTGTTTAATTTTGTTATCATTTACTTGCATTCTTAGGTGTTTTTGCATACATCACTGTGTTTTCCAGCACTTTGTATTTCTTAATTTTAGCATTAATAAATCATTTCTTTTACTGTTTATTTAGGACATCATTATTAGGCATATTATATCCCTCATAACAATAATATTTGAATGTATACATTTAATTTTGGCCCATCTTTCCCCTTTTAGGTGAAAACCCCTAGAAGGGTTAGAAAGACATTCAGGTGCCAAAATATTTGTTTACAGTTATGAAACAAATTGTTGAGATATATACCACAAACATGTTCCTTCTACCTCTAGTACATCTCAACCAACAAACACGATGGTTAGACAAGGAGGACCTCACACTCCTCCTTCAACAGTATCATACATACCTACCTATACCACTCCTCAAGTCACAACAATAATGCAACAGGTTAGTAATGTGATTCCTTCCTCAAGTATCTTTGTTACCATTCCTAATTCTTATGTGGCATCACATGTTCTATCCTCTTCTACCATACCATCCATAAGCATTCCATTCACTTTCCCTACCACTACATACACTCCATCACCACTTTCCCTTCCACCTCATACCACTTACACTAACCCTCTCATAACACAACTCTTCCAAACTGTCTCCTCCATGCAACAAAAATATCCACCATAAACCAAAACCATAATGGACCATCCACCATAAACCAAAATTAGAATGGACCATCCACCTATTATGTTTGAAGTTTCCCACTATCTTTGGAAATATTGTGAACATTGATGCCAAAAGGAATACAGATGCCTAGATTTGAGAAATATGGAGGGAAGGGAGATCCATCTAACCATTTTAATCCTTACACCACCTTATGTAGTGAATTTTTCCTTGATGATAAACTTCTAGCCAAACTATTTCCTAGGACTCTAAAAGACACTGCCTTGGAATGGTTCTCATCTTTATCGAACAATTCAATTCGTTCATTCAATGAACTAGTTGATGCATTTATAAAACATTTCCAAGTGCATATGACTCCAAACAAGACCTTGTCCAATTTGATGAGATGCAAGCAACATGAAGAAGAAAAGATGACCGATTTTATCTCACACTATCAATCACTTTATTCACAAATCAATGTCAAGATTCTTGATCCACACCTTCAAAAGATGTTTATAGAAAACTTGCAAACTAAACTTCAGGACAAACTCACCATGATGAAATTTCCCTCCTTTATGCACTTGTGCACCGCCCTTTGTGATTATCACAATTTGGTTAGTAGTTGTGATGCAAATTCCACTTCTAGCCGAGTTGAGAAGTCTGAACATTCCAATCCAAAAAATTCACAACCATTTAGAAAGAAAAACAAAGAGTTCTTACAATTCAATCCCCCTCAACAACCAAGTGGCAGCTATTAAAACTGTGATACCTTATAGTTATGGAGATCCAAAGAGATGATTTACACCTTTACCAGACACCCTTCATAACACAATGTCCCAAATTTTATAACAAAAAATGATCACCTTACCTATCGTTAAAGCACCTGATCCTACTAAACCTTTTCCTCTGAACTTTAAATCCAATGCTTATTGTCATTATCATAAACAAAATGGACATGACATGAAAAATTGTAAGCATCTTAAACACCTTGTGTAAGACCTCATTGATTTCGGTCATCTATCAATTGCAGGTGGTAATGATCAAGGCAATAAGTCTGTTGCCCCTCCAAATGAAAATTTGCAAATTTTCATTGATCCAATTCCTAAACATAATGTTTCATTTGTCCAAGCTAGTGAAACTCCAAAGAATGATGTGATGAATGTTCATACAAAACATCCTGCTCCCATTCCACGTATTACCACTATTAATCCTATGGATGAAATGGTAGGTGCTATAGACGTTATCCCTCGTAAGGGCCAACCTAAGAAATCTTTTGATATTACTCTTTCCCCTAAGGACATATAGTTTAAAAATATCCCTGATGGTCCTCTTTACATAGCCGGCCATATTTATGATAAGCCCACTAATGGGATACTCATAGATCCCACTTGTGGAGAGAACGTGATCACCTAGGAATTTTTGGTATTACATGATCTTTATCAAGATGATTATGATAAATCAAAAGCATGGATCAGAACACACAATGGTTTTTATTTCCCTATGATAGGATCGATCATCCTTCCATTACAAATAGGACCAAAAACTTTGGATGTTACATTCTCCATCATCCCCCAGTCAGACCAGTTTTGTTTGTTGCTAGGCCATCCATGGCTTTGCCCAATGAAAGCTATCCCTTCGGTCATACACAAATGTGTAAAGTTTCCCTTTGACAATGAAATATTCACTGTTCACCATAGTGGCTTTAACCCTTTGTCTTCCAAAGTAAACTTCTCCTTAGAAGCCTTTTGGCCCGAGCTCGCAAAGACTTCTTTTTCATTGCTTACCAAAAATTTAAAGCAAAGAAAATTGCTGAAATGTCTCTCTACAACATGTGCCCATCTTCTTCTAACACTCCTATCCTAGACAAAACAATGCTTCAACTTGAACTAGAACCAACCCAACAAACTCAACCAACACTCGAAACCTCCCCAACATCATCCAAGAGACCACAAGATAATGATAACAACTTCGTCATGCCTAGTCATATAAAACAAGTTTATAAAGAAAATGAGAAAGTGGATGAACAACCTTCCATGGTTCCTTTCGTTCCTCCCCTTAGGTAAGAAAAGCAACCTATGGTTGATCAACCCACTCCTTCACAAACACAACTTGACAATAAAACCAAATGAAAGAGAGGAGCTATGGAGCATAGGCATAGACATCGTTCCCTTGCTCACAAGTTACAAGATGAAGAAAACAAAGAAAATAAAAATCCACACTTGACAAAAGTAATGCATGAAAACCCTCCTCCCCAATCACAACAAAATGATCCAATAAAACAACCACAACAAGACATACACCCTTCATTAGACATTATCATTCATCCTCCTATTGTGATTATTATGGATGATGCTGATGAGATCGCTAAAATAGACGAAGAGGTGCATAATGATCTAAATACATTATTTTCCTCCTGCATGAGCTTAAATGATAAATCTCCTACAAATATTGTAGAGCTTGGTGCTTCCCCTAGTTTGGCACTTGCTCTTGTTCCTTTAGCTAGTTTTCCGCCCCTGGCATATCATGAACATGACTAGGAGGCAGATGACTTGCTCGACGGTTGACTCGCATTTTCATTACTAGTATTTTTCACTTTCTTTTTCTTTTTTCTGTGCGTAACGTGTTCCCCTGTGATTTTTTATTTGATTTTCTCCTTCTCTTTGTGAAATTCCTTTATTTGTACCTTCATTCTTCTATATGTTGTACATTGCTTTTTCCTTTTTCTTTTTTCCTTTTCTTTCTTTTCCTTTTGATGACAGAATTGAGACCAGAATGTCTTTTCTGTTGACCCAAAAGGACTTTTTCCTTTTTCTTGAGATTTCACTTTGTTGACCTTTTGGGATGATTTTGTCATGTTGAGACTGAATTTGTCTTTATGTTGACCTTCCTTTTGTTTTATGATGAAGGCATTGAGGCATTCATTTCTCCTTCATGTTGACCCAAAAGCTTTTCCATTTTCATTCGCCTTTTCTTGTTGCTCATTTTTTCCTTTTTGGGGACAATCCAAAGCATTGAGACAACCTATGTCTCCAAATAGATCTTTATTTTGTTTTCACTCTCTTTGTGTTATTCTTCCAGATCTATGTATTCCTCTTGCAAAATATTGTAGCAAAGAACATACAGACCCCAAATCCATAGATCCCTTATGTGTTTGGTGTTTTCATTTTGGGGGCAACCCCTCTTCCTTTCCTTTTTCTCTCACATGACGTAGCCTTACTGGAAAATGTCTGACTTGGCATAGGGGCTTTCCAAGTTGTCTCTCATGTCTTCTTGTTTGCATTTTTCATTTGCTAATTTAAAGTAATTACTCACAGTATGGTGTGTAGCAATTACTTTAAAGTGGGGGCATACATTGGCATTATCATTTTGCATTTTTCCTTTTTCTTGGTTCTTAGTGTAGCCTTCTTACTTCATACAATGTGTTTTTTCACTTTGTGGATGACATTGGATGTGATGTCCTTCATGAGCATGATCTATCTTAGCATATTACATTCCTCTTGGTGGCTTGATGTGACACACTGCATCCCCTAAGTTGGAAATTCTATATTCTTTGATTGGTCCTCTCTTGGAGACATTAGACACAATGTTCCCTAAGTTAAAGACCTTGCATGAACTAAGAAAGAATCCTTTGAACATCTTTTTCATGTTGCATTTTGCATTTTTTATATGGCCACCTTGCATAACACAACCTACATGCCTATGGTGCCATTGCGTTTGTTCATGAGCTCCAAGAATACAAAGTTTTGCTTGTCTTGTGAAGCTCAAAATGTCATTTTCTTTTGTGGTGCCTTATTAAAGTTTTCAGGAGGTATAACTTTGGTATGGTTGAGAGGGAATCCCATTCTGAGATGAATTTCCCCATAGCCACCTACGTGTGTGTGAGTGCATACCAGCCATGAGTGTATTTTTCTCACCTTTTGGGCCTTCTAACTCGGTGGACAACCATGAGTTTCATTTCCTCAGAGTGAGTATGCATTTTATTTTCGTACAAATAGCCTAGATCTGATCCATAATGGGATGGAAAAATGATTGAAGCTTGATCCAACTCTCTTTTTCTCCTCTTCTCCCTTTCATTCTTTTTCATCATTCTCATGTGTGTTTCTTTGTGCTCATGTTTAGTTTTCCATGGGATCTTGATCTTGGGGGCTTCATCATCCCTCTTGATCGTTGTTCTCTCATTTTTCTAGCATTAGTTCATTGAAACCCCTCTTGATTGCGTGTGGATCTACTTTAGTGTGAGTTTGAAGCAAGTTCATCCTTTCACTAAAGTGGGGGATAACTGTGGACACGAAAAAAGTAACCCTTCTACTTTTTCTCATGTTAGGCCCTGCCTGGTGAGTTTGGCCTGATTTTTCCTAGATTTAATGTTGTAATTTGGCTAATACATTCACATTAGGTCTCAGGTACTTGTGCATGAATAATAATTCTATGATCTCTTCTAAAAGTGTTGTGAAGTGTTGTAACCCACTTTCACACTTTTCTAGGAATTTTTCATTATAATTCACCAAAATAACCTCTTTTTATCACTTACCAAGTCTTATTTCAAAGTGTTGTAAAGAGTTGTAACAAACTTTCATGCTTTTCTAGGCTTTTCATCAATAATTCGACCCTTTCTTATGTCTAAATGGCCCCTTAATGCACTTTTTGGCCCTACTTAAGTGTGTTTCAGAGAATCATCTCGTTAAACATCATTAAATACACTTTAATCCGTGGCACCTAGTAAAGTTGCCCTGATGTGACCAAGTCGCCACCTAGGGTGACTTAGTCTCACTAGGCACAAAAATCAAAATTATTTCAAAATTCTGGTAGGATATTATTCTCTTAACCTTGAGGTAAGCCTATGATGTGTTATTTTTGAGAAATATTGTAAAATCAAGTATAAATAAGGGGTTTTCCTCTCATTTTCACCCCCATTCATCTAATACATTCACTCATACATTAGCATACATTCATTCATAATTCTCAAGCATTATAGGTATTATCAAGTATTCATTGAAGCATCTACTTGCATATCTTTAGATTTCTACATCAAGGGTTTGGTGAGTTGTAGCATTACATGTTGTTCATTCATCATTATCTCTTTATTTCATTTCATTTTCAAGGGTTTAATTACCAAATTAGGGATTGACGAAGGTAAATCCCAATTCTCTAACCCTTAACCCATTTTTCCCCTCTTTTCATGTGTGTTTTGCAGGTCTTTAATGTAGATTTGTCAAAGAGAAAGGTGTTAAAAGTGGTTAACAATCCATCAAATTCATTCAAGTCAACAAAACCCTAATTGAAGCTTGGAGACCTCTCATAGCCTAATTTCTGCAGATTCAGAACAAGACACCTATGAAAAGAGAAGTGCAAAACGAGAGCTATAGATTCTTACCTTGAATTTCCTAAGATTCCTAGGTGGACTAAGTCACCATTTATGGTGAATTAGTCCCACTACCAGGCCTAGAAAGTAATTTCTACATTTTCAGATACCCATTTGGTAGAAACCTATTCCAGTAGAATCTCCCCGAAATAGGACTAAGTCGCCCAGCTTGGCGTAAGTGTCCCAATTGGCCTCAACAACAAATTCTACAAGATTCGAGAGCCTTTGTGCATCACATTCTAGTTTTTCAGGTGCACCTCTCTAATCTCTTTCATTTTTGTTATTGTTTGTTTTCATTCTTAAGTCATTTTGTATATCACAATTATTTTTCAAACAACTTGCATTTCTTAGGTTTTGCATTAATAATTGATTTCCTTTATTATTTTAGTGTTTTTGTACATTGCATTTAGGCATATTTCATTCATACTTGTGCTAGTTTTGAGTGGGGACATTGCCCATTTTGGTCTATCTATCTCCTTTTAGGTGAAAAACCCTAGAAGTGGAAGAGAACCTTGGGTGCCAAAATCTTTGTCCACATTTTGGTGAACCCACCTTTAGAACATTTTACTTCTAATTTCATGTGCATTTACATCTTAGGCATAACTTGCATCAACATTGCATTAGGTTTTGCATTGTTTAATTTGCATCATAGGGTTTTAAAAATTGCATTAGTGAAAAGCTCATATAGCTTGCATTTTTGCATTACATTCCATTGAAAATTTAAAAAATTCTGCATATTCATACTGTATCAACATTTGAAAAGCCAAAAAACACAAAATTCCATTTCAAATTTTTGAAAAATCCCAAAAATATCACTACTAGGACTAATTCGCCACACTGGGTGACTTAGTCCTCTTGCACATTCTGCACTGTAATTTCTATCATTTTCAAATCATTTTCTGCATTTTTGTTACAATTTTCAAATTTGTAGTTTTCTTCAATTTCTTGCTCTTAGTTTCCTTTAATTCATCTGCATCATGGCTATGTGTTTTAATAAGTTTTGGATGTCATTAAAATATTTAATTGACATGTTAAACTATGCCTTTCGAACTAATCCTAATGACCTTGAGCTTCCTCATGCTCCTTCAACTCCTCATGAATGTCCTCCTCATGATGTTGACATCATGGGAGAAGATGATGATAGCATGAATAAGTTCCTAAATGAATACCTTGACCACCTTGAAGCTACTGTGTCCTTTTATCCATCCATGAAACAACAATACCTTCCTACAATATCACCTCCTGATATGTCTAGGTATTTACATCCTAAAATAAATGAAGGACCTAAGTTCCCTCCATCATGTGGACCTAGTTCTTCTAAACAAGCACCCCCTCAACCATTCTATGATAAAAAAGTCACTAGTACTCTAATTAACCTTGAAGAAACATATGGAAAAGGTTTTACCATATTAAGAAAACAAGGATGTGACACAACAACTAAACATGACATTTATCAACCCTTAGAACAAAATCCAAAAATGATAATACAATAGGATTAGGATATCAGTATCCCTCTCATGACAACAATCCTCCTAGAAAATATTGGAGACTTCGTGATGATGGCATGGTGATCTTTCATTCCCCTCCCAATCTGAATGTCCTTCTTCCTCAAGAACAACCCTTACCAACAAAAAATGACCAGGAAGATAGGATCACTTTGGGTCCTCCTCCTTATATTCAAGAAAAGGGTGAATCTAGCAAATGCAAGATGCCTTACAAGTTACAAAAACTCAAGTTTCCTCTCCACCCACCACCTGAATGTGAAAGGAAATTGCAAATAGTTTTAAACTAAGAACTCATCCTATTGCCACCTACGAATAGGTTTTTGATCTATCCTAAAGATGCTAGCATTCCACATTGTGCATATCATCACATTCTTGAACATAGAAGTGATGAGTGTTGCCAAATGCAAGAAATACAGAGCAACTATCATTTTGATGGCAATAATTACAATCCAATAATTCCATAAGACACCATCGAACACCTTCTCATGTAATAGTTGTAGAACATTGTCTTCTCTCTATTACATGACCTTTCCTATCACCTACCTCATCTCATTCTTATCTTGCACTTAGTGGGGGAAAGAAGTTGATAGCCTTGTCCTAGTAATGCATTTTTCATTATCCCTTAGCTGCTTTATTCACCTTTCGCTTATATCGATTGAGTCTGGGAGGTGGATGACTTGCTTGACGGTTGACTTACATTTTCCTCACTAGTCTCTTACATTTTATTTTCTTTTTCTTTTCTGTGTTTGCATGAGCGTAATGTGTTCCCCTATGATGTTTTGTTTGATGTTCTCCTTCTCTTTGTAACATTCCTCTATTTGTACCTTCATTTTTCTATATGTCGTACATTGCTTTTGGATTTTTATTTTTTCCTTTTCTTTCTTTTCCTTTTGGGCGTGACGCAAGGCATTGAGACCAAAATGTATAGTTCATGTTGACCCAAAAGGCCCCTTTTCTTTTTCTTTGTCTTTTCTTTTGTCTTTTTCTTGTGTTTTCCTTTTGGGGATGACGCAAGACATTGAGACCAAAATGTATCTTTCATGTTGACCCAAAAGGCCCCTTTTCTTTTTCTTTTCCTTTTCTTTTGTCTTTTTCTCATGTTTTACTTTTGGGGACGGTGCAAATATTTGAGACACCCTATGTCTCTTCCATGTTGACCTTAATGGATCTTTCTTTTGTTTCGCTCTCTGTGTCATTCTTCTAGTTCTATGTATTTGGGGAATGATGATAGTTCTGAGATCCTTACAAAATATTGTAGAAAAGAACATACTTGTGTTTGGTGTTTTCATTTTGAGGGCAACCCCTCTTTCTTTCCTTTTTCTCTCACATGACGTAGCCTTACTCAAAAACGTATGACTTGGCATAGTGGATTTCCAACTTGGCTCTCATTTTTTCTTTCTTGTTTGCATTTTTCATTTGCTACTTTAAAGTAATTGCTCACAGTACTGTGTGTAGCATTTCCTTTAAAGTGGGGGCATACATTGGCATTATCATTTTTCATTTTTCCTTTTTCTTGGTTCTTAGTGTAACCTTCTTACTTCATACAATGTGTTTTGTTGCTTTGTGGATGACATTGGATCTGTTTTCCTTCATGAGCATGATCTATCATAGCATATTACATTCCTCTTAGTGGCTTGATGTGACACACTACATCCCCTAAGTTGTGAATTTTCTATTATTTGATTGGTCCTCTCTTGGATACATTAGACACAATGTTCCCTAAGTTAAATACCTCGCATGAACTAAGAAAGAATCCTTTTAACCTCTTTTGCATGTTGCATTTTTCATTTGTTATATGGCCACCTTACATAACACAGCTTGCATGCCTATGGTTCCATTGCATTTTTTCATGAGCTCCAAGCATACGAAGTTTTGCTTATCTCGTGAAGCTTGAAATGCCATTTTCTTTTGTGGAACCTTATTAAAGTTATCAGGAGGTATAAATTTGGTATGGTTGAGTTGGAAGCCCATTCCTAGGCATGACATTCCCCATAGCCACCTGTGTGTGTGTGAGTGCATAATAGCCATGAGTGTATGTTTATCACCTTTTGGGCCTTCTCACCTAGTGGACAGCCATAAGTTTTGTCACCTCAGAGTGAGTATGCATCTACTTTTTTGACAAACATCCTAGATATGATCCACAACGGGATGGAAAAATGATCAAAGCTTGATCCGAATCTCTCTTTCTCCTCTTCTCCCTTTCATTCTTTTTCATCATTCTCATGCGTGTTTCTTTGTGCTCATGTTTAGTTTGCCATGGGATCTTGATCTTGGGGGCTTGATCATCCCTCTTGAGTTGTCTCATCTTGCTAGCATTAGTTCACTGAAACCCTTCTTGAATGTGTGTGGATCTACTTTAGTGTGAGTTTGAAGCAGGTTAATCTTCTCACTAAAGTGGGGGCTAACTATGGACACGAAAAAAGTAAGCCTTCTACTTTTTCTCACGTTTAGGCCCTTCCTAGAGATTTTGTCTTGATTTTTCCTAGATTTAATGTTGTAATGTGGATAATACATTCACATTAGGTCTTGGGTCCTTGTGAATTAATAAGAATTCTATGATGTCTTGTAAAATTTGTGAAGTGGTGTAACCCACTTTCACACTTTTCTAGGACCTTCTCATTATAATTCACCTAAATAACCTCTTTTTATCACTTACCAAGTCTTATTTCAAAGTGTTGTAAAGAGTTGTAACAAACTTTCATGCTTTTCTAGGCTCATCATCAATAATTTGACCCTTTCTTATGTCTAAATGGCCCCTTAATGAAATTTTTGGCCCTACTTAAGTGAGTTTTAGAGAATATCCCATTAAACATCATTAAATACACATTAATCCCTGACACCTAGTAAAATTTCCCTAGTGGGATCAAGTCACCACCTTGGGTGACTTAGTCCCACTAGGCACAAAAATAAAAATTATTTCAAAATTCTGGAGGAATATTATTCTCTTAACCTTGAGGTCGACCTGTGATGTGTAATTTTTGGGAAATATTGTAAAATCAAGTATAATAAAGGTTTTTTCTCTCATTTTCACCCCCATTTATCTAATACATTTACTCATACATGACCATACATTCATTCATAATTCTCATGCATTCTAGGTATTATCAAGCATTCATTGGAGCATCTACTTGTATATCTTCATATTTCTACATCAAGGGTTTGGTGAGTTGTAGCATTGCATGTTGTTTACTCATCATTCTCTCTTTATTTCATTTCATTTTCAAGATTTTGATTACCAAATTGGGGTTTGACCAAGGAAAACCCCTATTCTCTAACACTTAACCCCTTTTTTCCCTCTTTGCATGTGTGTTTTGTAGGACTTGTATGTAAATTTGTCAAAGATAAACATGTTAAAAGTGGTCAACAATCCATCAAAGTCATTCAAGTTAAAAAATCCCTAATTGAAGCTTGGAGACCTCTCACAAGCCTATTTCTGCAGATTCAGAACAAGGCACTTGTCAAGAAGAGAAGTGTAGAACGAGAGCTATAGATTCTTACCCTGAATTTCTTGAGATCCCTGGGTGGACTAAGTCACCATCTATGGTGAATTAGTCCCACTGCTAGACCTGAAAAGTGATTTTTGTATTTCTGGATACCCATTTGGTAGAAACCTGTTCTGGCATAATCTCCCCGAAATAGGACTAAGTTGCTCAGCTTGGCATAAGTGTCCTAGTTGGCCTCAACAACAAATTTTGTAGGATTCGATAGCATCTCTACATCACATTCTAGTTTTTAGATGCACCTCTCCAATCTCTTTCATTTATGTTATTGTTTGTTTGCATTCTTCAGTCATTTTTCATATCACAATGTGTTTTCAAACAACTTGCATTTCTTAGGTTTTTCATTAATAATTCATTTCCTTTATTAGTTTAGCATATTTAGACATTGCATTTAGGCATATTTCATTCATAGTTGTGCTATTTTTGAGTGGGGACATTGCCCATTTTGTCCACATTGGGTGACTTAGTCCTCTTGGACATTCTGTACATGGTGAATAATGCGGAAGTTGAATAACGTAGCTAAGGGACAACGAAAAATTTATTACTAGGACAAGGCTAGTAACTTCTTTCCCCCACTGAGTGCAAGACAAGAATGAGCCAAGGTAGGTGATGGGAAAGGTCATGTAATAGTGAGAAGAGAATGTTATACAACTATTACATGATAAGGTATTTTATGGTCGCTTATGGAATTATTGGATAGAAATTATCACCATCAAAATGATACTTGCTTAGTATTTCTTTTGATTGGTGACACTGATCACTTCTATGTGATGACATTGGATGTGATGTCCTTCATGAGTGTGATCTATCTTAGCATATTACATTCCTCTTGGTGGCTTGATGCGACATACTACATCACCATAAGTTTCAAATTTTCTATTCTTTGATTGGTCCTCTCTTGGAGACATTAGACACAATGTTCCCTAAGTTAAACACCTCACATGAACTAAGCAAGAATCCTTTGAACATCTTTTGCATGTTGCATTTTGGATTTGTTAAATGGCCACCTTGCATAACACAACTTGCATGGCTATTTTGTCATTGTGTTTGTTCATGAGCTCTAAGAATCCAAAGTTTTTCTTGTCTCGTGAAGCTCGAAATGTCATTTTCTTTTGTGGCACCTTATTAAAGTTATTAGGAGGTATAAATTTGGTATGGTTGAGCAGGAAGCCCATTCTGAGTCATGAATTTCCCCATAGCCACCTTTGTGTGTGTGAGTGCATACCAACCATAAGTGTATGTTTCTCACCTTTTGGGCCTTTTCACCCAACATACAACCATGAGTTATGTCACCTCAGAGTGATTATACATTTTCTTTTCAGACAAACAACCTAGATCTGATCCACAACGAGATGGAAAAATGATCGAAGCTTGATTCAACTCTCTCTTTCTCCTCTTCTCCCTTTCATTCTTTTTCATCATTCTCATGTGTGTTTCTTTGTGGTCATGTTTAGTTTTCCATGGGATTTTGATCCTTGAGGCTTGATCTTCCCTCTTGATCATTGTTGTCTCATCTTGCTAGCATTAGTTCAATGAAACCCCTCTTGATTGTGTGTGGATCTACTTTAGTGTGAGTTTGAAGTAGGTTCATCCTTTCACTAAAGTGGGGGATAACTATGGACACAAAAAAAAGTAACCCTTCTACTTTTTCTCATGCTTAGGCCCTTCCTAATGATTTTGGCTTAATTTTTCCTAGATTTAATGTTGTAAGGTGGCTAATACATTCACATTAGGTCTTGGGTCCTTGTGAATCAATAAGAATTCTATGATGTCTTGTAAAAGTATTGTGAAGTGTCATAACCCACTTTCACACTTTTCTAGGACCTTTTCATTATAATTCACCTAAATAACCTCTTTTATCACTTACCAAGTCTTATTTCAAAGTATTGTAAAGAGTTGTAACAAACTTTCATGCTATTCTAGGCTTGTCATCAATAATTTGACCCTTTCTTATGTCTAAATGGCCCCTAAATGCACTTTTTGGTCCTACTTAAGTGTGATTCATATAGTAATCTTGTGAAACATCATTAAATACACTTTAATCCCCAACACCCAATAAAATTTCCCTGATGGGACCAAGTCGCCACCTGGCGCGACTTAGTCCCACTAGGCACAAAAATAAAAATTATTTCAAAATTCTGGCAAGATATTGTTCTCTTAACCTTGAGGTCGGCCTGTGATGTGTTATTTTTGGGAAATATTGTAAAATCTAGTATAAATAAAGGTTTTTCCTCTCATTTTCACCCCCATTCATCTAATACATTCACTCATACATTAGTATACATTCATTCATAATTCTCAAGCAATGTAGGTATTATCAAGCATTCATTGGAGCATCTACTTGCATATCTTCAGATTTCTACATCAAGGGTTTGGTGAATTGTAGCATTGCATGTTGTTCATTCATCGTTTTTTCTTTATTTTATTTCATTTTCAAGGGTTTTATTACCAAATTAGGATTTGACTAAGGAAAACACCTATTCTCTAACCCTTAACCCTTTTTCCCCTCTTTGCATGTGTGTTTTGCAGGTCTTGTATGCAAATTTGTCAAAGAGAAAGGTGTTAAAAATGGTCAACAATCCATCAAATTCATTCAAGTCAACGGAGCCCTAATTGAAGCCTGGAGACCTCTCACAGCCTGATTTATGTAGATTCAGAACCATACACCTGTCAAGAATAGAAATGCAAACCGAGAGCTACAAATTCCTACCCTGAATTTCTTGAGATTCCTAGGTGGACTAAGATGCCATCTATGGAAAATTATTCCCACTATCAGGCCTAAAAAGTGATTACTGCATTTCTGGATACCCATTTGGCATAGTGTTGTTCTGACAAAATCTCCCTAAAACAGGACTAAGTCACCCAACTTGGCATAAGTATCCCAGTTGGCCTCAACAATAAATTTTGCAAGATTCCAAAGCTTCTCTACATCACATTCTAGTTTCCAGGTGCACCTCTCCAATCTATTTCATTTCTATTATTATTTGTTTGCATTCTTAAGTCATTTTTTATATCACAATGTGTTTTCAAACAACTTTCATTTCTTAGTTTTTTCATGAATAATTCATTCCTTTTATCAGTTTAGTATATTTAGACATTTCATTTAGGAATATTTCATTTATACTTGCACTAGTTTTGAGTGGGGAAATTTCCCATTTTGGCCCATCTCTCTCCTTTTAGGTGAAAAACCCTAGAAGTGCAAGAGAACCTTAGGTTCCAAAATCAGTGTCCACAAAAAGGAAAAAAATTACTTGGATTATTAATCATTGGTTTAAAAAGAACAACAACCTTTCAGTTTCATATAAATTCATATATGCAATACAAAACCTAGTGACTTTGAAAATTCATTTTGACATTTCCTTCAATTGAATCTATTTCCAATTTTCTTTGTTCCATGGAATTCTTAATTTCAAGAATCTTTGATTTCATTTGAAAATTAAACTCCACTTATAACATCATCTCTCACTTTTTTTTCTTGCATGTAAAATCTTATGCATTACTTGTTCTACCTAGTGAAATTTTAAACTCATTTTTCCTAAATTCCTTATCATCTATTTCCAATTGCATTTGTACTATGGAATTCTTAAGTTCAAGAATCTTTGATTTCATTTGAAATTTCAACTCCACTTATAGCATCATCTCTTAGTTTTTTTTTTGCATGTAAACTCTTATGCAATACTCGTTCTACCTAGTGAAGTTTTAAACTCATTTTGCCTAAATTTCTTATCATCTATTTCCAATTGCATTTGTTCCATGGAATTCTTAAGTTCAAGAATCTTTGATTTCATTTGTTCAACTCCACTTAAATATCTCATCATCTCTCACTCTCTTTTCTTTCATGTAAATTCGTATGCAATTTACAAAATTGGGGTTTTTTGGTACTAATATTGGCTTTGCAACATGTGGCACAGGTGGAAAGGAGGAATTTTCATTTGATTTTTCCAACTTGTTGTCTTCTCTCACTTTGCAATTTTGTTTAATCACACTCATTTGGTTAAAATTGACTTTCATATTCATTCATTTTGGCTAAAATTTACAACAACTTGCATACTTCACTCATTTGGTTTTAAATTAACCTTGCACATCCACTCATTGGATCTAAAATTAGCAACAATTTTGTATCAAGTATCTTCTTTCACATATTTGTTTGAGGGTTTAAAATAAATCATTTTCTTCTTTGTCTTGTGGTCTTGCATTTTGTTGTAGAGGAGTGTATTCTCTTCTCTTGCACCATTTTGGTGATCTTGAGAATCAAAAAAATCTCTTAACACTTGCATTATCACCCACACATTTCGATTTATTAAGGTTAATGAACACCATGTGAGTGTGAGAAAAAGGTGTTGTGTATGCTCTCTCCTTGTGCTTTGTGTGATCTTGGTGATCAAAAACAACATACTTGTCTCTCTTTTTTTTACTCTTAGAGGGAATGCCTCTCGATTTGTTAGAGGGAATGACCCAAGTAGTACTTTTGTTTTGGTCAGCTATACAAATGATTGTGGTTGTGATGAAATTCATCAATCACCTAGTGTGGATGTTCTATACCAATGGATGTCTCCCTCATTATCCATGAGATATATCAAAACCCTTTCTAAGTGTTGGGAGGCCTCTTAAATGAGTGAACCATTGCATGTATAGACACTAGATTATCCTGAAACATTGATTGAGAACCAACTAGTTATAAGTCACCCTTGTGATTGAGTTTTGGTGATGTTCTTAGTGCTAGGGTGTAGCACCGCACCCTTAAGATTCTTATACCCAATATTTGGCTCCCTTCAGTGATATGAAAAATCCCTAGCTTGTATTAGTCTCTTGCCTTTTGGGCTTGAGACTTTCCATGGAGAGGGTGATTGCGGCATCCTTCGAGTGCATGATGCCCCTACCCATTCACTACTTTAGGCAAGAGGTGATACATTCCCTAACAAGGCATCTAGTATGTGTGTCCCTCCTTTGCGCCGAAGGAGATTCCTAGAGTGGGTCTAATAGTATTCCATTGGCCATTGACCTTAGGGATAAACAAGTGTTTTCTATGTGTGATATTTTTTTTTATATGTGTTATACCCATGGAAATTTGAGGTGAATAACCCTAGAACATACACATTATGAACACACTTTCAACATTTTCAGACCAACCCAAGTGTTTTCAGACTATCTACAGTGTTTTCTATTTAGATTTTTCCAAAATCAAATCCAAATTTGAGTCAAAACATTCAACATAGGTCAAAACAAACTGTTCACCACAACTGACTATCATTCATAATAACTGCTATTTAGAAATCCACATCTAATTTTCAAAAAATCATAAGTGATTCCTAGAACATCGCAATTGTCACTCAGAACGACACAATTTCCTGTTGTTGGAAATTTTAGGGAAAATTGAGATAGTCCTTTCTCAGATCAATTTCTGAGCATAACCTTGTCCTCTAATCATAGACTTTCAATCACCAGATCTACCATTCTCGGTCCATCCATTACCACATCATTGCATTCTTTGCATTTTCCTTAGGTCAAACATTAATTCATCTTTTAGCTTGCACACACCTTGTTGTAGTCTTTGGATTTGGAAGTTCATCAGACTTTAGAGTAGTCCATAGGTTATTGAATCAGATTTACTATGACCTTACCTTTTCATCATCTTAGTCCTTTGTCATTTATTTTGGCTCCTCAACTCATAATGCTAGTTTGAGACCACCTTTGTCAACTTGTCATTTTAGTCATTACCATCATTAAGGTCTTGATAAAATCATATTTTCTTCTTGGATATCTTAAGTTTGATTAGTAACCTTACCTTAGACCTACCATAAGGTGCTTAGTTATCTTAGTCATCATTTTAGACCTCACATTACCATTCCCATCCTTCATCATCCTCTTACACTTGCATTACACTTGGCATACATTAGTTCTAATTATACTCTTGGATATTAACTTCATTGTGACATTTGACACCTTGACTATTATCACCTTGGTTATTTATCTAAGTGTCATCCCTAGTCCACATTTAAACCTTGAAAAATCCAAAAAAAAATAATAGTCATCTTGCATACCTTAGTCATACACATACCAGAGATTTTGACTTCATTGTGACACTATTTCTATTGACATCTTGACATCTTGTCACTTTGAATCTTCATCTTGGTATCATCATTATACATCTCCTATACTTTGAAAAATCTAAAAAACATAGTTGCATAAGTCATACTTTTGCATAGTCATATCCTTGCATTATCATACCTTTGGAATCACATCACATATTATCTCTCCCTTTGCAAGTCCTTTTATGGTTGAAACAAGGTTGAAAAGTAAATCAAAAGAGATGGATTTTCCCTAAGATGATGAATTTTTCAATCTCTCACTTTCTTTACTCAAGCACATGTAAATTCATATGCCATACAAAACCTAGTGACTTTGAAAATTCATTTTGTCATTTCCTTAAATTGAATCTATTTCCAATTGTATTTGTTCCATGTAATTTTTAAGTTCAAGAATCTTTGATTTCATTTGAAATTTCAACTCCACTTATAGCATCATCTCCCACTTTTTTCTCTTGCCTGTATGTAAAATCATATGCAATTTACTTGTTCTTGACCTAGTGAAGTTTTAAACTCATTTCAAGCCTAAATTCCTTATCATCTATTTCAGTTTTCATTTATCCCATGGAATTATTAAGTTCAATAATCTTTGATTTCATTTGATTTCATATGTTCAACTCCACTTATATAGCATCATCTATCACTTTCTTTGCAATATTTTGGGACATGTAGAAGGGGGTCAACAAGTAGGAAGTTCTCAAGTAGAATTCAAGCCAAATTTAGATATTATATCAAACAAGAATGAAGAACACATAGTTGAATATAGGGAGGAGGCCCAAGTTCAAACAATGCATGTTGGAGAGGGGTCAAGATCACTTCCTTCTATTGGTATGGATGAGAATATAAATCTAGCTCAAAAGGTGAGGAAACAAATTTCTTATAGAAATTTAGATCATTTACTTGAAATGGATATGCAAAAATTGAAATGTTATGCCAACCAATATAGAAATAGTAGTAGGAGGTCAATGAATAAATTTTTAGAGGAAATAATCAATGCTCATTTCAATCATCTTGAAACACTTGAAAAAATTCAATTTTTATCATGTTTACTTCTTCATAATGAAATGAAAGAGCCATTATAATTATTGGGTGTACATTCGACATTGAATAAGAGGAAACACATGAGTCTACAAAAAGATATTGTTGAAAATGTTAAAAAATGTTTAGATTCCATTGGGAAAGGATCTCAATTAGTGGATAAGGCCATTACAAGAAGGGTGATGTTGACATCTATTTTAAATCAAGATATATCAAGAAAAATAAAAATGTCTACACTTTTGACTACAAATTGGTTATAGTAGAACCACACTAATAAAATATGAGAAAAAGAGAAAGGTTTTGGATGATAGTTCAAAAGGAAATTGGGCAATTATGTGTAGAGCTCTCCATTTTAACAGGATTCAAGATGTTGTTAGGAACTTGATCTCAAGTTTTTGGAATGATCAGACCCATCCATCATCAAATAGTAGAGATGTTATGAGATGCAAGATTGGGCCCAATATTTATGAAAATAATATAAAAAATTGGCTAGGCATAACAAAACTTGAGATATATATGAACTTTTG
The DNA here is from genome assembly GCA_007258455.2 of Sequoia sempervirens. NCBI lineage: Eukaryota > Viridiplantae > Streptophyta > Pinopsida > Cupressales > Cupressaceae > Sequoia > Sequoia sempervirens. The sequence continues at coordinate 1,589,928 of VDFB02000010.1, read as the reverse complement.
TAATAATTATCCTCATATAAATATTGGGAAAACAATGACTGAAATGTTAAATCCATATTATGTGAAGATAAACAAGGTTTTTGAAAATTTTTGTTGTCATTATCATATTGAATTTGATCTCTACTATCAAGTTTTTTGAAATATGAGAGAAGAAAGTTATGGGTTTCAAAATACGCCTCCTAAAAATTTAGGGTTTTCATAAAATCCATGTTATGTGATAATGCAAATGAACCTAAAATAAGCTGCATAAAAGGACTTTGTGAAATATGTGGAAGTTTGGATAAATTTCCTTTGAGAGACGAAGATACTGACTTAACAAAGATAGTAAATTGAAAGAGTTACAAGTATGTAAAGTTTCAAACAAATTTTGGGAAATAATCCACAAGCTTAAACGATGTAGAAGAGGAGATACCTATTGGAAAATTTATGGAAGATTTTTGAAAATTGATACAACCATATATACAACATGCCTTTTTTTCTAAGTGGAAAGCACAACAATTTCAAAAATTAAGAGATACTTTCCCAGTTGGAACAGTTCTATTAGTAGTCGACTTTGTAAAAAATTACTCTTTTGTACATCAAAAAGAGATTCAATCAGAATATTACTTTTCAAAGCAGATCACTATTATGGTTCATGTGTGTTATCAACATGCACAATTAGAATTAGATGGTGTTGAGAGTACAAATGAGAAAAGAGTCATTAAGAAAGAATACCACTTTTATATTAGTGATGATAGAGAGCATGACACACGTTTTGTACAACATTGCTTTACAATTTTTTTGAGACTTTGAGAAGCAAGGGTGTAAAAATTGAAAAGCATTTTGTATGGTTAGATGGACATGTGGAACAATTCAAATCACCACGACCATTTTATGCATTATGTACATATCATAAAAATTAAAAAATACTATATGTTTGGAGTTTCTTTGAGAGTGGACATGTAAAGGGTGAGCATGATTGTATAGGAGATTGCATTAAATGTGCTCAAAGAAAGAATCAAATGATTTATTCAGGAGATCATGTAAATGATGCACATGCTATTGTTGAATGGTTTAAGAAACACTTTGCATCAAATGAGGTCAACACATCTTCAAGAATGAACCAAAACATTCCACATAGAGTGTTTTGTGTAAGGAAGCTAAGGTAGAAGAACAACTTCCTATACTAATCTTGAGAGGAGAGTAATGAAAAAATTTTACAAATCTTTAACAGTTACAAAAACTTAAATAGAATAAACATAAATATCATGCATACCACAAAAAAGTGATTTACATGGGGAAAACCCTTTTTGGAGAAAAACCCCACACTCCAAAAGCCACCCAATACATTATTTAGTAAATCACAAAGATTACAATATACTTGCAAATCAAGCTTCTCACAGGATTATCATCACTCAAAGATCAAGAGACAACACAACCACTATCATACTCTTAGAATACATCAATGTCTCTCTCTACCGCAATCGTAATAGAATGTGCTCATAAAATAGGGTTACATTCTAGGGCAAGACAATCCAACAAAATATATTCCATTAGATCTAAAACCTAACAACAAATCATCTAAATTTACAATATATCATAATGTATGTCAATCATTTTAGAAGTTTCAGGGAAAAGTTAACACACTCACATTTTTCTCTTTGTTGCCATTGTATACACCTATCGGTGTAACTAGGAAATATATATATAAATATATATACATCCTATCAATAATAAATCATATATAATTCCAAGGTTGAGACACAATTTCTCAACAAGTATCGAACTTGTCGAACACCTTGCAAGAGCAACATGAGGGTGTAAACATCATCTTTTTAATTGTTAGGGGCCAAAAGGCCTATGGTATCTAAACACCATTTAAAATTCTTTGTGCTCAAGTATTAGTTAAAGAATGAGCAACATTCATCAAAGTCTCTACCTTAACCAGGTTCACCCTACCATCTTTTCAACCATATCTCTAACAAAATGATATTGTACATCAATGTGCTTGGTCCTGGCATGAAATGTCAGGTTCTTGGCTAGACATATTGCACTCTGACTATCACAATAAATTGTCACTACACCTTGTTTTATTTCAATATTTGAATATAGTCTCTTAAGCCAAATGGCTTATTTATAAGTATGAGTAGCTACCATATACTCTGCTTCATTAGTGGAAAAAGCAACCACAGTCTGTCGCATACTCATCCAACTAATTGCACCACCAAATAAAGTAAATACATAAGCAAGATGGATTTTCTGCTATCAACATCACATGCCAAGTCTGAATCAACACAACCATGAATAACAAGGGAAATATCATATTTATTCATGTTACTATGATAATTGTTACCTATATTTCACTAGTAGCTCAATTAGGTAGAGCTTTTATGTTTTCCAATGGAAAAAGAAAGTTACATTATATTTTTCTACTATATTACATTCATGTGCATAAATAAAATCAGAAAAGATTACATTATCATATTGCATTCATGCAGATGCATATAACATAGGAGAAGATTTGCAAAAATATTTTCAACAAAAGTAATTTTTATTCACAATGTAAATGTATAAGGTCTCACACAAGCCGTAAGAGTAACTGTTGTAATACAAGTGAAAGAAAAGATTATACATTTATTGATATTAATAAGTGTAACTGAGGGTAATTTCTAAGGTTAGATTAATTAATCGATTCAATGCAAAAGACAAAAACCCAAAGTCCTATTGAATACAAAGGAAATTAAATAATAAAACGGTTATACCTGTTTCTCGAAACTTCCATGATTATCTCCATAGTACCTTCTTACTTGCTGGATGATGCTTTACCCTCAGATTCATTGTGCGAGTAATTTGCAAATGTCTAAGTCCTACAACAAGCCTTGAAGGATTTGATAAATGCCTAAAGTCTATGCCTATGACAATGTCAATATAAGTGAAAATGCCTATGCCTAAACAATGTTAAGATTTGATGAAAATGAAAATAATAAATGCTATGAGAAATCTAAGAATGCAAGTGTATAATTCCTATAATATGTGTGTGTGTCTATGCGTAATCGAAAAGTGAGAGGAAAATGACATTTTATAGAAAATATCATTTTGAATGGACGGGCGAGATCGAATTCTAAGAAATACCTAGAATGAGAGGTCCGGATTTAATCTAAGAATCCCTAATTAGGGTTAGGGAAAAACCCTTAAGTGAACAGTCAAGATAATATCTCAGATAATTGGATCGACAATGGAGAAAAGATGAGATAAATTAATTAGAAAATAAATATTTTCAAAAATCAAGAAGATAAAGACTGCCTGATTTGTGAGATTCGAAAAATCAAGAAGATAAAAGTTGAACTAAAGATCAGATTTGGAAAATCAAGAATCTGCCTGATTACTTGATTTTTGGAAGATTAGTTACTATTTTGAATTAAATTAATTCAAAATAATGATTTTGTGAGATAATAAATAATTGATTTTTCAATTATTTACCAAAGTGGACTGACAGTTAAGAAAGTGATGACATTTTAAATAATTTCATTTATTTAAAATGAGAGGAATATTAATTTTGACAATTAAATAATTAAAGATAATTATTTAATTTAGCGGATAAGATTAATTAATTAAATTAATTAATCAATTCATTTAATTATGAGTTAGTGACATATTAAATAAATAAATAAAATTATTTATTTAATAATTAGGAAGAAATATATGACGAAGGGGAAATAAATAAATTAAGAAATTTATTTAATTAAGGAAGACTTAGACAATTAATGATGTATTTAATAAATAAATAAAATTTATCTATTTAATAATCATGAAGAATAAAAAGACATGAATTAATTAAACAATTAATTTAATTAATAGTCGAATGTGGACCCAGGACATAATTAAATGTCTTAATTATGCTAGGATGAAAGTGGTAAAAATGAAGCTTGCAAGCCTAAGTCATTTTTAAGTGTCTACATTTTGCCCCTCTTTGTCATAATGTAGCATGTCGCTTGTGACAAAGAAAATAAGTCAAAAATATGCCCCAAAGAAAGGTACAGAGTATCATTGCCCCTCGAAAATTTTTCAAATTTTGGGTTGGCAACAAAAAAATTTGTAAAGGGTCCCGATAAATCAATTTGATGACCAGAAAAATAATGGCACAGTCGGTTTCAAATTTTGAAATGTTTAAAGCAGCTAACGAGGAAGTCAAAGCTGGTCAAATGAGCCTCCAGTAATAACCTTGTTTGAGAAATGTCATTTTGACTTTATAAATAGGTTGACAAAGGGGTAAAAGTCAATTCATTTCTACTATTTACATTGCCAATTTTGAGAGCTCAGAGTGAAAAGGAGCACAGTGAGGATGGTGATTCCAATGACAGAGCATCACGGCGAGATCGTATGGACATTCAGATGGCCAAAGGGCTCAGAGCCAGTGGTAAGTACCCTTGTCTTGCTTTGTAATTTTTTGTTTTGCGTGCCAAATTTAAGTTTCTAGGGTAGATAATAACTGCGCTGCGACACAACTGCATTCGCATAAGTCGCAATCATCTGCGTGTTTGATGCATTTGATGTGTAGCGACGCGAATGACTAGCGAATTTTAAGGTGGGTGAGGCGTTGTGACACATTTGATAAAAATTGCGATGCATTGGCCTAACCGAGCCGCATTTGAGTGTTAGAAAGTCGTAGTTGTCATTTTGTGTTGCAATTGCACTTTTGAGTGACGCATTCGCCATGTTGTGTCACAATTGCCAAATTTTGTGATGCAATTGTAATAATGTGACGCATCTGGGCAACCGAGCGACACAACTGTCATATTGCGATGCATTTGAAAATTTACAAGATGCATTCGAATATTTGTGACACAACTACTAAAACACGACGCATTTGATGTTTTCTTTTTATTGAGACTAATTTTGATACTTGTGAAACCCTTAATGCTTTTGATGATGCTGACAGTTGTCTAGGAAGTACTGATATATGGCTTGTCCTTTTGTAGAGGCAGCTTGCCCCTATCTACATGTGAGAGAGCAGACTGACCACATTTCAGTTTGCCAACTAGCTGAGCCCGTGAGAGCGGCATCGGTTGATGCGATTGGGATTATTCTATGCTACTTACATGCCTGCCATTCAGGCGAACAGGGGATTACTAACTGCGCTATGTGAGCGGTGGCATTCGGAGACTTGTTCGTTCCACCTACCAACATCTGAGGCTACCATTACTCTAGAGGATGTCTACCGGATACTTCGAGTGCCGATCCGAGGGGAGCAGATCATCTACGACCCTCGTCATGGCGAGCAAACCTTTAGAGTGTACTACCGAGATCAGGGTGCAGGATTGGGCATCCAGGGTTATGAGATCAGATGGGAGTTCATGGCAGAGCATTATGGTCGCTTCGATGCATTCCTTTTGACTTTGATTGTAGGTATTTTGGTTCCCGACCGTCGGTGACATGGATTTCCTATTGGTTGGGGTGATGTATTGGTTGGCATGAGACGGGACAAGACCCTTGGAATTCATCAATCTTTTGGGCCCTAAATGTGGGGCACAAATTAATGGTTGTTATTTGTTAATCTCGGCCCTATATGGTGTTTACATCTTTGTCAAATGTCGGAGTGGCCACTTGCAATATTCTTGAACCTAAAGCATCTGTTGTGGTATGTGACCTAATCTTTGGCTTCTTTTCTTTTCTAGTCTTCACCTGCATCTTGGCCAATATTTCCTCTAGGCAGGCTTTGGGATCTGCGAGCACTGGAGCTTTTATTTTTAGCTATTGATCCAACCATGAAGTAACCTCCTTTTGATGATCTGAGGATGTAGTGGTGAATTCATTTCTTTCCTTCTCTTCCTTATATTTTGAAAATTCTTCATCCTCATGTCTAGGAGCATCTTCAACATCTCTCTCTTCTTTGCTCTGCTCCTCTTCTTGCAATATGGCCTTTCGCTTATCAAGCTCAGTAGATTCTACATTTTCTTCATCAATATTTCCTTCTTGTGTTGCCCCCTTGTCTTCTTCATGTTTAATCTTAGTTTCTTTATCAATCTCAACAATCTTATCATCTATATCTTTGACATTTTCTTCTTTTTCTTGATCTTTCTCTCCTTCTGGAGGCACTTCTTTGTGTTGCAGGCCCTTATCTTGACTAGTTCCCAAGAGCTCATTAGTTCTCTCCTTATTAGTTTTTATATCTGTTTCCCATTCCTTGGAACAATGTTCCTCTAGGCTTGCCTCTTCATCCTTATGCTGCTCAAGTTGCCCTCCTTCAGGTTCTTGATCAGAAGTTTTGACATCATAGTAAGCATCAAACTTACCTGCATCTCCACCCTCGAGCGTTTCCTTCCCTTCTTCACTGGAGGCTACTTCATCCAAATGAACTCTCATTCCTCCCTCAGGATGCTTGAAGTAGTTCTCTCAATCTAAGTCCATAGGTTCCCTAGTGATATCCTCTATTATTTCTTTAGGTTGCTTCATGCTTAGCCTCCCCATTTCTTCAAAAATATGCATAGTAGCCTTCATCTTAGGTGGCTCAGTAGGAGGTGGAGGGAGAGGCAAGGCAGTAGCAAGTTGGTCCATAAGCATTTTGACCTGAGGGTTTAGAATAACCTTAGATAACTGAGGTGGCATATTTTGAAAATATGAAGCAAAATTATCTGGTAAGGTAAGAGGCTCCATGCAGGTTGTGGGAAAGGAAGGTGGTAGGGTCAAAATGGTTGGAAACGAGTGTGGAAGCAAGGAAGATGATAGTGGAGAAGTAGTGGAGGAAGATGAATCAAGCACCACCATAGGAGCAGTTGGAGAAGTGGAGGTGAGGTGGACAAAGATGTCCACAGTAGGCAGAGATGAGACGAGAAGTGATTAAGGAGTGGAAGGGGATGGTGCAGTGGTTGTAGCAGAAGGGAGCGTAGAAGTGGGTGGTGATGTTGACCATGGTTGATCACAGATTCTCCTTCTTGAGGTAGAGATACTTCTTCTTGTATGGCAGGCATGTCGAGAACAAAGGTTCCCATTCTCTAAGGCTTCTTTGGTATTCTCTACCCTTCAGTCGACTTTTGAGTGTACACTTTTTTCTTTAGTTTCCACTTAGATATGTCCTTAATCTTTCTCGATATTGTGATAGGTGGAGACTTGGTAACCTCACTTGAAGATCCTGAAGTGACACTTGTGTCTGTTTCACTTTCTAGCTCATTTTTTAGCTCCCCATAATTTAGTTATGTGCTTTCTTCATGTAGTTGGGCTATTTGATCATCTAGCCACTTCTTTATTCTTTGCTCCATAGGGCAGGTAACAAAATTTAAGTATGTGGCCTCTAAAATAGCCCAATCAATCACTGGTAGTGGCACATTAATCAGAGCTTTGTTTCTTTCATCAAGGAAATTGTTATCTTCAACAATTTGATCTGGTACTTAGTATAAGTTGATGGACTTTACGAATTTGGTAGTTGTAACTAAGGGTAATTTCTAAGGATTAGGATTAGATCAATCAAATCAATATTAAAGCCAAAAACCCAAAGTCCTATCGAGTACAAAGGAAATTAAATAATAAAACGGTTATACCTGTTTCTCGAAACTTCCATGATTACCTTCATAGTACCTTCTTACTTGTTGGATGATGCTTTGCCCTTAGATTCATTGTGCGAGCAATCTACAAATGTCTAAGTCCTACACCAAGCTTTGAAGGATTTGCATAAAATGTCTAAATTCTATGCCTATGACTATGATTGACAATGCCTAAACATGCTAAGATTTGATCAAATGAAAATAATAAATGCTATGAGAAATCTAAGTGTGCCAACGATAAGTATGCAATGCACCTATAATATGTCTACTTGTGTGTGTGTAATCGAAAAGTGAGAGGAAAATGCCATTTTATAGAAAATGCCATTTTGAATGGACGAGTGAGATTAATTCATGACTAAGACCTAAGATGAGAGGTCCGGATTAAATCTGAGAATCCCTAATTAGGGTTAAGGAAAAATCATTAATCGAACAGTCAAAATAATATCTTAGATAATTGGATCGACGGTGGAGAATAAATGGGATAAATTAATTAGAAAACAAATATGTTCAACAATCAAGAAGATAAAGACTGCCTAATTTGTGAGATTCGAAAAATCAAGAAGATAAGAGTTGGACTGAAGATCAGATTTGGAAAATCAAGAATCTGCCCGATTACTTGATTTTTGGAAGATTAGTTACTATTTTGAAGTAAATTAATTCAAAATAATGATTTTGTGAGACAATAAATAATCTTTTCCAGATTATTTAACAAAATGGACTGACAGTTAAGAAAGTGATGACATTTTAAATATTTTAATTTATTTAAAATGAGAGGAATATTAATTTTGACAATTAAATAATTAAAGATAATTATTTAATTTAGTAGATAAGATTAATTAATTAAATAAATTAATCAATTCATTTAATTATGGCAGTTAGTGACATATTGAATAAATAAATAAAACTTATTTATTTAATAATCAGGAAGAAATATATGACAAAGGGTAATTAAATAAATTAAGAAATTTATTTAATTAAGCGAAGAGTTAGACAATTAATGATGTATTAATAAATAAATAAAGTTTATTTATTTAATAATCATGAAGAATACAATGACATGAATTAATTAAACAATTATAAATTATTTAATTAATAGTCGAATGTGGACCAAGGACATAATTAAATGTCATAATTATGCTAGGATGAAAGTGGTAAAAATGAAGCTTGCAAGCCTAGGTCATTTTAGGTGTCTACATTTTGCCCCTCTTTGTCATAATGTCACTTGTCACATTGTGACAAAGAAAATAAGTCAAAAATATGCCCCAGTAAAGGTGCGGAGTATCATTGCCCCCTGGGAAATTTTTCAAATTTTGGGTCGGCGACAGAAAAATTTGTAAAGGGTCCCGATAAATCAATTCGATGACGAAAAAAACAATGGCGCAGTCGGTTTCGCATTCTGAAATGTTTAAAGTAGCTAACGAGGAAGTCAAAGTTGGTCAAATGAGCCTCCAGTAATAACCTTGTTTGAGAAATGTCATTTTGACTTTATAAATAGGTTGACAAAGGGGTAAAAGTCAATTCATTTCTACTATTTACTTTGCAAATTTTGAGATCCCAGAGCGAAAAGGAGAGCAGTGAGGATGGTGGTTCGAGTGACAGAGCATCACGGCAAGATCGTACGGACATTCAGATGGCCAGAGAGCTCAGAGCCTGTGGTATGTACCCTTGTCTTGCTTTTTAATTTTTTTGTTTTGCGTGCCAAATTTAAGTTTCTAGGGAAAGTAACAATTGCATTCGCGTAAGCCACAATCGTCTGCGCGTTTGACGCATATGATGCGTTGCGACATGAATGTCCAGCTAATCATAGGGTAGGCGAGGTGTTGCAATGCATTTGATAAAAATCGCAACGCATTCGCCTAACTGAGTCGCATGTGAGTGTTGGAGAGCTGCAATTGTTATTTCATGACACAATTGCACATTTTAATGACGCATTCACCATATTGTGTCGCAATTGCCAAAATTCATGACGCAATTGCCTTAATGCGACGCATCTAGGCAACCGATCGACACAAATGTCATGTTATGATGCATTTGAGGATTTTTGAGATTCATTCAAAAATTTGTGACATAATTGACATAACGCGACACATTTGATTTTTTATTTTACTGAGACCGATTGTGGTACTTGTGAAACCGTTAATGCTTTAGATGTTGTTGATAGTTGTTTAGAAAATACTGATATATTGTTTCCTTTTTGCAGAGGCAGCTTGCCCCTATCTACACGCGAGAGAGCAGACTAACCACATTTCGGTTTGTTGACCAGTTGAGCCCACGGGAGTAGCGCCGATTGATGCGACTAGGGTTATTCTACGTTTCCTACATGCCCGCCATTTGGGTGAACAGGGGATTGCTGACTGCGCTATGTGAGCATTGGCATTCGGAGACTTGCTCGTTCCACCTTCCGACAGGTGAGGCTACCATTACTTTGGAGGACGTCTACCGGATTCTTCGGGTACCAATCCGAGGGGAGAGGATCATCTATGATCCTTGGCATGGCGAGTAGACCTTCTGAGCGTACTACCGTGATCAGGGTGTAGGACTGGGCATCCAGGGTTATGAGATCAGGTGGGAGTTCATGGCAAAGCACTATGGTTGCTTTGATGCATTCCTTGCGACTCTGATTAGGGGGATCCTAATTCCTGATCATCGAGGACATGGATTTCCTATTGGCTAGAGAGACGTCTTGGTTGGCATGAAACGAGACAGGACTATTTATGCTTGGGGTCCTTGCTTACTGGGGACACTCTACCATCAGCTACATGATATTGCCTATAGGAGAGGAGAGAGCATCTCGTGTAGGACTACACTGATGATGATATGGGTCTAGGAGCACATATCCATATTTCGTCCACCTATTGATAGACCACAGTTGGTCGACGGTATGCCTTATGCTTATTACTATGCCGGTGCCTTACAATAGACCTAGATGGGTGAGACATGTTGGTGGCAGCATCGGATTGACATGATGATGTCCTTTATCTGGAGGTCGTATCGAGACTATGGATAGTGGGATGATGAGGTAGATCACCTGAGTCTGTGCAGGCAGTATAGATATTTGATTGGCTGGATAGTGCAGACTTCCCTGATTATTGACATATATTTACCACAACGTGTCCTGAGGCAATTCAGAGAGCAGTAGGGTGTACCTGCAGGGATAGCCGAGTACGCCCGGTCTTCCAGAGAGTATGCTTGGGGACCAGCCATTCCAGTGGCCTTTGCGAAGCAGCAGATTGACGGGCTAGTAGCCTAGGCATGGGGATGGAGTGGAGGAGCAGCTGATCCCGGGATGACAGCCGATTATGACCTATAGTGGTAGACACACAGGCCAGTGCCATTGATGGATCTGGATGGGCTAACACCAGTAAATAGACGATCAGTGATTCCTCGTGTGCCATGGGCTAGGCGAGGTGGTAGGGGTAGAGATGGAGGTAGGGGGAGAGGCAGAGGCAGAGATGGAGGCAGGGGTGCAGACGAAGGCAGAGGTGGGGATGATGGCGGAGATGGAAGCAGAGGTGCAGATGATGGCGGAGATGGCCGGAGGCGGCAGCGAGATGGGCATAGACAGGTCCGGAGGGTGTGCCCACGAGTGACGAGGGTAGCATTAGATGCTATCCCCGAGGTTGGTGAGGAGGGGGAGAGGAGCAGCCTTGACAGGAGGGAGAGGGTGAGGAGAGACAGGAGGAGGAGGCGGTAGAGGATGTGGCGGAGGATGATGACGATGAGGATGACGCCATGGATGAGGCCGAGAGACTCCTCAGATGGCAGATGGAGGGAGAGGAGGAGATACCCTCCAGTTCAACATTGCCTCAGGATGCCACGACAGATCAGAGGGTGGCTGATTTACAGCAGAGATTAGATGAGAGCATGGCACAGGTCAGGGCACTACAGGGAGAGCTAGAGGTGGCTCGGGTAGAGAAAGACCAGGCAATGATCCGCCAGCAGGACTCAGCTCAGTGGTGCACACAGTTTGCAGCATTATGCACAGGGCCTGTAGGGGACATGGCTCGCGAGTTGGCTAGAGTGAGCATGAGATTGGGGTAGTATCGAACATTGTACGAGCAGGCAGTGCTGCCGAAGTGACGAGATCCTACTTTGTCTCGGTCACAATCGAGGATAGGCAGTGGCCATAGATCAAGCAGTGCCAGTGGTAGTAGGAGTCACACCAGCGTCGGAGGATCTACCTCGACAGGGCACACATTAGTGCACAGGTCACATCACTCACGCCGGCATACCCTGAGTCACCATTCAGGTCACAACCATGGGTCGACTGGTTCAGTGCAGAGGTCAGTACAGGTACAACCACCAATGATCGATCCATCTACTTCTCAGAGTCCGACCATAGTGACATCACAGGTATCTGTTGCCATAGAGATGATGCCTTCCTTCGCAGTTCCACTAGTGGCACAGGCAGAGGTTGTGACAGGTCCACCTATCGATTCAGTCCCAGTTTTAGAGTTGCAACCGCCACATTCTTCACCATGAGGGGATGATGAGAGTCAACCCTAGGGGCATTTTGTTATTATGACACACTATGTATAGATTATTGAGCCTGCGAGCTCCATTTTTGGGATATCCCCTGACTTTATCCTATGACATTGTACATTTTGAGATGATGTTATATGATGATGCAGTTTTGATGCGGCCTACATGTGTTATGTGATTTTCTTTGATTTGATGCATTATGATATGTATGATGTATGATGTTGATTTATGTTGTATCATGTATGTCCTATGATGCTTATTTATGATTTTGATGCTATGATGATGCAATGCTTACTTGTGTGAGATGATAATAATAATGATGTGCATAATGTATTTAGTAAATGGATGTCATGTTGTTGATTATGTTAATGCAATGTTTGTGATTATGTATGTGATCTAATGCTATGGATGATGTATGGATGGACCTAATGCAATGTTTATATGATCATGTATGCACTTATGTTTTTGAATGTCATAGGATATCATCATGAGATGGACAAGAGAGGATGATGAGACTGATGAGAGAAGATGACCAGACCGAAGAAGAGAAGATGACCAGACCGATGAAAATGCATGTTAATTCCTAGACCAAATCCTTCAAAGCTTTACCATAGGACATTAGTATTTATTACTCTTAATCATCATTGGGCAGACTATTGTAATGGCCAAGAAACACCATGATATGACATAGATCAAGGTGTGCAAGGTCGTACCATCACGTAAGACAAGCAGTCGCAGACAAGGATGATCATGACTCATACTAAGAGTGTGATTGCCCCAGTCATTTTGTCATAATCAACTACAAGCAGAAAAAAGACAAGGACAAATCATGAAACGTCGTTGCTTCTCTAAATCCTATTTCTAGGACATCCTTGAGAAACTAGCAGCATGATTGTCAAAATACAAAATAGAGCCCTTACCCTGATATGTCGTTGTTTTTCTAAATCCCAAAATCAGGACCTCGCTGAGAAACTAGTAGTCAGGCGTGTCAATCGTCATGATACGTTGCTGCTTCTCTAAATCCTACTTAGTGGGATCTCGCTGAAAAACTAATATCATGATAAAAACTAAAAGACAATTGTCAAGTGTTTGCCAAGTGCATCTGGATATCCATTGTTCTGATGTCAAGATGTCAGGTTTAATGATGATGAGATGCCCGAGTATTAAAGCTTTGATGCTGCTCAAACGACAAATGTCCAAATTTTCCAAATTTAAGGACACATCCTGAATAATATGAATGCCAAGAGAATAGATCTCCAATTTTCATTTGACGGTGATGATGATGATGCCTAGGAAGGACACATCCTAAGGCATAAGTGACACAGTTGGTTATTCAGAAGGACACATCTGAAAAATACTGATGTCGAGATGAGTGATCTTTGAATGACAGTGGTGATGCCTAGGAAGGACACATCCTAAGGCATGAATGACAGAGGTTATCTTTCAGAATGACACGTCTGAAGGTTAACCAAGATTTGATAGTTTGACGGGGTATGATGATTTGACTTGCTTTGACCGAGTGTGACCGTTGTTTGACTATATGCCGATTTTGTCATGATGATATGATTGACCTGTTGATGAGATTGTCATGCTGAATAAATTGATTGTCATGATTTATTCTTAGGAGTTTACCCATTTGGTAGTGATTCATTTTTTCTCGAATATATTCTGATGTGTGTGCCAGTGTAGTGTCATCAACCCTAATGAACTAACCTAGTGCAGCCTCGGGGGCTCATCGATAGATGGCCTTGCCTACGTCATACACTCAGAGACCTCATAGTTCGACATGACCAATGACTTTGTCCAAAGGACAGAAATTTGAATCATGATTTTATTCTGACAAACCTAAATGGATTGACCTAATGTCTCGGGGACTCAAATGTGAGTCTTGCCTACGTAGCAAATGTGTAGAGACAACGTAGTTTAGACAAATGACAAAGACTGATTGATATGACTGACTTTGACAAGAGATGACGATGTGTTTGCACTCCTCGAGCAGTCTGATGTTTTTGTTTGTGGTTTTCTTCAGGACGTTTTATGATTTTTAGGTCTTTTTTTAGGACATTTTACGATTTTTTTGTGTTTTTTTAGGACTTTATGATGTTTTTGGTCTTTTTTTTAGGACTTTTTGCAATGTTTTTGTCTTTTTTAGGACTTTTTGCGATGTTTTTGTCTTTTTCAGGACTTTTTGTGATGTTTTTTGTCTTTTTTTAGGACTTTTTGTGATGTTTTTGGTATTTTTTCAGGACTTTTTGCCAATTTCCAAGATCATGTGCGACATCCACTACAGTTTCATGATAAAAATTTTGCTCCCAGTCAGGTCCAAGACTTAGCCATTTTTAAGGAACATGGATGGGATGCTGCTGGTTTACTAGATGGACAGTCGTCAGGACATGATGTCAATCATTTATCCACTATGACAGGTAGGGTAGAATGTGGTGGTGGTTTGCGTAATAATGGCGATAATACCTTTCATCCTAGGCCAAGGTAGACAAAGTGACAGTAGATGGCAGAGCAATGATTGAATACGCATGGCGCCTATTTGCTAGGTTTTCACCATGGTACTTGTCCAAAGCGCCTATTTGCCAAGTTTTCACTATTGAACGAATCATTTTTTTCTTTACTATTTTCTTGAATTTTTTATTTTTTTGGTGTCACCAAGATGCCTATTTGCCAGGTTTTCATCAAGGCAACAATTTTTTATTATTTTTCAATTTTTTGTATTTTTGCAGTTTTTCAGCTCAATCCTCTGATGCTATGCATAGAATCTTCGGATATGTAAATTGTTGATGGGATCTATCAGTTGTTCTCCATCTAGTGTGGCTAGCTGATAAGCTCCAGAACTAAAAGAAGATATGATAATGTAGGGACCTAACCAGTTTGGTTCAAACTTTCCCAGCTTTTCTCTGTCGGCTTGGTTCTTGGGGTTCTGCATGAGAACTAGGTCGCCAATGTCAAACTGTCTGACCATAACCTTCTTATTGTAGCTATGAAAAAGACGGTTCTGATATGCTTGGAGATGGTTCAGTGAATTTTTCCTTCGTTCTTCCAGCATTTCTAGCTCGTGCAAGCGTGATTGTCGATACTCCTCTTCATTAGTTAGACTCTTCAGGGAGACTCGTAACAAAGGAATTTTGAACTCAATGGGCAAGATGGCCTCAGCACCAAAGACTAGGGAAAATGGAGTGCCTCCTGTAGGCATACGAATGCTAGTTCGGTAAGCCCACAGAGCGAGGTTGAGTTGTATGTGTCAGTCACAGCCAACGTCATTGACAGTATTTTTGAGGATTTTGACAATGGTTTTATTGAACGCCTCAGCTTGACCGTTTCCTTGTGGGTAGTAGGGAGATGAAAAATGGTGTTGAATGTGAAATCTCTCACATAACTCCTGAACATCTTGGTTTTTAAATGGACGTCCGTTGTCAGTGATGATGGATTGCGGAAGGCCATACCGACAAATGATGTAGTTAAGGATGAACTTGGATATTTGTTTGTCGGTAATATATGTCAATGGGATGGCTTCAATCCACTTCGTAAAATAATCAGTGGCGGTGATAATGAATTTGTGGCCGTTGGAGGAGGTTGGATGAATTTTACCCACAAGGTCGAGTCCCCTATTGAGCGAAGGGCCAAGGAGAAGTGATTGGTCGAAGTTCCTGTGCTGGAGCATGGATCAAATCACTATGAATCTGACATTTGTGACAAGTCCTCACATATTCAATTACATCCTTTTCAATTGTTGGCCGATAATACCCAAGTCTCGTTACTTTCTTAGCTAGACTAGGACCACTCGAATGAGATCTGCATATACTGTCGTGCACTTTGCGTAAGGTCATACGCACTTCGTTTGTGTCGAGACATCTAAGGAGGGTGTCGTCAAAACTACGGCAGTACAGGGTGTCACTGATGATGGCATACTTTGCAGATTTTCGGATGAAGGACTTCCTTTGGTTATTGGACAGGTTCAGTGGGAGGGTTTGAGATTTTAGGTAGTCATAAATGTCCTGATACCAGGGAGAGTTGGGACCAACAAGTTTGCAAACTATTTCTGATTCTGGGATATCATATGCCGGCATTAAAAGTTGTTCTATTAAGAACTCAAATTGTGACACATTTTGAGGGATGTCCAAGAGAGAACCAATAGTATCCATTGCATCAGTTGCCTTATTCTGTGTCCTGGGGATTTGTTCAAAAGCAATCAATTGGAAGTATGTCAGGAAACTATCCACCATCCTCTTGTAGGGAAGCAACTTCTCATCCTTTGTTTCATAGTCATCATTCACTTGGTTGATAATGAGCTGGGAATCCTTGAATACAAGCAACGTTTGAATTTTCCATTTAATTGCCATTTTGAGACCTATGACTAGTGCTTCATATTTGGCAATGTTATTTGTACAAGGGAAAGCGATCCGGAATGCCTTAGGAATTGAATCCCCCTGTGGTGTGATAAACAAGATTCCAGCGCCTGAGCCATGACTAGTATGAGACCCATCAAAATATAGCTTCCATCGTACCGCTAGTTCTGCATGAAAAATGGATTCATAAGAAAAATTAGTTACCAGTGGATGAGTGACTTGAATCGGTGCATCTGCCAGTTGATCTACTATTACCTGTCCTTTTATTGCCTTACGCTCGACATATTGTATGTCATACTCGCTTAGTATCACGACCCATTTTGCCAACCAGCCTGTTAATGCCGCTCGACTTAAGAGATATTTCAGTGGATCAATCTTGGCGACCAACTGTGTCTGGTGACTGAGCATATAGTGTCTTAGTTTCTGAGATGCAAAGACAACAACAAGGCATGCACATTCAATGTTTGTATAGTTCAACTCATACCCTATCAGTGTGCGGCTGATGTAATAGATGGCTCGTTTTTTTCCTTCATGATTATTATGTGCCAGTAATGCCCCAAGTGTTGAACTAGTAGTCGAGATGTATAGGATTAATGGCTTTCCATGAATTGGAGGAATGAGGACTAGTGTTGACAGTAGGTAATCTTTGATTTGTTGAAAGGCTTCTTGACATTTATCTGTCCATACAAAGGGGATCCCCTTGCGCAATAGATATTGGAATGGGTGACACTTATCTACCAATTGGGCTATGAAAAACTGAATAGATTGTACTCTTCCTTGTAGAGTTCTTAGTTCACTGATTCCTTTGGGTGGAGGCATGTCTATGATGGCTTTAACCTTTGCTGGATCAACCTCTATACCTCTTCGGGAAACTATGTGTCCCAGGAGTTTTCCTGATGTGACCCCGAAAACACACTTCTTAGGATTTAGCCAAACTTTGTACTCTTCCAGTCTCTTGAAAATTGTGTCGAGTACCTTCAGATGATCTTTCCTGGTTACTAATTTGGCCAATAGGTCATCTACATAATCTTCCATGATTTTGTGCATCATGTCATGGAAGATTGTGGTCATAGCTCTTTGGTATGTGGCACCTGCATTTTTGAGACCGAAGGCATGACATTCCAACAATATGTACCCCATGGGCAAGTAAAAGTTGTTTTTTGTTGGTCTTCAGGAGCAATGCGAATTGATTATAGCCGAAGAAACCATCCATGAGGGATAGCATCTCATATCCTGCAGTGAGGTCAACTATGATGTCAATGTTTGGCAGAGGAAAGTCATCCTTTTGGCATGCTTTATTTAGGTCTCGAAAGTCTATACATATGTGGATCAGCCCATTCGGATTTGTTACCAGCACCAGGTTAGAAATCCATTCAGCGTAGTCGATAGACCATATGAACCCGACATCTAGTAATTTTTTTAACTCAGCCTTGACCAATAGAGCAACTTGAGGGTGCATTTTGCACAACTTCTGCTTGACTGGTTTAGCATTAGATAATAGTGGCAGATGGTGTAGAACCAGTTCTGGGTCCAATCCTGGCATGTCAGCATAGGACCATGTGAAGTTGATTTTTCGTTGTGCAAAGAATTTATGAAATTTTGATCTCTCGTCTTCAGTTAATGATGTAGCAAAGAGGACCATCTTGGGATCTTCTACAGTTGATATGTTATCCTCTATTGTGTCTTCGATAAGCATAGCCGATTTCTCCTGTTGCATGGGGAGAAAGTCCAATCCTCCATCTTTGGGCGCCTTAGAGAGGTTTTCACCCGCAGATACGTCCTTTATTTTTACTATTTTATCGTCAAGAGGTGCCCTTCAGTTTTCACCTAGAGACTTTTCACTTTTTGTTTTATTCTTATTTTTACTTTTGTGACTAGAGGATAGAGCAGTCTCACCGAAGTATGTCGTGCAGTCTAAATCAATGGTGAATCCTGATTTGTGGTCCCCACTGGGTATGCCTTCTCATAATCCCATAAATTTAGCAATTGCCTCATCATTCTGAAATGTGTCCAGGGTTGGTGGTCCTTGTTGGTCCCAATCGACTAGCTCAGGATAAACTAAGGAAATGCCATCATCAATGTTGGTGAATTGAGGTGAGGATGTGGACAGCATGCAGACGTATTCAGTGATGTTGTATATGAGATTATCATTATCCAACTCGACATCAAACTCTATCCAATATTCTCCTTCACTAGTGTCATGTTCATTGTCAAAATAAGGGGTGAAGGTTTTAGAGCCCTGATTGTCAATGTCGTCTGATATTTCAGATGGATTGGACTGAAGGGGTTTAGATGATGGGTGTTGGACATCATGGGAAGTGGTAATGGGACTTTGACTATTTGGTGCCTGTTCAATTTTGAATGTTTTCCAAAACTGTTGTTCAGAGGTCAGTTCCCCTAGTTCGACAAACAAATCATCAAGACAACAGTCACTTAGGGATCGTTCGGAGCCAAATTCCCACTCTTGGGAGTCAGTCTCGGTAAGGGTTTCCTTAGTAGTCTCGACACTTTTCAAAGCATGTACTCACTCACTCAAAAGTCCAAAGGTATGTCAATCGTCATTGCCGGGTGATCGAAACCCTAATCCAAGATACTTCGAAATTTGAAAAGTTTCTATGGGTTCCCTTCAGCCAGTTTTATTTCTTCCTAGGCCACTAGTACCATCGTAGCCTTTAGCCTTCATGATGTCATAAGCTTTGCCATATTTTGAACTGGTAATGGGGGTAGTGTGATAGTATCCTTATAGATCCATCCTGTAATGTCAGTAAAGTCTTCCTTACTCATGTCTCCCCACTTGATAAAAATTGTTTTTGGTGGAACTTTGAAAGTTTCCTGAGGTTCCATTCTGAAACATGGCCGACCATAGACCTTTGGAGACCTAGCAATTGTTGTTATGCTGTATGTTGTGTGCAGTTTGAATTCTCCATAGCCAAGGTCCTGGATTTTGACAGTGGATTTAGTCTTAGGGCTAGTGGAAGGTGGTGGTATGGCGGAAGACATGGATGGAGCGGATGTGGAAGATGGCATGAGTGTGGATGGGTCGACGTATTTGGATGACAAGGAGCTAGGTGCTTCCTGATTAATAGGCACTCAATTTTTAGAAATACCCCTTAGGTTGGTACAATATTGAAAGGGGTCAGGGTCTCCATACATGGTTGTTTTCATGCCGTCAAATGGAAACTTTAGGCATTGGTGATATGTGGACAAAACGGCTTTTAAGGTGCGAATACATGGATGGCCTAGCAAGATGTTATATGGTAGTTCCAAATCCAGGACCTGGCAGGTTGCATCCATAATGACTGGTCCCACTCTGATAGGGAGAGAGATAACGCTGCGTGAAGAGCATTCCTCGTCATCATATGCTTTTATCACTATACTCTTTGTTGGGTCTACGCACGCATCAGAGAACCCTAGAGCCTTAACCAGTTTGAGGGAGCATATATTCAATCCTGCTCTACCATCTACTAAAACCCATCTAACTTTGTGCTTGCGGACAAAAGTTTCTATGTGCAATGCATCATTGTGGTTGGTTTTAGGTGATGAGTAATCTTGATCTGAGAATGTGACGTGGTGAGGCATAGTGAGATATCCCACCATAGTTTCAAATTGATTGACATCGATGTCCTTAGGGACCGACGACTCAAGCAAGGTTTTATCTAGGATATCTTTGTGTGTGGGAGATATATGAAGCAACTCAAGCATAGAGATTTGTGGGGGAGTCTTTCCTAGCTGGTCGATGAGGTTGAATTGACTTTTGGGTTTCCATTGCTTTATGGTCGGGACAGGTTCTGGCTGTTTAGCAAATGGGCCAAGTATGGTTATTTTGGGTTGTCTAGCGGGAGGCGGACTAGCTATGGTAACCTTGCCACTGCGATTAGTAGCGTTACATTGGGGTGCTCTCCTGACCGTAATGGTATTGATGTATTCATTGTCAGTTCGGACATTGTTTATAATAGGTCCACTAGAATAGTCGTACTTGACTCGGGTGAAGTTAGCTTGATTATTGTGCATCTGTGGACCTGATGTGGAAGCCTTATGAGAACCATGGTCCTGTAGTGGATTCTTATGGATAGTATGATCTAAATTGGAGGCAAATTGAGATCCACCTACTTCAATGATGCGACTTTTGATAAGATCTTGTATTAGGTTTTTCAATTGTCGACAGTTAGAGGTTGTATGTCCTTTTCCTCGATGGTATTCACAAAATGCATTGTCATTCCACCATGCTGGTTTGAATTGTCCTGGGTCATATGGTTTTGGTTCTTGGAGTGTAATGACCCCATTCTGGAGACATTTCTTAAGGACTTCTTCAATAGGTTCACCCAAAGAAGTGTATGTGCGACCTTTAGGAAATTGTCTTGTCTGACGGTATTGTCCCTAGTTATTTTGACTGTTCTGATTGTTGAAAGGGACATTAGGAGGGGGTGTCGATGTCGTTGTTGGTTGGTGTTGTTGTTGAACCCCTTTTAGGGCCAATACCGGACCCACAATGTTTGCAGTCTTGGCGTCAACAACACCGTCATTTGTAACATGTTTATTTTTTACCCAGTATTTATTCTTGTCGGTGGTTGGATTGACATTTGTGTTTTTGGAACCATATCATAATTCTCCCTTTGTGATAAGAGCTTTCTCAATCTGGACCCCTTTTTCAACTAAATCTGTGAAGTTTGTGCAACAATGTATTTGCAATGCATATTTTAGGGGCCCTAGAAGTGTTTGGACAAACATGTCAACTTTCTCCCTTTCAAGGATGTTAATGTGACATCGACTAGCAAGGCTTCTCCATTTTTGAAAAAATGGGATAAATGTCTCTCCAGCATCTTCTTGCGTGAGAGTGCACAAGCTAGTGATGGAGGTGTCCATGTCAATGTTGTACGCGTAGTTTTTGATGAATTTTTGTTTAAGCTCATCCCATGTCTGGATATCCTTTTGTGTGGAAAACCATTCAAGGGCTTGACCTGCCAAACTTTTAGAAAAAAGTCTCATCAAGTATGTTTGTTCATAGGCGATGTCCATACAATTGGTTGCGAATTCACGAACATGTTCAATGGGGTTTGTCTTGCCTCTGTATTTTGTGAAATTGGGTGACACATATCCCGGAGCAAAAGGAGGCATGTATATGCTCATGTCGAATGGGTATACATTTAGGTCATATGATATTTCCGATTTCTGGCCTGAAATGTATATGTTTTGAATAGTTTTTTCTACCCCCATCAATCTTGTTTGGAGGGCATCCATAACAGGATCATTTGTGTTTCCATACGTTGTATTGCTTGGTACACCATAGGGTCCCATTTGTTGTGTGTGAATATTGGTGTATTGTGGCGATATGGATTGTTGTGGTATGTATGACGTTTGCGGATTGTCGTGTTATTGATATTGAAAGTTATGATTGGGTGCGTGTTGGTGATTATGAACGTTAGATGAGTAGGTTGGGATGTGTCCCCCAGCCATGTGTGTCATTATTTGGGGAATGTGATGACCATGAAGGTTATGATGCGTTAATGATGCCATGGGTTGTGTTACTGGGCCACCTTGTGTGAATTGTTGGGTTTGCACAAGAGGAATGTTTG
This sequence comes from Sequoia sempervirens, assembly GCA_007258455.2. Classification (NCBI taxonomy): domain Eukaryota; kingdom Viridiplantae; phylum Streptophyta; class Pinopsida; order Cupressales; family Cupressaceae; genus Sequoia; species Sequoia sempervirens. Next base: position 1,568,001 of record VDFB02000010.1, on the reverse strand, counting down.
TATTTGTACCTTGGGAGGCAATGACATGTGACTGTGTTGTCGTGTTAACATTTGGTTGTTGTCCTTGGATAAAAATGTGTCCCTTGCCCCCTCCTAAAGGACTTTGTGGAATACTACTAAGCGGATATGTCGAAGGTGTACTCATGGTAGTAGATGTAGCTATCAAGGGGGGGTTGTTGTGACTTGTTGATGCCCCCATGGCATTTATCATAGTGGTAAAGAGAGGATTGGAGTAATTTTCCCATATTGCTGAGGAGCCAAGAGTGGTTCCAGCCGATTGGGATAGTGTCATGGATGTTGTGGGCATTTTGGATGATTGTGATCCTCCAATAGATGTAGTGTTTATTGTGTTGGAGGTGTTTTGGATGTTGGAGGTAGCATGCACTGTCGTTGTGGTGTCAAAGAAGGTATTGCTCGTAGTGTTTGGAGGTTGACCACTATGTGACATGTTATGCATGTTGTTTTCATTAGGGTCTGGAGGTGTTGATTGTATCGTGGTAATGTCAAATCCTTGGGGTAATTTGGCTCCTTGACTCAAGAGTATGGCCAAGTATTTGTCTATATCGTAAAGGACCATTGTTTCAACAAATTGAGAAGCCTCTGGGTCTTGTGCTGTTACCTCTAAGTTTTCCTCGAGTATTTGACCATACTCATCTTTACGCAAGAATGGTTCAAATAGGCTGTTTGATGAGTGTAGTGTCATCGTTAAAGGTTGATTGTTTGTTTTTCCAAATGGATCGTCAAAGGTCTAGTTTGGGTCATACGTTGGATTGTTGATAGTGGATGTGGGGTCTTGCCTAGAGTTTTCCATTTGTCTTTGTTGTTTTTGAAGTCTAGTTTCCACCATAAATGAGATTGCTCAAATGAAGAGGAATGACAACTAAATGTAGTGATAACGCTATGCAAGGTCTAAATTCCAAATGATGACTAGGATGACTAATGTTTTTGGATTTTTGTGAATAGGATATGCAATGTGAAGATTTAAAATGCAATTTAAGACAAGAGTACCTAAGCACGTCTAAGCTCAAACCTTGTTTTTGATTTTGGTTACTAGAGGACTTTGTTGAAAATGACAAGGTGACAAGGTCGAAATGACTAGTGATTTTTCCTAACTAGACTTTTGCTTTGAAAATCTCACAAAAGAGGACAATGACTGAAAAAGGTTTTTAATAACTTAGTCCAAAAGAGCCTAGCTTCGAAAACAATGATGTTGCAAATTGTGCTGAGATTTACTAAATCCTAAGGATGCAAAAAATGTGAACCTAGGGACAACCTAATGTCGAATGTATGCAACTAAAAATAATGAAGGATGAAACCTATGGTAATGAATGCAAACTAATGGTCAAGACTTTGAGCAATTTCAAGTTTGGTTTCTGACAAAGTCTTCTTGGAAATAGTGTTTGACAAATGATTGACCAGATGAAGACTTCGGATTTGACTTTGTATGGAGTTTTAAATTGTGATAGGCAAATGCCTCGTTTGAGGCTATGAATGAATCATGGTTTAGCAAATGCGGTTTGTTTTCGCGATTGTAGCTTTTGGACTGTCAGATGCGACTTTGTTTTGCATATGCAACTATACAGTGTTCAGATGCATCGCGACACCTACAGATGCAGCTTTTTAACTATCAAATGTGGTTTAACAGAGCAATTGTGGTGCATAAAATCGATTGCAGTTCAACAGATGCGACACAGTTTTGTGTAAAGTTGATTTACTTGTCGTTTTGATGGTAAGTTTGATCTGTTTAGTGTTGAATGTTTTGTTTAGAACTGTGATGAAACCAGAAAGCACTTGACAAACACAATGTTTTGAATGTAACCAATCACACATCAAATAAGCACAATCCTAGGTTAGGCCAGGACAGTATTCGCTAGATTCCACGCGGGTTTCCCCAACCGCATATCTGTAGCGTGTGAATTCAGAAGCTTGGCTGCACGGGCTCCCCCTTATAGTGCACTCTCTTCTTAGGCCAACCAAGGTTCCAACCCCCATGAAACTCCCATGGCAGGTTGATCACCTCTACTACAAACTGCGAAAGTGTGGATGCCTTCACACCGACTGGTGCTGCGCTAGCAAATAGAGGGTTTTTGGCTTACTACACAATGTTTTTTAGTTTGGGACCCCCGTTCAAGTGGCCATACATGGGGCAAGAGATTAATCACCATTAAGGTGGCACTCCAGCCTGAAGAGGTTAAGCTAAACAAGGTTTAAGGGAGTACAACTCTGTCTATATGACACATCCGCACAAGCAATCTTAGGTTTTCCCTTAAGATTTACATTTTTTATACCGGTCAGGGGTAGCTTGGCTTTAGCTCTATTGCCGGTTTGAGTCACGTTGGGGTGATGAAATCCCCAGGCAGGCCCAATTTCTAGAGTTGGTAACCATTTCTCTTACACCCAAGATCGCTCGAAAGTGCGAAGGGAGAGGATACTCCGATATACCAAATCATGGGTAAGAACAAATAAAAACGGGTCTGGGTTTTTTATCACCAAGTTTTCACAAGGTGAGAGCATACTCCCCTACCGCTTTGCAAACACATTCAAACATAGAAAACATAGGTTCGTTTTAATTGCACCAAAAATAAAATGTGAGTTACACTACTAAAAATGCAAACACATTGTTTTAGTATTTGGCCTTCAACAATCGAACCTATAAGATAATCCGTTAGTAGTTTTATCGTTTGTCTTCAACCCACAAAGAGTAACCGCCAACAAGATGCAAATCCCGATTAGTAACAGAAACCCTATGCTAGGCAGAATGTAGGAAATAAACAGGATAAAAGAAATGTAGAAAACAGCAAAAAAAACTGAATGCAAAATGACAGAAAATTTTACTAGATGATTGCGTTGCGACAGAGCGATTGCGTCGCTCTGTGTATCAGATGCGTTCCAATGCTTCAAATGCGGCTTTCCCGAGGTCTATTGCATCATGATAGAGCGATTGCGGCTTTTCTGTTGTCGAATGCGTCGCGACGCATCAGATGCGTCATGATTTTTTAGAAAAGGCAATTGCATCGCTCCATACCTGTACCTACAAAACAGCAAAAAACACAAAAAACCGTACAGAAATAACCAGAAAAAAATTCACGTCGGGTTCACCAATGTAACTGGTGGTAATTTCTAAGGTTAGATTAATCAATCGATTCAATGCAAAAGACAAAAACCCAATTCCTATCGAGTACAAAGGAAATTAAATAATAAAATGATTATACCTGTTTCTCAAAACTTCCATGATTATCTCCATAGTACCTTCTTACTTGTTGGATGATGCTTTTCCCTCAGATTCGTTATGCGAGCAATCTGCAAATGTCTAAGTCCTACAACAAGCCTTGAAGGATTTGACAAATGCCTAAAGTCTATGCCTATGACAATGTCAATATAAGTGAAAATGCCTATGCCTAAATAATGTTAATATTTGATCAAAATGAAAATAATAAATGCTATGAGAAATCTAAGAATGCAAGAGTATAATTCCTATAATATGTGTGTGTGTCTATGCATAATCAAAAAGTGAGAGGAAAATGACATTTTATAGAAAATGTCATTTTGAATGGACGGGCGAGATCGAATTCTAAGAAAGACCTAGAATGAGAGGTCCGGATTTAATCTGAGAATCCCTAATTAGGGTTAGGGAAAAACCCTTAAGTGAACGGTCAAGATAATATCTCAGATAATTGGATCAACGGTGGAGAAAAGATGAGATAAATTAATTAGAAAATAAAGATTTTCGAAAATCAAGAAGATAAAGACTGCTTGATTTGTGAGATTCGAAAAATGAAGAAGATAAAAGTTGAACTGAAGATTAGATTTGGAAAATCAAGAATCTGTTCGATTACTTGATTTTTGGAAGATTAGTTACTATTTTGAATTAAATTAATTCAAAATAATGATTTTGTGAGATAATAAATAATTGATTTTTCAATTATTTACCAAAGTGGACTGACAGTTAAGAAAGTGATGACATTTTAAATAATTTCATTTATTTAAAATGAGAGGAATATTAATTTTGACAATTAAATAATTAAAGATAATTATTTAATTTAGTGGATAAGATTAATTAATTAAATAAATTAATCAATTCATTTAATTATGACAATTAGTGACATATTAAATAAATAAATAAAATTTATTTATTTAATAATCATGAAGAAATATATGATTTTAAGGGAATTAAATAAATTAAGAAATTTATTTAATTAAGGAAGACTTAGACAATTAATGATGTATTTAATAAATAAATAAAATTTATTTATTTAATAATCATGAAGAATACAAAGACATGAATTAATTAAACAATTATAAATTATTTAATTAATAGTCGAATGTGGACCTAGGACATAATTAAATGTCTTAATTATGCTAGGACGAAAGTGGTAAAAATGAAGCTTGCAGGCCTAGGTCATTTTTAAGTATCTACAATAAGAAGGAATGCACATATGAGGAAGGGTGACTCGTGATTACCTGAATGATGAGTCTCAGTTGAGTTGTCCTACATCTTTGTCAATTTTTTGCTTGTCCTACAACCACCTTCAGTTTCCTGCATATGAAATATAAGGTATTGTTAGAGCAATGAAAAGTCACTAATCCATACATGCATATACCTCTATAAACATACAATTTGACCTTCATTCACATTGCAATAGTCAAATCAAGCATATCAAGATGTCCAAGAAAACAAGAATGATGAAACATATATGCACATATTTTCTAACATGTTTGTTTCATGTGTAGGTATAGGGAAAGTAATGTTGTTGTTTTAATTCATCAAATTTCAGCATCTAGAGTAAAATGTGGCTCCCACAAGGGTTGAGCCCAACATGTTGTCCTCTTGTTCCACTTTAGGGGAATACTCACAAATTGAGTCAGCTATGAAATCATTAAAAACAAGTCTTATATAATCATGATTATATTGATTAAAAGAAAATCACCTTATTCATAAAGGTTTTCCCTTATCAATAAGGGAATTCCATCATATCAACATAGTCATGATTCAAAAATCTGGTTATCAAAGGTTCCATGATGGTCTAGACAAGTAAAGACAAGGCACAGTCACATCCACCAAAGAGTGGAGGATAGTCTCATAATAGTCAAAGTAAGATATAGATCTTTATACTATGGAAATTAAGATTATAAGTCATGAATTCCTTATTATCACTTAGGACAGTAGTCTTGAGTCTTGGCTGATAAAGCAGAGCTATCACCATGCATGACAGAGAAAGGACTGAAATATGGTCATAAAGGACACAAGGTTTCAAGGAATTTATGAATCATGAAGTAGAGGATAAGAATGGTTTGTTAGTACATTGTCCCCTATCAAGTCCTGCAACACAATCATGAAGACAAGAGGAGTTCTAGATGATTTTTATCTTTCCACTATCCATGTAATAATTTATCATGATTACCAATGCATTCTAATTTAAGGATAGATGGAGAAAATAAACATAATCAGAGTGGAAAAGGAAAGTTAAGGAAAAGAGTTTGGCTAGAGATAATGGCGACTTTGCAGTGATAGAGATGGATTTATCAGTAGTTGGAAGAAAGTAAATGATAGTCCATGATACCCTATAGTGAAACAATTTTTTAGTGCCTAGAAGACAATAGAGCAGTGTAGTGTAATCAAACAAATGATTCATGTAATGATGGCATAAAATGTGATAGGACAGTCACACCAAAGCACTTAAAAGATAGCTACAAGGAGAGATGAAAGGATTGTGCTCACTACATGAATACAGGAACCTAGATTTGGAGCTAAATCTAAATATGATCATTCCAAGTACAAGAAAAAATTTGTAGATATTTCAAATCAGGAAGAAGAGCTTGGCTCCAATGACTTAGAGTGGTAGATCTCAGACATGATGACAGTGTGTTATATGAAGGAAACATATATGCCAAGGTGTATAAAGAGCAAGATTCATAGGGTAGTAAATCCACTGTTACTTAAAAAGGGACAGTGATGTTTGAGGTTTATTTAAAACCTAATATCAGCAGTTTATATATGAGGGACCTTAGAGATCAATGACATTGTAATGGTGCTAGTGGATAGTGAATTATAAAATAGTCAATAGTTGTGAAGGGATAGATAACAATTATTACTGTGAAATGGAAAATGTAGTCATGTGTGCATGAGACAGTGACATGGTTTATGAATTGATGAGGAGCCTTTTGTTCAGACTGGAGGCAACATTAATGCTTGACAGTGAACTAGAGACATGTCACAGTTATGAAAGGAACTCTCATACCTTTTCAATCATGTTATGAGTTGGTCATAATGAGAACAAAGAATACAATCATGGTGTAATGAATTTGAGCACATGATTGACAAGGACACAAAATGATAATAATGGCTTATCAAATTCACCGTCCAGAATGTTAGGTACTCTTGGATATTTTGCTTCTAAGTATGCAATGCTCCTGAATATGCAATGATGACTGTTATTTACATGGTATCAAAAAAGAAAAAAAATGAAATACAATGAAACCCGTAGCTTGGGTTTTATTAAATCTACAAATAAATAAGACAAAAATGGCAAACAATTTTCAAGAATGTATGTATTTTTATAAGAAAGGCATAAAGTTTGACATTTAGTCATTTTCCTATAAAATGTGCTTGAATTCGAGCTATTTTTTTCCTCAAAGGATACAACAAAGCGGCATAGGAATGCTTACCCAGCACATAGAGGTCTTGGTTTATCAGATTTTGTAAGAGAATGTCTTTTGTTTTCCTTTTTTACACCATGGGAAGTATTCTACAGAACATCCATTGAGCACCTGTGCAAACCTTATGTCAGCGGCCAAGGGTTTTCAAAATGTGGAAATGTGAAATGAAATGTGAGGTATTGCTTTGCCTCAAATTTTTCATTTAGGGTTTCTTTTCCCTAATCACTATGTTGACCACAAAATGGAGTTTCATCACTTTATTTTAAAATATGCATACAACTAATGCGTGGACTAAGACTTAAGTCTTATGCCTTATGATTTTTGCCTTGTGTACACTATAATGGAGTGAAGCTTGTATTGCTTTGACCTGTGTGAGGTCAACATATGAATTTTATTTTTGCATAAATCACAATTGTAAAACATTTGATTTAAGTGTTGATTTTATAAAGCACTTATTAAAATTGTTACTTCAAATGCAAAATAAGGTGATCAATGTCATGTAAATTCCTTTATGAGCATTGTTGAGGAGTTATGCTTTTGCAAGCATATAGGGGCAGTTATTGCAGTTTGGGAACATGTGCCCATGTATGTAGGAGATTTTATTCATCTTGTTGGAGGATTTGGAGGGAATCTAGGGGTGGTTTTGCATGTCTAAGTGCTTGGCATGGTAAAACCTACTTTTTTCACACATGGGAGACCATTTTGGAGGAATCTGACCCAAGATAGTTGATGATTCCTATTTTGGTGCAACTTCTTGGAGTTGATGGTTATATTCTCATTTTGACTCATTTTGTGAGTTAGTTCATAGGATGCAGTTTCTGGAGTTAGTGATTTTGTATTCCTTTTTTAGACTTGAGCATACTTTGTAACTCATTTGGGAGAATGAAATACAAAAAGTGCCTTGTATTCTACTAATTTCAAGTTTTTCCTCCTTATTATTGCAGTATTTGTGCATTATTGAGTGATTGATCAAGATACTTGTGAGGTATCTTAATCTCCTTGAAGTTTTGTCTCGTGTTTTCATGCCTTTTCTACAAAATTATGTTTGTGTAGGTTGTAAGTTGTGTTTAAAAGTTGCATGTATCTTTAAATTGTGAAAGTTATTTTTCCTCTTTAAGGGTTAATGCATTCAAACCTTCTTGTTAAATATTTATGCATAAGCCTATAGTAATAAGTTGTGCAACTTATTCTCTGTCATTAATAGCCAAGTGTATACAAGTCTAAATTTTCATAGTCCTTGTCAGTTTGGTGTATCACCATAGAAATAGTGTTTTCCAGTTTTCATTTTAAGCATTTTCTTCTCCCTTTTCCTCTGCAAAAAATCACTAGCTTTTTAGGTGATAACTAGCTAGGAGTCAGCCTCATCTGGAGATTCACTCCAAATTTTAGGCGACCCATAGCCTAGGAGTGATTCAATGTTTTCTCTAGAGTGCTAAGTCCTGCAACTTAACTTGTTAAATCTTGCAACTTAGTTTGGGTGAAAATTTAGTAGATAACAATAACATAAGGAATAATTTGAGGGACCATGCAAATATCTAAAGACTCTTTTAACTGCATCCCAATGAACTCTTCCAGGATTAAACATATATCTGGAAAGAACTCCCACTGCTTGGGCAATGTCCGGTATAGTACAAACCATAGCATACATTAAACTTCCAACTGCACTCTCGTAAGGAAATATGCTCATGTCTTCCATCTTTGATGGAGATGTTGGACAATTTGACATAGATAAATTTGTTCCAACTGAAACAAGAACATAGAATGGTCTAAAATCATGCATATCAAACCTCCAAAAAATTGAGTTTTCATACTTACTTTGGCAAAGCCATAGCTTTTTGTTCACTCTATCTCTTTTAATTTCCATCCCAATAATGTGGGTATGTGTAGGATCATGATGGGTATGTGGATGACGACTTTTTTTTACCCAAAATTGATGAAATCAAAAGGGGTTTTAAATGAGATTATCATCTTTCCACCAATATAAATTATGCTTTACTTTGAATTTAATAAATAATTATTATTCCTTTTCTATTTGAATTATGACTAAAGTCATGATTGATAGTTTGATTGAAAAACATCTATAGCTTTCAAATGGTATCACATTTTTTGAATCCAAAACATGTGTCACATTCTATGCTTTACATACTGTAGACACTTAAAAATGACCTAGACCTGCAAGCTCTATTTTTACCACTTTCGTCCTAGCATAATTATGACATTTAATTGTCTTTGGTTCACATTCCACTATTAATTAAATAAGTCATAATTGTTTAATTAATTCATGTCCTTTTATTCTTCATGATTATTAAATAAATAAATTTTATTTAATGTCACTAATCCTCATAATTAAATAAATTTATTAATTTATTTAATTATTAATCATATCTTCTAAATTAAATAATTATCTTTGATTATTTAATTGTCAAAATTAATATTTCCCTCATTTTAAATAAATGAAATTATTTAAAATGATATCACATTCTTAACTGACGGTTCATTTTAGTAAATAATCTAAAAATTGATTATTTATTATCTCACAAAATCCATATTTTGAATTAATTTAATTCAAAATGGTAACTTTCCTCCAAAAATCAAGTAATTGAGCAAATTATTGATTTTTCAAATTTGATCTTCAATTCAACTCTTATCTTCTTGATTTTTCGAATCTCACAAATCAGGCAGTCTTTATCTTCTTGATTTTGAAAAATCCTTATTTTCTAAATAATTATGTCATTTATTCTCCACCGCCGATTCGATTCTCTCAGATGACATCTCGACCGCTCATTTAAGGATTTTTCCCTAACCCTGATTAGGGATTATTAGGTTAAATCTTGTCCTTTTCTTTTAGGTCTCTATCAAAAGTCGATCTTATCCGTCCATTCAAAATGACATTTTCTATAAAATTCTATTTTGCTCACATTTTGAGACATAGATGAACTTCATTATTCTGACGCATTAATGCTTAGATTTATTTGGCATTTTAGAGTCTTTTTGTCATAGGAATAAGCATGATCTTTATTTAAATCCTTCAAAGCTTGTGTAGGACTTAGTCTTTATTTTCAAATTGCTCACACGTTCGATCTGAGGGAAACCATCAACAAGTTAGAAGGTACTATCAAGGTGAATCATGGAAACTCCTATGAACGATAGGTATAATTATTCTTATTTTTAGTTTTCATTGTTCTTGATAGGTTCTTTGGGTTTCATATGCTTTATTGATATTTAATAAACTAACCTTAAATTTACCCTTACATACATTGGTGAATCCGACGTATTTGGACAAATTTTGAGCAATTTTTGGAGTTGGATTCTTTTTGTTTCAGGTTTTGTTTGCTTTTTGTTGCAGGTTTTGCACCATTTTGGATAAAGCCCTAGTTTCCAAAGATTCACCCATAACTTTCAAACGGCTACGTATTCCCTCAAAAAAATTTTTTTGCAACTTCGGGACAAAATCAAGAGCTTTCATTCCAAAAATCATATTTTTTGGATCTGTTTCTAATTTTTTATAATCTTTTTGCTATTTTTCATGAAAAATCAATTTCGAGAGCAAATTATCGAATTTGTCAGATATTTTTATATTTATAGAAAGCTCTCTAAATTTTAATAGGGTTCTATTCTTTATGTTTTAAATTTGGATGCACAATTATTAGTCAAACAATAGATCATTTAAAATTGGGGTTTCAAAAAGATTTGCTTATATCTCACAAAGGGTTGTAGATCTGCTCACAATTTTTTTTTTGCAGATTTAGCATGACATCAGACTCCTCCAATCAAAAAATTTGAATTTTTGGAGCTGGTTTGTATTTTTTATAACTTTTTTATGATTTTTCATAAAAAATAATAATTTTAGGTGTAAAACAGCAAATTTTTTGGATTTCTTTACATTTTTGGAAAGCTCTTGCAATTTTAGATAGAAACTATTCTCTGTATTTTTAATTTTACTATCAAATTTTTTTCCAAAAATCAGATTTGTCTTGACTAGCTAACCCTCTAATAGTAGTAATCAATTATCTTGTTAGGGTTTTGGATTTATTGTTGGTTTTGTGCATGTGCAAAAATTAAACACTTCAAAGGACACATTCGATCAAGTGGAAAAAAATGACGCATCTGACTGGTAAAGTTTTTAGGTTTATATTTTCAATTTACAACCTTCTTTCATGATTTTATTTTCGCTAATCTTTTGTTTTCTGTGTGTGTCTTGAGGAGTTAACAAAGTTTTTGCAGATCGATAGTCGAAGATCATTATCAAAATACTAATGAATCTTTTTGCAGAATGCATGTCAAACACCCTAGTTAAATTTTTGAAACAGATTGTCTAGTAGTGTAGCAAATCTTTCACTTGGATTAAAATTAACAAGTGTCTACTGTGTTTGGTGCGAAAGCACATTTGTGTTATTACCCTCACGATTTGGTATATCAAAGTATCCTCTCCCCTTGCGCATCTGTGTGATCCTGGGTGTAGGAGAAATGGTTACTGACTCTAGAACTTGGGCCTATTCTGGTGGGAAAAAGTACTCACCCCAGGATGACTCAAACCGGTAGCACCCTAAACCTAAGGGACTTCCAGCTAGTATATAAAATTAGTTTCTTGGGGAAAGCCCAAGAATCACACATATGGTTTCGATGAGATGGATCCAAAAGGGGACTCTCACCGCATGTATCATGCCCTATGAACGAAATTCCCTTACTAAACACCTATTGTTTTAGAGGCCAACCATTTTTCAGCTATTACTTGATATAGTGCAGGGTACAATATCATGCCTGAAGACACTCACTATTGATCCCCTTGAGTAGAGATAGCAATTCTTGTGAAGTGAATACCCAAGAATCCAAAGTTGGTGTGCCTGAATGACATTAAAGAGCTGTGGAGGGGAGCTAGTACCACCAAACTTCTAAGCTATCCGCTCTCGAGAAGGAAAGGTGTTTAGCACCAATCCGGGGTATATAAGTGGGCTATATCAAGTATACAAACCCTTGGCCTATTGGCCTATTAGGATCGTGCTTATCTCATGTGTGTTTTCTTACACCAAAACATTGTGCTTGTCAAGTTTTTTCTGGATTTTCAAACAATATACACAACATTCACAAATCTAGACACAAACAATCGACCTTAGATAACTTAGACTTTTCAACAAAACATAAAAAAAAAAATCTCAGTCTATTATCAAACACTTTTTTCTAAGAGGTCTCTGTCAGAAATTAGCTTTGAAATTGTTCAAAACGTCCATCATTTGCATTCACTAGCTTGCATCTTAACCATAGGTTTAATTTTCTAAATCTTAGTCGCATTCCCTAGGTGTCATAATCATCATTTCCAACATAAAATTGTTTTTAGGTATCATCTTGATAGATTTTGGATTAGGATAACTCACCATACTTTGCAAAACCATTGTTTCAAAACTAGGTTATCCTGGGACAGTCATTATTCCTCTTTTCGGTCATTGTCCTTTTTGTGAGAACCTCCAACTCAACAATCTAGTTAGGCAGGCTCACTAGTCATTTTGACCTTGTCATTTAGTCCCCTTAGCAAGTCCTTTGATAACCTAAATTGAGACATAAGTCAAGCTTAGAGTGGTTAGGAAGACTTTTCTCCAAATATTGTCCATCTTAGTCCTCATTTTGCACCTAGACTTTGCATCATAGTCCTCATTTGGCATCTAGACTTGGCATTGGTCATTTTCCTTAGTCAACATTTTCGTATTAGTCTTCATTGTCACCTTGGCATTTGGCATCCTTTCTTGAAAATTTTATCACCTTGCATTAGTCATTTCCCTTAGAAAAATGTCATTATAACTTTTCATTTAACATCATGACATCCACCACCTTGTCTTCCCTTCAACAAAATATTGATAAGCTTGCTAGTAAAGTTGAATACCAATTACTCTGTAGAGGTCAATACGAACAAGCCTTCGACTTTAAGAGACAATTCCTCCAAACTGAAAATCAATGCCCTTCATACCAACAATCCATGAGTCCTAGTCCTCCATCCGTCTATCCTCACTACCAAAAGTCACTTAACACCATCCATGGCATTAGTCCACAACAAACATCCAGTAATCACCCTTATCCTAACTTTGACAAGGGAAAGCAATTGTCCACTAGTCCATTTCAAGTCTCCACGTCATATGCTAGTCCTTCACCTATCAATCTCATCCAATTCTACATGCCTTATCAACCATTTACCAACTCATGTCACGTCCCCACATCATACCATATTGATCTGGTCCAAGTCTCCATGTCCCATTTTAGTTAACCTTACACCAATCCAATCCAAGTCTCCATGTCATATCCTATGTCATCACCAACTAGTCCAATCCAAGTCTCCATGTCCTATCCTAGTCCTTCACATACTAGTCCAGTCCAAGTCCCCATGTCATATCCTTGTCCTTCACATACTAGTCCATTCCAAGTCTCCATGTCCTATCCCAGTCCAAGTCCCCATGTCCTATCCTCATCCTTCACATACTAGTCCAGTCCAAGTCCCCATGTCATATCCTAGTCCTTCACATACTAGTCCAGTCCAAGTATCCATGTCTTATCCCAGTCCTTCACACACCAGTCCAGTCCAAGTCTCCATGTCATATCCCAGTCCTTCACACACTAGTCCAATCCAAGTCTCCATGTCATATCCTAGTCCTTCACATACTAGTCCAGTCCAAGTCTCCACGTCCTATCCTAGTCCTTCATTCATTAATCCTTTTCAAGTCACCCCCTCACAAGCCACATCTAGTCATGGAAATTTTTTCATTACTCAAAGGAACACCCCATTGTCTAAACTTGAGGATATATGTCAAAACGAAAGCCCAAAGCATAACCTTATAATGTCACCCTCATGTCAAGAAGTAGCCCATCCCATGACCCTATCTTAAAGTCCATTCAAGAAGTCCTTCAAGACAATCATGACATCCAAAACACACCTATCCTTAACAACAATTCTATTTCTAATTATATCATCCATGACAACCCCATCTTTGACCAAGACCTTACCATTGACCAAGAAGTCCAAATCCACGACAACCCCATCTTTGACCAAGACCCTACCATTGACCAAGAAATTCAAAATTATCCACTCCTTGACCTTTATGCCATTCATGATCAAACACTTGCCAATCCTATATAGGCCTCGACTATTGACACTTTCCAAAATGAGACACATGCCTCCATGACACACAGACGATATTCCTCAAGAACAAGAGTTTTCCATTATGGACATATTTGAAAATGATCAAGCTATAGCTGAATTTACTGGACTCTATGACACTGACCATAATGATGGCTTCGACATCAACTTGGAAGCACCAATAGAATCATCTGAACTTGACATATCACAAGATCAGACCAAAGATATCAGTCATAAATATGTCCAACATGACAATGAAGCTAAGACACTTTATCAACTAGGGTCATCTATCTTTGTTAGAGTAGGCTTCCTTGCAGACGAAAATATTCCAAGTAACAGTGTCCACATACATCATGATGGGTTAGCATCTTTCTTTCAAAACAACAAATACCCCATCGCAAATAGAATCTGTCAAAGCATGCATTATCAAGGAAAAGGACTAGGCATACACGAGCAAGGCATTCAAGAACCAATACAACTTCAAGAAAATTACAGACATCAAGGTCTTGGCTATTCTTCAATTATAAAATCAAATGATGTCAGTGGAACCTCCTCGATATTGAGGGCAACCTTGTCAGATACAAATAGAGTCCATGAGAAATCCTTGTCATAAGGTTGTTGCCATCACCTCTTCCACCCACACCATAAACCGTCATTCTCAACATCTTAAACCTTCCCTTTGGAACCAAAAAAGACAAAAGTCATACAAATCAAAAGATCAAAATCAAATGTCAAAGGCCATTGAATCAAACAAAAAGACAAGTGGACAAATGAAATTAAAATGGATCCCAAAGACAAGTGGATCAAGCAAAGAAAAAATGTCAAAAGAAAAAGGCAATCACAATGTGGAGCCACAATACAAGAGGACTCCCACATATAACACATGTCCACCTCCTTCAAAATGGTCATCAAGCAAGGCATCTAAAGGTGTTGGTTCCAAATGCCATCCCTCCAAAATCTGTCATCCACCATACCAAGTTTGGAAAATAAAAAGTGATTCATCTAAACATCCAAACAACTTTTCCATGTCTACCATCATCTGTCATAACCCTACATCTCGCCTAAAGTTCAAAAATCCCATGTCACAAATCCGACACATCATAGTAGCAACTCTTTACCACAAAGACTCTCATGGCACTCTATCGTGATGTGCGTATTCTGATAAGGCCAACTCTAGTATTAGAAAGGATCACAATGACATCAATCAATTGTATGCAAGCGCTATGATCCTGACAAGATAACTCCTTTAGTAAGGTTATTATTGGCATATCATGGCACCAGTGTCTACATCAGCACCGTTAGCAACTTCAAAACAATCAATGGTCAGTTAAGGCATCAAGGTCATCCTAAAATATCAAAAATACAAAAAAATGAAAAATATAAAAAAATTGTCACCTTGATGAAAACCTAGAAAATAGGCATCTTGGTGACACCAAAAAAAAATCAAATTTATGAAAATAGTAAAGAGAAAAATTTCATCCAACGATAAAAACCTGGCAAACAGGCGCCCTGGATAAGTACCATGATGAAAACTTGGAAAATAGGCATCATGTGTAAAATAAATCATCTATGTGGACTCTTACACTTGGGGGAAAGTCGTCTCATATCCTAGGCCTTCCTCTTAACATTGGCATCTGACCATTTAATCCATATCATTCCCACCTATCTTGGTCTTGACATAAAATAGGCACACATAAATTATGCTTTGGGAAAACTTGACATGTCTATCCTTTGGTCGTATATTATTCATGAAACATCATGTCATTCCTTATGTGACATAGTCCTTGACAATCATATGACAATTCCCTTAGTCTCATGTCCCCCATCATTTATCAAGCCCACCTTTTGTCCTTTCATGTTTGTCACATATCTTGTCTTTCCCTTGTCAAACGGTCTAAAGATACTCCATCATCCCTTTTAGTCCTAACTAAGTCATTCCAAATGCAACAAGTCTAATCTATACAAGCACATTATCCAAAACATTACTTGACCTTGTTCTTGGCTTGGTTGTAGACCTCGATACTTTCATCACATTCTCATCATCCTCACGTTGTTTCAGGATGCGTCCTTCCCACATCAAACAACACTGTCATCACCTACCAATTGGTATTCAACTTGACTAGGGGCACAATCATGTTTGTCTTTGGATTCTTATGCATAGGCATCATTCACATGCATTTTTCATGATCCTCATAAACTGTCAAAAGTCCAAAAAAATTATAAACTGTCAAAAGTCCAAAAAAATTATACGCTATCAAAAGTCCAAAAAAATCATAAACAGAAAAAAGAAAAAAAATCATAAAAAGTCTTGAAAAAAGACAAAAACATCATAAAAAGTCCTAAAAAAAGACAAAAACATCATAAAAAGTCCTGAAAAGACAAAAACATCACAAAAAGTCCTGAAAAAAGACAAACATTGCAAAAAGTCCTGAAAAAAAAAAAAAGACAAAAACATCACAAAATGTCCTGTAGAAAGACCAAAACATTATAAAATGTCCTAAAAAAAGACCTAAAAATTGAAAAACATCCTAAAGGAACCACAACGAACCATCAAACTGTCTCAAAATCATAAAAACTAGAGTAATTTCTTGTCAAGTTCGTCAAATCAATCAGTCTTTGTCATTTGTCCAAACTACGTTGTCTTTGTGCATTTGCTATGTAGGCAAGGCTCATTTTTGAGTCCCCGAGACATTAGGTCAGTCCTTTTAGATTTGTCAAAATAAAATCATGACGCAATCTTTGGTCATCAAGACAAATTCATTGGTCGTGTCGAACTACGAGGTCTCTAAGTGCATGATGTAGGCAAGGCCATCTATCGATGAGCCCCTGAGGCCCACTAGGTTAGTCCATTAGGGTTCATGGCACTACACTGACACACACGTCAAAACTCTTCAAGTCAAGACAAATCATTTTCTAGATGGAAAAACTCATAAAACAAAGTGAAACAATCATTTATTCAAACATGACAATCACATCAGCATGTGAAAGATATCGACATATAGTAAATACAAGTCAAACTTCGGTCAAACTCGGTCAAAAAAAGTCAAAATTGTCACAACCAGTCAAACTGTCAACTCTTGGTTATTCTTTCAGATGAGTCCTTTTAAATAATAGCCTATGTCATTTATGCCTTAGGATGTGTCATTCCTAAGCATCGTCATCCAACTTTTTTTTGAGGAATCCTTTTGACATTTAAGGATCACTCCTCTTGACATCAGTATTGTTCAGATGTGTCCTTCTGAAGAACAATCTCTCTTATTCATGCCTTAGGATGTGTCCTTCCTAGGAATTTTCATTGTCATCCAACATTTTTGAGGGATTCCTTTTGACATTTAGGGATCAATCCTCTCGACATCAACATTATTCAAGATGTGTCCTTCCTGAATTTGGCAATCTTTGACATTCGTCATCTTGGCATCATCAAAACCTTGACACCCTGGCATCTTGACATCGTCAAACCTGACATCTTGACATCAAAACACTGGGTATCCAGACACATTGGGAAAAAACTTGGCACTTGTCTTTTGGCTTTTTATCATGTAACTAGTTTTTCAGCGAGAACCCAACAACAGGATTTAAAAAAGCAGCGATGTATCATGATTGTCTTATCTTGTATTTTGGCTTTCATCATGTTACTAGTTTTTCAGCGAGATCCTGACAATAGTATTTAGAAAAACAATGATGTATCATTATTGTCTTATCTTTTCTTTTGGCTTTCATCATGTTACTAGTTTTTCAGCGAGATCCTGACAACAGGATTTAGAAAAGCAGTGACGTATCATAATTGTCTTATCTTGTCTTTGGAATTTTTTTTATCATGTTACTAGTTTTTCAGCGATATCCCAACAACAGGATTTAGAGAAGCAGCGACGTATCATGACGTTTGTCTTGTCTCTTGACACACATGTTACTAGTTTCTCAGTGATGTCCTGATTTCGGGATTTAGAAAAACAACAATGTATCATGATAATGGCTTTATTGTTGTATTTTGACAATCATGTTGCTAGTTTCTCAAGGATGTCCTCAAAATAGGATTTAGAGAAGCAACGATGTTTCATGATTTGTCATTTTTGTCCTTTTTGCTAGTGGTTGGTTATGACAAAAAGACTGGGGCAACAACACTCTTAGTATGAGTCATGATCATCCTTGTTTGTGACTCCTTGTCTTATGTGATGGTATGACCTTGCACACCTTGATTTATGTCATATTACGGTGTTTGTTGGCCATCACAACAATCTACCCAGTGATGATTAAGAGCAATAAATATAAAAAGTCCTATGGTAATGTTTTGAAGGATTTGGTCTAGGAACTAACATGCATCTTCTTTAGTTTTCTCATCTTCTCTCACCCATCTCATATAGGCATTGCATCCATATCATCATCCATATCTTTTGTGATAACATTTCTTTGTCTCTTCATATTCTAGTCTTCTCATCAATTTTGAGAGCACACCCATGTTCTTAGAACCCATTTGTCCTCTCGAGAGGGCATACTGCTACCTCCCTCATCATTTTTTCTCATCCTATTTTGCATTGGGGCATATTTTTGACTTTTTTTCTTTGTCACAATGTGACATGCTACATTATGACAAAGAGGGGAAAAATGTAGACACTTAAAAATGACCTAGGCCTGCAAGCTCTATTTTTACCACTTTCGTCATAGCATAATTATGACATTTAATTATGTCTTTGGTTCACATTCAACTATTAATTAAATAAGTCATAATTTTTAATTAATTCATGTCTTTTTATTCTTCATGATTATTAAATAAATAAATTTTATTTATTTATTAAATACGCCATTAATTGTCTAAGTCTTCCCTAATTAAATAAATTTCTTAATTTATTTAATTTTTCTCCATTTATTTCTCCATTATTAAATAAATAAATTTTATTTATTTAATATGTCACTAATCCTCATAATTAAATGAATTTATTAATTTATTTAATTATTAATCATATTCTTCTAAATTAAATAATTATCTTTAATTATTTAATTGTCAAATATTTCCTCATTTTAAATAAAATGAAATTATTTAAAATGATATCACATTCTTAACTGGCAGTTCATTTTAGTAAATAATCTGAAAATTGATTATTTATTATCTCACAAAATCCATATTTTGAATTAATTTAATTTGAAACATGTAACTTTCCTCCAAAAATCAAGTAATTGAGCAAATTATTGATTTTTCAAGTCTAATCTTCAGTTCAACTCTTATCTTCTTGATTTTTTGAATCTCACAAATTAGGCAGTCTTTATCTTCTTGATTTTCGAAAATCCTTATTTTTTAAATAATTATGTCATTTATTCTCCACCGCCGATTCGATTCTCTCAGATGACATCTCGATTGCTTGTTTAAGGATTTTTCCCTAACCCTGATTAGGGATTATTAGGTTAAATCTTGTCCTTTGCTTTTAGGTCTCTATCAAAAGTTGATCTCATCCGTCCATTCAAAATGGCATTTTCTATAAAATATTATTTTTCTCACATTTTGAGACACAGATGAACTTTGTTATTCTGATGCATTAATGCTTAGATTTATTTGGCATTTTAGAGTCTTTTTGTCATAGGAATAGGCATAATCTTTATTTAAATCCTTCAAAGCTTGTGTAGGACTTAGTCTTTATTTTCAAATTGCTCACACGTTCGATCTGAGGGAAACCATCAGCAAGTTAGAAGGTACTATCAAGGTGAATCATGGAAACTCCTATGAACGGCAGGTATAATTATTCTTATTTTTAGTTTTCATTGTTCTTGATAGGTTCTTTGGGTTTCATATGCTTTATTGATATTTAATAAAATAACCTGAAATTTACCCTTAGATACACATACTATAGGATTAAAAAAAGATATGAATTTCATGAATTTTTGACCAAGTTAAGGTGGTCAGACATACGAGTTTTTATATTTTTTAAAATTTGTAATAAAAAATTCATAATTAATTATTTACATGGAAAAACATTACAAAAAAATATGCATCACATCGGGACATGAGTCCTCTACTTACATCTAAAATTTAATAAAAAAATATTATCATATTATTGTGGTTAGGGTGGTCAGATAGACACCTTTTTTTTTTCCCTGAAATTTAAGTACTACTGCATTGAAATTTCAAATTTTCACCAAATAGAATTTTTATTTTTTTTAAATAAACCTAATAGTTTAGAAACTACATTCAATTTGCTACAAGTTCTATTCTTACATATTTTTAAAATAATATATATAACTTATTCAAATTTTTACGTCAAGTTGTCTAACTCTGATTTTTCTGAATTGTTCACCACTTAAGGGCCTGTTTTTTCCATGATGATCCTGCACATACCCATGTGTTTAACTACACCAAGATCTTTCATTTCAAATTTATCAACAATTTGAGATTTTAGTTCTGAAATCATACCTTTCCCTCTACCAATAAATAACATATCATCAACATATAACACAATAAACATGAAATAATCACCTTCAATTTTATAATAAACACAATGATCTAATTTAGAACAGTCAAATCCCAAACTCAACACATATGTATCAAATTTTTGGTACCATATCCTGTTGATGGAGTTTTATGCATAGCAAAAACTCAGACAGAATATGATATCCTATCTCTCTTGAAAGGTAAATCTTTATCAGCAAGCCTCAAGAGATGACCCCAAGGTCTCTAACATCAGGTCTTGACAATGCAGAAACAACTCAAATAATATGTGAAAATGTTGGTAATCACAAGGGGACTTACATAGAAATGATTGAAAGTTTCAAACTCATCAGATTTTGTAATATTTTGATGCCTTTAATCCTAAAACTAACCCAAATTTTCAAAGAAATGGAAAAAGGTAAAAGGGTTCGAAGAGATTTGCTAGAAAGTAAACTAATCCTAAGATTAATAATGCAAATGACTCACTACTTGAAGTGGACCAATCCTTTAAAATTAAATTTTGTTGAACCCAACTTAAACCTGTAGTATCACAAAAGTAGTGCAATCTCCTAAGGAATGAAAGGATTTTCAAATCATAAGCATTCATACAAATCAACCTTATCAAATGATTGAAATGAACGAATACCCACAACCGAACGTAACACATAAAATCAAGGCCCGGGCTAACTTTTCACAACTTGCAATCAACAAGCTACTAAAAGTATGGACCCATAGATCACTCAAATACTTCAAATATTAAACACAAAACACTATTGCATCCAATTTTAACTCTAAAATCTAACATGCAAATGATAATTTTGTAGCAATTTGAAAGATATGGAATAACCAAAACCATGCAAAATGAGACAACACAAGAAAGATCACCAAAAGACAATGTCTTTACTTATATTGCATCACCCAAATTTGCAACAATTTAGTATTCACAATGTTTCAGCACTTGCCCTCAAAGAAATTCAAACTTCTAGCCCAACTACTACTATTACAATGATGCTCAACTTTTCTAACAATGTCTAACCCTCAAGAATGAAGCAAAAGCTTCAATTTATAGGCAAGAATCCCCTTGGGCATCCTAGAATAGGGCTCACAAAAATGAGGCAGCCATGCATTCGAATTTGGTAGGTCAAGGTCGGCCATGCAAGGTTGACCGAGTACAAATCCGGAAAAGGACCAAAAAGGCCACCAGAACCTACCAGTGGGGCCCATAGGTGCCTTAAAACCCTGAACATGCTCTATTTCAGGATTGTAACTGAAAAACGCCACTTCCAGCCTGCTTGACGTGAATCCTACGTGGTGGTGTCTTGTCCAGCTCTCTCTGCCTCGTCAGCATCTGACCCTTTGATTAAATCTTTAACTGTTTCCAGGATCTTTTATGCTTCTATTGTGTCTGGAACTAGAATGAACCTGACTCTAGCCTTATATCCTTTAAAATCATCCAAGTACTGTGGAATTACCCTATTCCGTTCAATTTTCAACTCATGGTACTTATCTAACCTGGAGATATAAATTGTGGTGTCCTCTAGATGTTCTTTCGCAACTGGAGTGTAATACCCCCATGTTTGCTGACTCAGTAGATACTCTTGATACTCTTTGATATTGTGGATACTCTATGATACTCTATGTGGTAGATTTATATTTGATCATGTGTGGCTTCTTAGTTACTTGTTTACTACTCTTTACGTTATGTGTGACATTTGATGATACATGTGCATTGATGATTTGATTTGTTATGTGATGGTGTTCCTTAAATTTATATGCAATGATGTATTTCCATGATATTATGCTTATGATGACATGTTCAGTGTATTTTGGTGAAAGGATGGAGTAGTACCACTCGCTTGCGAGCGCCCTGCTACCCCGCTATTACCTTTCACAGTGTGTTTTCAGTGGAGATTATATGTTACTTGGCGCTTATCTGTTTGTAGATATTGCAGGATTAAAAGTCTTGATTCCACCTGCTTCGGCAGGACAGGGCGAGCACAAAATAAACCCAACGGGTACGATGTTGTTAAAAGGAATTGTTAAGGAAGAATTCCCGTCCCAAGTCTATCATTTCATTATGAGGTTGTTAAGTCATGTGTTGACCTGGTTTTGTCTTGGTATTTTGAATTTTGAGTTAAATGATTTATTTAATTTATTTGTTGTTTGGGAATATTTAATTTAATTATTTTATATTTATAAGATTAATTAAAGTTATTTTATTAATTGTGAGCTAGTAAGTATTGAAGTTTAATTATTTTTAATTAAAAGTTATTTATCTATAAAATCTTGTTTTAATTAAATTTTAGAAATAAATGGTGGTAATTTAAAAACTATTGTTTAAAAAAAAAAAAATTAAATGACAGAAGACTGGAGATATTCTTGTGGGGGTTATTCTGAGAATAAAATTAATTAATTCGAAATCTTTTTCACGGGGAGAGGAAGAGGAAGAGGCAGGGGCTATTGAAATGGGGATTTTGTATTCTTTTGTGGGGTGAAAATAAAAACAGAGGAGGTGTGTATGCAAGAAGATTAGGAATATTGCCTCAGATTTTGGATTTGGAAAAGAAGCTGCAAGAAAGGATCAACATTGAAAAGAGGAGGAAAGCATCTGTGTTGGATTTCTTCTACAGTCGTAGGATGCCAGGTTCCTCTCATATTATTTTTCTAGTTATTTAATTTTCAGATAAAATAAGATGCTTTTGGTTGTTCTGTTTAAAAGAGTTTAGATCTGTGCGTGTGTTTGTTTAAAAGTGGATTTTAATTCTCTATGCGTAATTGTGGAGATTGAATTTAAAATTTCTGTGTGTAAGGGTTTTCCCTGATTTGAAATCTGTTTATTCTAGGTAAAATTGCCCCCCATATCTTTATGTGA
The DNA here is from genome assembly GCA_007258455.2 of Sequoia sempervirens. Classification (NCBI taxonomy): domain Eukaryota; kingdom Viridiplantae; phylum Streptophyta; class Pinopsida; order Cupressales; family Cupressaceae; genus Sequoia; species Sequoia sempervirens. The sequence goes on along the minus strand of VDFB02000010.1, from coordinate 1,544,937 downwards.
TTTAATGAAAGACCTTATGTTTAAATTTGTCAAACCTCTGGTTTAGAATAAAATTTATAGACTTATATTTATATTGAAATAGGATTAAAATGATACCCAATATAAATTATTATGCTTCTATTTATTTATATACATATATTTATTTATCTTGGGTGTTGGTGCGAATTTTATTGGAAGGGTGTTTACCCGTTCATTTCTATTTATATTTATAGTTAGTTTTGTTATATTTCGGGCGTCTGTATACAGAGTGGAGGATTTTGATTGAAATTTTATTTTACTACCGGTCTACTTGTATGGGTATTCGAAGGGATGATATTCGAAATTTTTGTGCCTTGTGTTTGGACGAAAGGTTTCCTTGGGTGTTGTTGAGTATTAATTTTTATACAGTTCCAGTGGTCCTCCATATATTTTGGAATTCGCAATTTATGCTCAAACGAATTTTAAATTGTCTTGAGTATGTACATTTCTGCTCTCGTACGAGCGTACAACATTTAGGTGAGAACCCTACTATATCGATATGTTTACCATGGTAATCCTTGCTTAATCTCCCTTTTGTTTGTTTGGACCGAATGTTGAATTAAGCTAAAATTTTAATTATAAAAGTTATGTATTTTGAGAATGGAGGTGTAGTCGGTGGTGACTGTACCACCACCGGACCCCAATTTTCTGCTAGCGTGTAGTCCCTCTGTTTTTCCCATATGGAACGGCGTACCTGGTACCATGGTCATCCGTCCGTTTGTATGGCTGGATTGTGTTCGCTGTGAAATCTATTCGATATTAATTCTTTCATTCGTTTTCAATTCGGGGGTTTCTATGTGCATTCAATAATGTTTGGAAGTTGTTTTGTTTTCTGCGTTCCACAGTATTGGTACCTATTCATGGGTTCCGCCTTCATGTATTATGATCGAATAATATGATATCGAACTCATTATTTTTTTTGTGTGTTTGATTTGGAGTTCGCTTATGCGTTGGTTACTAAATTTTGGGTTGGATTTTATGTATTTAAATGGGTATTATAAACAATTTAGTATTAGTTCGAATGCTGAGTTATTTAAATTTGTGCTAAACAAATATGTATATATATGTGTTACTATTAATATTAATAAGATATTAATGTTAACATATATACATATATATTTTTATATTTATTTAAATTAATAGCAGGGTAATTTGTTAATTTTATCATAAGATTTATAGAGATAATTTATTTATATATGTTGTTTTCTTAATATAAAGGTAAATATACACATATACATTTGGAAAGTATTTATACACATATATTTATATAAAATTTAGTTGGCTGAGAATATCAATGTGATAATTTTTAAGAAGGGTTGTAATCATAGTGTATTTGTGTGAACGGAGATAATTCTTTTATGCTTTGTTAATAGATGGAGTTTCTCCAGATTGAGCAATTGATGAAATTACTGGGTCTTAAAAATATTTTCTTTTATGGAGTTGTTCCACAATTTGTTCATTATCAAGTCAATGATCTATTTAATTGGTAAAAAAATTATTGTGTCCTGAAATGTTCTATATGGTTTTGTTTTGCGTGAGATTTTTTTTTATTGATTGAATTCTAGTTTCGTTATTTGGGTTTATTTTATTATGGGGACAACCCGAGATTAACATTCCTGTTTAGGAGCCTAAGTAATTCCAGAGGTGGGGTAATGAGATTTCTCTTGATTTCATTTTCAATTTGGGTTTTGTGATGCTTATGGATCAGTTATACATTTGGATTATACCAGACTATGAATGTGTTTCCTTGTGGTTGGTGAGATGGTCATGCCTCACTTTTGATTGCCATTTGATTTAGTTCTTTATGTGGTACAATCCTCGATGTTATTGTCTTGTGGTTGAGTGTTTAGAGGGAGTGGCTCTAAGTGGGTGGTCGGCGCACAAAGGGGCGCCAGGATAGCCCTCGTTAGAGTGAATTTAATAAGTGATAATTTAATTAATTAACTAGAGGGAGGGTAGTAACACACTAAAAAGATAATAGTTGCCTCATCCACCTTTTTGTGCTACCACAGACTAAAGGGGATTGAGAAGGTCGTGGTTGGCATGATCATTGCCCTGACCTCACGAATGGTAATGGTTCCGCATGAGCAACCCTATGGGGCGGTTCCTTGAGATAGGTAGCCTGGAAAACCATAGATGGAGGCGGTACTTTGCAATAGGTAGCCTGGCGAATCCATGTTAAGCAATGCGATGACACTCTCCTCTAACATTCCTATTTATGTTGTCCTTTGGAAATCCTCTGGAATTGGTCACTTGTCTTGTATTGATGATTTTTGTTGTTGTTTGAATTTGAGTGGTCTTATGTGTTGTAGGATTTTCATTAGCTGGTTCTGAGTCTTTGTCTAGATGTTCTTGGTCGGGAACCCTTCCTTAGCAACTCCTAGCACGGGGGTGGTTAGGTGGATCGTGTCTTGCATCCCGTTGGGATTCTCTCTTTTATGGAGGTTCATCTTTCAGTGCTGAGTTGCAGTAGCAGTTGATTCTTTGGTTCGTGGGTTCCACATTTATGTATTTATGCTATTTTTATATTAATTTAACACTCCCACCTAGTTGGGAAGTTTTGTAAATTATTGCACATGGTGCTATTGTAGTGTAATCTCATGATGATGCATTGTACTTTTATTGTAAACTTCATTATGAAAAGGATTTATAATGATATTATAACTTTGGATATTATTCTATCTTATGACTCTATTGTTGTTACTGATGTATCTATATCTACGGATGTTTGAATGTATAGTTTATGTAATGGTTAGTTAAATGTTTATGTTGTTAAGAGTTAGTTCTTAAGTAATGTCCTCGTGAACCTCAAAGGATTAAGTCATGCAGATTGAATTATGTTTACATTGTGTTAATAATGTTCACTCCTTTGTTCTAAAAAAAAAAAAATTTGGTTGCATTTTACTTAATTCCTTTGGGGTTGCGTGGCGGGGTGTTACAACTTGGTATCAGAGCCAAGGTTGCTAACGCTGGGTTCTCTGGGTAGTTGGTGTTTGTTAGGCAACCTTTGTGTTAACGTTGATCTTACATACTATAACTGTGTGTAGGATCATGCCTCGAGCTAGAGGTCATGGCCGTGGAAGAGGTCGAGCTGACGGTCAAGCAGTCAGTCATCATAGTCCATCACCACCGAGTTTCCATGGTTCTGAGCATGAGGAAAATTCAAATCCTCAAAGTAATCTACCAGTTGGTGACCAGAACCCAGGACAGCCTGGTTTGGATGGTCAGTTGCAACATCTTTTAAGAGAGCTCCTTGATCGTTTCCAGGCCACAAGAAGGGTCACGGATCAAGAGAGAGAGGGAAAGGTCTCCAAGGCACAGGGATGCTCCAGCAGATCAGGATGTAGTAATAGCAGGGAATATAAGGGATTTGTTGAGAGCTCACCCTCCTACCTTCGATGGCTCGGGAGGAGGCTTGGAAGTAGAAACTTGGTTGATAGATTTGGATCGTTACTTCGCAATGCACCCATTCGGTAGCAATACCAAGGCTCAATGCACAGTAATGCATTTGCGGGGTTTCGCATCTACCTGGTGGAGGTTGGAAGAACAAAAGTTGCACCTGGATATCAGTGTGGTTACATGGGAGTTGTTTCTGGATAGGTTCAGGGCTCGTTTTCTCTCTGATCATTGGAGGCAGCGCAGAGCTGATGAGTTCCATGATCTTAAGCAGATGTATTTGTTCATTGAGCAGTATGAGCGGTGGTCCTATGAACTCAAGCAATATGCTGGGATCAATCACGATGAGGGGTTACTTATTCAGCATTTTGTTCGGGGCCTGAATGCCTGTATTAGTGGTGGAGTGAGAGTCTTCGAGCCGAAGACAATGGAAGTTGCAGTAGAGAAGGATCGGTTGGTAGAGGAAAACTTGGCTATGGCTCTTGGAGGGCATGTTGGAGTTCAGATCGGCAGTGCTCCGGCACCTGGTACAGGTTCTAGAGGTGGGAAGTCTCAGGCTGCAGGGCCTTCTAGGAACTTTCAGACACCCTCCAAGGGTGGTTCACATCATCAGCAATCTCAACCCAAGCAGAATAAATCGTAGTCTCAGCAGGGGGACAGGTTTCAGGGCAAGAAGTTCCAAAGTTGGTAGCGAAGTAAACCTGATCGTTCTGTGCAGCCGGCACAAAGTGCACAGTCGACACCATCTCGAGGTAGCCTCCAGCAGTCGAGTGCACCATCTAGGGTTAGAGGCTTTGGGAGATGTACAGGTTGCTTCTCATGTGGGTAGCAAGGGCATATTGCCAGATAGTGTCCACATAAGACTACTTCAGAAATTAGTCAGAGGCCAGCTGTTTCAGAGCCGACAGTGGGCGATGCGGGGAGAGCTCATCGGGTTTTTGCAACAGTGGACAATCGGCAAGCTGAGCATCAGGGTACTATGATTGAAACATTAGGTGTGTTGAAGGGTACTAAAGTTTCCATACTTTTTGATTCTGGTGCTTCTGATTTGTTTATATCTCCTTCCGTTGTGGAGCGATGTGGATTGGTGGAATCTAGGCAAGGCATAACTTGGCAGGTTGAACTAGCCTCTAGGTCAAAAGTTCTTGTAGAAGAGTTTGTTCAGGGTTGTAAGTTACATTTAGGAGCTTTTTCAACTCAGGTGGACCTTCGAATCTTACCCCTGGGCTCATATGATGTAGTCTTGGGAATTGATTGGTTGTGTTCACATCATGCTTTGTTGGATTGTCGCCGTAAAGTAGTGCAGTGTATCAATGATTCTAGAAAGGAGGTGGAGATCATGGGCACTCAGAGGCCTATTTCTTTGCAGATGATCTCTACCATGCAGTTAAAAAGGTTGTTTCAATAGGGTTGTCAACTCTTTGCTGTGGTAGTGAATGATCTCGAGACTGAGGATAGTCGAGAGAAATCATTGGATGATTACCCTCTTCTTAAGGGATTCTCTGATGTGTTTCCGAGTGAGATACCTGGAATGCTGCCTAAGCGGGATATAGATTTTCGGATAGACCTAGTACCTGGAGCTGAGCCTATCTCTCGGGCTCCGTACTGAATGACCACACAGGAACTTCAGGAACTTCGTCTTTAGTTGGAGGAGTTGATAGCAAAAGGGTTTATCCGTCTGAGTGTCTCTCCATGGGGAGCACCCATGATTTTCGTGAAGAATAAGGATGGTTCTCTCCACCTATGCATTGATTATAGACAGTTGAATAAAGTAACAGTGAAGAACCAATATCCCCTGCCCAGGATAGATGATCTCTTCGATCAGATAGGAGGGGAAAAGATATTTTCCAAGATTGATCTGAAGTCAGGATATCACCAATTGAGGATTCTAGAACCAGATATTCATAAAACCGCAGTTTGTACTTGATACGGATATTACGAGTTCACAGTCATGCCATTTGGGTTGACGAATGCGCCTTCAGTCTTTATGAGTTTGATGAATGGGGTGTTCAAAACCTTTTTGGATAGATTTGTTCTTGTGTTCCTCGATGATATTTTGATCTATTCTAGGTCTATAGAGGAACATGAGGAACATCTTAAGTAGGTATTGCAGTGTTTGAGGGAAAACTAGTTATATGCCAATTTGGCAAAGTGTGACTTTTATAAAACTGAAGTACAGTATCTTGGCCACGTTATCTCAAGTGAAGGAATCTCTGTGGACCCTGCAAAGATTCGGGCTATTGTAGATTGGCTCGTACCCACTAATGTCTCAGAAGTCCGCAGTTTCATGGGACTTGCAGGTTATTATCGGTGGTTTGTCTAGGGATTTTCTAGGATTGCGCATCCTATTACTTCTCTCCAGAGGAAAGGGAATAATTTTTTGTGGTCAGATAAATGTCAGCTTACTTTTTAGACTCTTAAGGAGAAACTGACTAGTGCACCTATCTTGGTAGTACCAGATCCTGCAGGAGAGTTTGTTGTGTGTACTGATGCCTCCTTGGAAGGCTTAGGAGCCGTTTTGATGCAAGAAGGGCATGTGATTGCATACGAATCCCAGAAACTTAAAGATCATGAATTGAACTATCCTACACATGATCTTGAGTTGGCCATGGTGGTTCATTCTCTAGTTAGATGGAGACATTTTCTCTTGGGGCATCAATTCGAGCTACATACTGATCATCGCAGTCTACAATACATATTCACATAGCCGAATTTGAATGCTAGGCAGAGGAGATGGATGGAATTTTTATGCGAGTATGATTTTGAAGTGAAATATATTAAGGGTAAGGAGAATGTGGTAGCAGATGCTTTGAGCAGGCGTAGGCATGCGATTTCTACTATGACTCTTGGGATTTATTTGAGGAGTCAAATTCTCATTGCTCTCTCTTCAGATAGTTGGTATTCTAAGGTGAAATCTGAGATTGAGTCAGGCAGGCCTCTAGAAGGGAAATTTGCTGGGTACTCTTTGGATTCTGATGGTGTTTTGCGTTATTCAGGGCATATGTATGTACCTCCTGCAGAGGGTCTTCATACTCTAATTTTGACTGAAGCCCATAGGGCACCCTATTCAGCACATCCAGGAGTTAAGAAAATGTATGCGGATCTGCGTTCATTATATTTTTGGTCAGGAATGAAGCGGGATATCGCTGATTTTGTAGCTAGATGTCTGGAGTGTCAGAGGGTCAAGGTATAACATCATCATCCAGCAGGATTACTGTAGCCTAATCTCATCCCTGAGTGGAAATGGGATATCATTTCTATGGATTTTATAGTTGGTTTTCCCTTGTCATCTAGGCGACATAATGCGATCATGGTCACTGTGGACAGGTTAACCAAAGTAGCCCATTTCTCCCCTATCAGATCATCTTATACTGCATCTGTGGTAGCAAAGGTTTTCATGGAGGATATAGTTCGATTACATGGCATACCACGAAGGATCATATCTGACAGAGATCCAGTGTTTACATCGGCTCTATGGACTTCCTTGCAGCGGTCTTTAGGGACTCAGTTGAATTTTAGCTCTGCCTATCATCTTGAGACTGATGGTCAGACTGAGAGAATTAATCAGGTGCTAGAGGACATGCTCTACATGTACGCCATGGACCAACAATCTTGTTGGGAGGAGTATTTGCACTTGGTTGAGTTTTCCTATAATAATGGTTATCATAGCTCCATTGGCATGGCACCTTTTCAGGTGTTGTATGGTCGTCATTGCCGTACCCCTTTGAGTTGGGATTGGTTAGAGGACAGGGTTCTTCTTGGACCTGACATGCTTCGAGATATGGAGCAACAGGTGGCTCGTATCAAAGAACATCTTATTGCAGCTCAAGATAGACAGAAAAAGTATGCTGATGCACATCGTGTTGATCGGCAGTTTGCAGTTGGGGATCGTGTGTTTCTCCAGGTGCGTCCACGAAAGAGTCCTATCCATTACGGAAAGGGTTCTAAGTTGGCACCCCATTTTGTTGGGCCCTTTGAGGTGTTAGAGAGAATCAGACCTGTTGCCTACCGCCTAGCTTTGCCCCCTAGCCTGTCGCGGATACACGATGTTTTTCATGTTTCTGTTCTGAGGCCTTATTTTCCTAATGTTACTCATGTGCTAGATTGGAATGCTTTGCAAGTCAAGGACGAGCAGCTAGCTCTAGAGCCCATGGCCGTACTTCAGCGTCAGAGTCTCGCCCTTAGGGGTAGAGATATTGATCAGGTGCGGGTCCAGTGGGATCTGAATGATGAGACCTCGGCGACTTGGGAGGATGCATCTCTTATTAGAGAGGCTTATCCTTATTTGTTCTCTGGCTTCCAGGAGTAAGCCATGTCCTAAGGGGGGAGGATGTAATACCCCCATGTTTGTTGACTTAGTAGATACTCTTGATACTCTTTGATATTGTGGATACTCTGTGATACTCTATGTGGTAGATTTATATTTGATCATGTGTGGCTTCTTAGTTACTTGTTTACTGCTCTTTACGTTATGTGTGACATTTGATGATACATGTGCATTGATGATTTGATTTGTTATGTGATGATGTTCCTTAAATTTATATGCAATGATGTATTTCCATGATATTATGCTTATGATGACATGTTCAATGTATTTTGGTGAAAGGACGGAGTAGTACCACTCACTCGTGAGCGCCCTGCTACCTCGCATTTAGGTGAGAACCCTACTATATCGATATGTTTACCATGGTAATCCTTGCTTAATCTCCCTTTCGTTTGTTTGGACCGAATGTTGAATTAAGCCAAAATTTTAATTATAAAAGTTATGTATTTTGAGAATCGAGGTGTAGTCGGCGGTGACTGTACCACCGCCAGACCCCAATTTTCTGCTAGCGTGTAGTCCCTCTATTTTTCCCGTATGGAACGACGTACCTGGTACCATGGTAGTCCGTCCGTTTGTATGGCCGGATTGTGTTCGCTGTGAAATCTATTCGATATTAATTCTTTCATTCGTTTTCAATTCGGGGGTTTCTGTGTGCATTCAATAATGTTTGGAAGTTGTTTTGTTTTCCGCGTTCCACAGTATTGGTACCTATTCATGGGTTCTGCATTCATGTATTATGATCGAATAATATGATATCGAACTCGTTATTTTTTTTGTGTGTTTGATTTGGAGTTCGCTTATGCATTGGTTACTAAATTTTGAGTTGGATTTTATGAATTTAAATGGGTATTATAAACAGTTTAGTATTAGTTCGAATGCCGAGTTATTTAAATTTGTGCTAAACAAATATGTATATATATGTGTTACTATTAATATTAATAAGATATTAATGTTAACATATATACATATATATTTTTATATTTATTTAAATTAATAGCAGGGTAATTTGTTAATTTTATCATAAGATTTATAGAGATAATTTATTTATATATGTTGTTTTCTTAATATAAAGGTAAATATACATATATACGTTTGGAAAGTATTTATACACATATATTTATATAAAATTTAGTTGGCTGAGAATATCAATGTGATAATTTTTAAGAAGGGTTGTAATCATAGTGTATTTGTGTGAACAGAGATAATTCTTTTATGCTTTGTTAATAGATGGAGTTTCTCCAGATTGAGCAATTGATGAAATTACTGTGTCTTAACAATATTTTCTTTTATGGAGTTGTTCCACAATTTGTTCATTATCAAGTCAATGATCTATTTAATTGGTAAAAAAATTATTGTGTCCTGAAATGTTCTATATGGTTTTGTTTTGCGTGAGATTTTTTTTATTGATTGAATTCTAGTTTCGTTATTTGGGTTTATTTTATTGTGGGGACAACCCGAGATTAACATTCCTATTTAGGAGCCTAAGTAATTCCAGAGGTGGGGTAATGAGATTTCTCTTGATTTCATTTTAAATTTGGGTTTTGTGATGCTTATGGATCAGTTATACATTTGGATTATACCAGACTATGTGTTTCCTTGTGGTTGGTGAGATGGTCATGCCTCACTTTTGATTGCCATTTGATTTAGTTCTTTATGTGGTACAATCCTCGATGTTATTGTCTTGTGGTTGAGTGTTTAGAGGGAGTGGCTCTAAGTGGGTGGTCGGTACACAAAGGGGCGCCAGGATAGCCCTCGTTAGAGTGAATTTAATAAGTGATAATTTAATTAATTAACTAGAGGGAGGGTAGTAACACAATAAAGAGATAATAGTTGCCTCATCCACCTTTTTGTGCTACCACAGACTAAAGGGGATTGAGAAGGCCGTGGTTGGCATGATCCTTGCCTTGACCTCACGAAAGGTAATGGTTCCGCATGAGCAACCCTATGGGGCAATTCCTTGAGATAGGTAGCCTGGCAAACCATAGATGGAGGTGGTTCCTAGCGCTTGTTTGCCTGGATAATCCATCAGAAGATGGAAGCGATACTTTGCAATAGGTAGCCTGGCGAATCCATGTTAAGCAATGCAATGACACTCTCCTCTAACATTCCTATTTAGGTTGTCCTTTGGAAATCCTCTGGAATTGGTCACTTGTCTTGTATTGATGATTTTTGTTGTTGTTTGAATTTGAGTGGTCTTATGTGTTGTAGGATTTTCATTATCTGGTTATGAGTCTTTGTCTAGACATTCTTGGTTGGGAACCCTTCCTTAGCAACTCCTAGCACGGGGGTGGTCGGGTGGATCGTGTCTCGCATCCGGTTGGGATTCTCTCTTTTATGTAGGTTCATCTTTCAGTGCTGAGTTGCAGTAGCAGTTGATTCTTTGGTTCGTGGGTTCTAGATTTATGTATTTATGCTATTTTTATATTAATGTAACACTCCCACCTAGTTGGGAAGTTTTGTAAATTATTGCACATGGTGCTATTGTAATGTAATCTCATGATGATGCATTGTACTTTTATTGTAAACTTCGTTATGAAAAGGATTTATAATGATATTATAACTTTGGATATTATTCTATCTTATGACTCTATTGTTGTTACTGATGTATCTATATCTACGGATGTTTGAATGTATAGTTTATGTAATGGTTAGTTAAATGTTTATGTTGTTAAGAGTTAGTTCTTAAGTAATGTCCTTGTGAACTTCAAAGGATTAAGTCATGCAGATTGAATTATGTTTACATTGTGTTAATAATGTTCACTCCTTTGTTCTAAAAAAAAAAAAAAATTGGTTGCATTTTACTTAATTCCTTTGGGGTTGCGTGGTGGGGCGTAGACCTCATGCCACTATGCCTACAATGTTGTCACATTCATATTTTTATGCCCAAACTTCTTCCTTCCTGTCACTATCTCTAGGAAAGAGATACAACCAACATGTATTTCTTTTATCTTTCCTTGTATTTTGGCAATCTTCTTAAGGACCTTTAACAGGAGTTCCTTTCTATAATTCTAGGTTTTCAGCCATCCCTTCACTTTGTCAAACACATCCTAAGGGGAGACATCTAGCTACGCCAAGTCATCCTTTGGTATTTGCATAACCTTCTTTAATTCATTCGTAATTGACTCATCAAACTTCTTGTAATCTGCAGTAAACTGTGAGATATGGAGAATGAAATTAGAAGCATCTATATGAACTTGGAGAATTTGTTTGATTGCCTAATCGCCTCTCTTACTGACGTCTTAGAGCCACTCCTGGGTATGATGAACATAACTCTTCAGCCTCTAAATTTCAGAAACTACCTCCTTGGGCAACAATCCTTCAGGAATTACACTTTCACTGCCTACGGCCTGTATCGGTCTCATTAGATGTTGGACGTACCTGTAGACATCATTCAACTGCTTCTTGAAATTATCCTTCTCCGTAGTTTCACTATCCAATCTTTTAAGAATTTTCTACGAAGAGTCTTGGAATTCTTCCCTTTCTTGCTCTTTAGTACCTGGCCCCAGGTTAATGGTCTGGATTCGATTGTCTGACGACCAGACTTCATCCTTGAATTTGTTGATTGGCAGAACCATCACATGCACAATTTTGTTATTAAACTCATCATGTGCAATCTTTGACACTGTCTGTGCCCTTTTTCTTTGCTTGGGCTATCCCCACTATTCCAAAAACATGTCCCAACTTAGAGTTTCCTCTTGCATGATTATAGGATTCTTACTTGTTTGTTTCTCTAGCCATTCCTAGACGTTGGAATGTTCAACATTCTCCTCCACCAAGGAAACCTCTTGTTCACCTTTATCCTTCTGTGGACTATCTACAATTTCTTCTACATCTTTTTCAATTGAAGGCTGATCCTCCTTCTCATTACCTGTACTATTTGCAAGGGTTCTGGACTGCTCCTCCCGAAGTACCGTAGGCTCTTCATTCTCGATGTGTGCATCAAATCCCAATGGTCCTAGTTCTTGCATCATTCATTTCCATTCCTCGTCAGTAGGGGTGGAGACCTCATCATCTTCTGACTCATGCTGCTTGGGATTGCTAGATATTTTTCCTTCCTCATGGATTGCATCCTTAGATGTTTGAAAATTTTGAGGAGGAGAGTTGTTTCCAACATTTACTTCTTCCTCTTGATCATCAATAATAAGTACTTCACTTTGCATTCCCTCCTGCACTTCTTTTGTGGGAGACAACTTCTGCTTAGGAGGGATCTTTCTTACATATACTTGGGGCTTTTCCCTGGAGGTGTCTGTCTCCACGACCCTAGTTGAAGAGGGTGCATCAGCGTCGACATATCCCTTCATGTTTCCTCACAAGTTGAGGTGCCTCATCCTCCATATCTGCAGTGTCATCCTTAGAAGATTTCTTGGCTGCGGGAGATGGCTTTTCACTTTGTTTTACCTATGTTTGGCTTCTAGTTCTTCTCTTTATAATCATCGGCTTGTCTCCCTACTCTTCACTGCCCTAGGATTCAGAAGCATCATTTTACCTCATCAATTCCCCCTTTGGAATGAGACTCCATGTCTCCCATCAGGTCGTATGTGAATTTGACACCATCAGCCTCCAATTCTTGCACCTTTGCTTTAACCCACTGCCTTGAATATTCCTTAATTGGCTCAGTTATTCGGTCCATATTTGTTGCCTCCTCCTCAGCCCAATTAATTTGTGGCAGGGGCTTGTTTCTGTAAGGTTCATAATCACATTGTTGAATTAGGTTCACGTTGTCGTCTTGCACTTGATTGGGAACTTCCACTATCCTGTACATCCTTATCATCCTGAGAGGCATCTGATAGAATCTTCTTCTGAGAACATCAAAGTCATCCCTACAGTTTGCCCAGTAGTCCTTAATGTGGTCCATGTGTTGGAAGGTCCTATTGGTCAGCTTCACGGCTTGACCATATGGGTCAAAATGATTTCTATATGTGTGGGAGTATAGCTCAAATGATGCCATTTCCTTTTCCGAATGTTGGGCACTTTGAATGGAAGGACATGATTCCAAATTCCCAATTGTTAATAGAAATTTAGACCCCAAACCTTTCTTTTTAATCTCAAACTGCAGAATTTCCTCAAAGGGCATCATTTTCCTTGTCATTTCTAACATCAGAAGCTTGTTGGTTGGGTATTTGGGCAATCTGAGTAGGACAAGAGGGGATCCATGCATTCATATGTATGAGAACTTGGGAACTGTATGAACCATTTCCCATGCTGCTTGATCAAATCCATCGCATCTGCAGTTATCCTAACATGAAGAGCATTTTGCAACAACCTTGGAATGAACATGAAGAAGGCATCGTTGGATCTCCTCTAATTGGAAGTCTTATGTTGTAATTGAGGGTATACATTCTAGATTTTATCTTGTCCCAACACTCCCTTGCAGCTTAAACCCTTGTATTTGTTTTTATGTGCCAACATGTACACCAAATATGATGTCATGGTGAATTTACCGGTTTCTTGCACACTTCTCAATTGAGAATCCAAATTGTTACTTATGCTTCTCACCTAGTGATAATGCTTATTGGCCACAATTTGTGTGATGAGGAAGAACATCTAGGACTAGAAGATGTGATCTTGTTTGGTTCCCATTACCCTACCTAGAAGGTTTATCATATCATGGTACTCCATTTTAAAATCACTCATGTGCAATTACTTGGGCAGCTTGGAATAATGAGGTTTTGGCTTGAGTACCTAGGAGTTTTTCATGATCTCCAATACTCTATTTGGATTCTCATCATAAAACTTAGTTGCCTCACCAATGTTTATCTCCTCAATCAAGTGGTGGTGTGAAGAAATATTGATGACCTCCGCAATGGACTCTTCTGTGAGGTTCGTCATGATCCTTCCCTTAGGTCCAATGATAATTATCATGTTGGAGTCATAATGTTTTGCACATTCCAGGACCAATTCTGGGCACAACTATGTGGGAGGGAAACTAGAAGCTTGTGCTAGGCTAGTGTGAGTGAGAACTTGAGCTAACTAAGTAGGTGATTCACCATACGTCCTCTTGTGAAAATCTTCATAATCAACATGCCCCAAGTTCGTATCTCTGATGTTTGACCAAGCTAATGCAATCCTAGTCTCTAGCTAGATGCCTTTAAAATCATACTTCATTCTTTCCTGCCTCTTCCGAACCTCCTCCTACACATGAGCAACCTTTGTCTTCTTATCAGGACTCACTTCGCCTTGCATCTGCTATAGGAAAACACTAATTACCAAGATGCAAATAATAACATAACCTACAAGCCTTCTTGTTAATGATACCAACAAGATGATAATGCAAACTATACGTTAATGCTTCCATTGTGAACTCAAAATGATAGCATGAAAAGATTGATGGACATGCAAGAACTAATGAATAACCAATAAATGTGAGTTCTAACATGCTTAAATGCCAGCCCAAATGAATCTTGATCATTTCATGTGCAATACATAGTCTCAATGGAAGGAGTTCATCACCAATTCTCACTAATTCAAACAATGAGTCATCAAATAGTCTAATTAGGGAATCCTAGGCAAGAAATGAAGGAAGTCGGCTAATCCGAGCTAGCTCATATTTTCTGGCCAGACTAAGGTTCGGCCAATCCAAGCTAGCTTAAATTAGCTGAAATTGGCCAACTTAGTGGATCGCAACCTAGAATCTTTGTTGAATGTAGTTTGGGAGGTGAAATCATATTGAGATGATGATTCTCGAAGTTAAGGTCGCCTCCAAAGTTCATTGCTCAAAGTGGGATCGAGGCCCGAGAAGTGAGTCTGAAGTTTCAGTCATGGAAAGGTGAATTTTGGCTAATCCAAGGGACCTTAGATTAGCTGAACAGATTAAGGCTCGTCTAATCTAAGGTCACTTGGATTAACTAAACTTTACCTTGGTCAAAATTTTCTAAGGTTTGAAACTTGTTCAGATCAAAACGTCAAACCATGATTAGATTCAATGTCATTCTTCGAGTTTATTGATTGATTCGATCAGGTGAAATGACTAGGACTAACAAAACCATAAAAATCCAGCTTATCATAGAAGAATCCACACCTAGGGCTTTGAAATGTGATGGACAGAATTCCATGAGTTTGATAAACCTTCAAATCCTACCCTAGAGTCAACAAGGAACCCTCTCCCTAAGTGACATTGGTATCACTATCAATCCAGACCCCAATCGCCATGGGAATTCATCAAGGAATGGCATAAACAAACTTCAAACCTGACCACAAGCTCAATGCCCTTATTCACATAGTAAGACAATGAAAGCAAAGAAGGGAAAACCCGACGGGAAGAAAAATAGGGAAAAATTGATAGAAAAATGAGGCACGGTCAGCGGAATGAAAGTAAAGCCAGAAAGAAATGCCTACCTTCAAAACCCATGAAGCCAGAGGAGATGCCAATCAATCCACCAAAAGAAGACACAAAATCTTTCATTCAAAACTCCCTTAGAATGAAGTTGAAACCAAAACCAATAGCAAATGAAAATCACACAAGAATCACCTCGAGTTACCTCAAACAAAAGGATGCCCAAATGGAAGGCCACACGAATGGGTGAAATGGTCGCAATGACTCTGCAATGTAGTGCAATAAAATCGTAATGTGAAGCTCGAAAAAGGAAAGTTCTCGATCAAACACCAGATGGAAAAATAAAATCACAAATAATCAATCAAAAGAGGTGTTTATTTCTAAAACCAAATTGCATTAAATGCTAGAGAGTATGAAATTTGGCAAAAGGGGCCAGGCTCAAAATTTTAGCAAAAGAGGTTGAGCTCGGACTTTTAGCCAATCTGAGGTACCTCGGATTAGCTGACCGGATTAAGGCTTGGCTAATTTGAGCTAGCTCAGATTAACCAAACTTTCTCCCTGACTTAGCACATTTCTTCCCAAAACCAAAATTTCAAATAAGGATCATTTGAGGGAGCCCCATAAAAGTTCAAAGCTCATTAAGAGAATCAAGATGGGTCAGAATGTTGAGCGCAAGGGTGAGGAAAGACCAAAGACCAAAATGACCCTCCCTTAAGGGGACAAAGTCAGGACCCTACAACAAACGATGAAAGCAAAGCAAGAAAAGAGGGTCCCCAACCTCGGCGGGGCTTGTGTGCGAAAAATGCACAACATATTCTAGGACTCTATTTTAGGCCATACAAAGATTCCTTCAATTTTTAAACCAATTTACTTTTACCTTTCACCACATAGTGCTGTGAATGTATCATATAAATATCCTCCAAATCACCATGAAGGAAAGTAGTTTTCACATCCATTTGCTTAATCTCTAATTCATAAGCAAGAACAATATAAAGAAAAAATATAATGGATGTCATTTTTGTAACAGGATAAAATATCTCACCATAATCAACACCCTCAACTTGAGAGTAACCTTTCACAACCAACCTTGCTTTGTACTTCTCAATACCTCCATCTAAACCAATCTTTTTCTTGAACACCCATTTGCAACCAATAGGTTTTCATCCTTTAGTAAATGGTACAAGATCCCATGTATCATTCTTTTTCAAAGATGTCATTTCTTCATCCATATCCATCTTCCAAGATTCTACATCATTCATACCTAGTGCCTCTTCTACAGATCTAGGTTCATCCATGTGAGTATTCAAAGAAAAAATACATCTCCAATAATCAATTAAATACCTTTGAGGTGGTTTTCTATGTATTGTGGACCTACGAACAAGTTGAGTTGGAAGTTCTTCCTCCTCTTCTAAAGATCTAGAGCTAAATGAGATTTCCTCAACTTCTTGTCTATCCTTGGGCCTCGATTCAACTTTCTTAGGTGTAGAAGAAAATTGAATCACATCTTCTTGGTCACTTTATTTTGGCTGCAATGTAACATAAGAAGGCTTAGTTTCTCTAAAAATAATGTTTCTACTATGTATTACCCTTTGTGCAACAAGATCCCAAAGCTTGTATCCTTTCACACCATAACTATATTTGATGAAGATACATTTCATAGCCTTGTTCTCCAACTTTTTTCACTTCTCCTTTGGTACATGTGCATATGCCTCGCAACCAAAAAATCTAAGATGTCTTAATGAAGGCTTGCGACCCAACCATGCCTCTATAGGAATCTTATGAACAAGAGTTGATGTAGGATACCTGTTAATTAGGTAACAGGTAGTGGCAATAGCTTTAGCCCAAAAACTTTGTTCTAGGCTAGCACCACTCAACACACTACTAGCCTTCTCCATTAGTGTCTTATTCATTCTTTCTACAACTCCATTCTATTGTGGAGAATACAAAGTGTTTTTTTGTCTATGAATACCACAATATTTATAGAATTTATCAAAATCATTAGAGAAAAATTAACCACCATTATTAGTCATCAAACATTTTATTTTCTTTCCAGTCTGAAACTCAACCATTTCTTTAAATTCTTTAAATCGATTGAAAACTTCATATTTACTCTTTAGAAAATATACCCATGTACTTCTACTATTAATCATCAATAAATGAAACATAATATGTGGATTTACCAATTGAAGGAACATCTACAAGAGCAAACACATCAGAATGAATAAGATCCAATACACCACAAGATTTATGAGAACTTGAGTAAAAATAAATGCGGTTTTATTTTCCATAAATTTAATCCTCGCAGAAATCAAATTCAAGATTACAATTAGACAAACATTCAACAAGGTTTTTATTTTTTAAGGTCCTTAGACCCTTTTCTCCAATGTGTCCAAGTATTTGGTGCCATAACATATTTTTCTCTGTAGGTAAATTTGTTTTAGAAGAAAGAGCACCCTTGGGTACCCAAAAGCCATGATCATCTATTGAAGGTGAAACCGTCACTTCTTCCACAAACTTGCTTTTCATAAAAGTATTATTGCACTCAATAGTGCATGCATCAAGCTTATACGATGTACCATATCTGACACCTCTAGCAATCACCATAGCACCTCTAACCATCTTGCATCCTACATCAAAAAATACTACCTACACACTTGCATCTATTAGTTTTCTCACAAATAATAAATTTTGTGCTAAACTAGGGATATGCAACACACCATTAATCCTTTTTATTCTACCATCAGGAAATATGGTTTTAACTTCACCATGGCCAACAATGTATAAATGAGAATCATCACCCAAGTACACCTTACTTCCATCAAATTCTTTATATTCAGAAAACCAATTTCTATTAAAGGTCATATGGAAAGATGTACATGAGTCAATTAACCATGCATCATTACTTGCACGAGTTGCCAAAGCTGCAATGAATGTGTCACCTTCTTCCTTATCAAACTCAAAAATAGAATCAAATTTATTCTTTTTCTTCTTCTTTTCTTCTTTGTATTCCTTATGAACATGTCGAGGATTATCTTTGTTCCAACAAATAACTTTGGACTTTCTAGGAGATTTATATATCCCCCTGGACTTGGATTTGTCATGATTCTCATTGTTCTTGCCTTTTTCCTTAGGTCTTCCACAAAAATTTAGGGCCTCCTTGACATTGATGGATACCTTTCTCCTCATTTCTTCAAAAAGAAAAGAACCCAACATAGATTTAGTCTTCAAAATAACAAAATTACTCCCAATAGCCATAACAAGAGAATCCCATGAGTCAGGAAAAGAACAAAGAAATATTTGACATTTCTCCTCCCCATCCATTTTGACACCAACTAATGCCAATTGAGCCACCATCATATTGAATGCTTCTAGGTGGTATGTGATTCATCCACCCTCTTCCATTCTCAAGGAATACAACTTCTTCCTCAAGAAAATCTTGTTCACTAAAGATTTGGCTTGATACATCTCACCAAGCTTCTTCCATAGTTTCTGTGTAGAGGACTCCTCATGGACATTAAAAAAAAAAAATTATGCCAAGCACAATCTGATTAGACCCTTGGCTTTACGGTACATAACACCATATTGAGCAGCTTGAGTAGGATCTGCAGGCCTTGAAACATTCTCACCAACAACATCCCACAAATATTGATCTATCTATAGATCCTCCATCTTTATCTTCCACATCTCAAAATTATTTCCAAAAAAATTCTCCACCTCTATTCTCCTTGTTGAACTTTCCATCTGAAAATTCCTACAACAAGATCACACAGTTTCTTCTACACACTTACTCCCACTCAAATCTAGATTATTTCAAGAAAACCAACAACCCACAACTGAAACCAAAGGTGATCAAGCTTTGATACCACTTGTAAGGAAGCTAAGTTAGTAGAACAACTTCCTACACTAATCTTGAGAGGAGAATAATGAAAAACTTTTATGAATCTTTAACAAATACAAAAACTTAAACAAAATAAACATAAATATCATGCATACCACGACACAATGATTTACGTGGGGAAAACCCTTTCGGGAGAAAAATCCCACACTCCAAAAGTCGCCCAATATATTATTTAGTAAATCAGAAATATTACAATATACTTGTAGAGCAAGCTTCTCACATGAGTATCACCACTTAGAGATCAAGAGACAACACGAACGCTATCATACTCTTAGAATATACATCACCGTCTCTCTCTACTATAGTCATAATACAACCTCATAAATAGGGTTAAATTCTAGGGAAAGACAGGCCAACAAAATATCTTCCATTAGATCTAAAACCTAATAATGAATGGTTCAGATTTACAATATATCATTATTTAATGTATGTCAGTCATTTTAGAAGTTTCCTAGAAAAATTAATATGCTCACATTTTTCTCTTTGTTGCCATTGTATACACCTATCGATGTAACTAGGAAATATATATATATACATCCTATCAACAATAAATTGTATATAATTGCAAGGTTGAGACACATTTTCCCAACATTTTGAGAGATATTAGGTATGTACATAAATTACATTTGAAATTTTCAAACTTTAAATTTAACCTATATATATGTATGTTTGTTCACATGTTGTTTTTACATGTATCTAGGTGTGGATAGAAGATCGATACATGGATGCAAGAGGGTAGACAAAACAAGATCTTTGCATTGTGTTATGAGTATAGATAATCACCCTGGATGGATATTATACATGAGGGATTACTCTTATTTCTACATTGAGTGCATTTTGGGAAAGTTTGATGCATGCAACAACCAAGAACTTGGATATGTTAGTAGATGGAAGTTGGTGCCACTAGTCATTTCAGACACATACGATAAAAATAAGGATGAAATATTTTAAGAAATTCCTTTGATTTCAATTGATTATGACCATATTTCAGGATTAGTTAGAAAAGGTACATGTGTAATTTTTTAATAATTTATTATATAAATTTAATGATCTTTAAAGTCTAGACAATTCTAATTTTTTTACAAATTCTCCTTGTGTAAATTTGGTGTATAGGAGATGTTTTTGTAGTCATAGCAAAGCCTGGAAACATAGAAGGTGTTAGCTATTATTATTGTGTTGCACAGTAGAGAGGACTAAGCTAACAAAACCTGAAATAAGCGATGAAATGTTGTTTCCCATAGGTGAGTTTGAATTTAAAATTATATATACATTGTGTACATGTACATTACCTTAAAAACATAAAATATATTGTACAAACCTTAAGTAAAAATGTTGTACATGCACATGTCTTACCTCATTTTCATGTTGTTTATCATGTAGGTTTTGTTGTAGTGCAAGGGATATATCTCAAACAAGTCAAAAATTTTCAACATGGGATTCATTTTATTGACTATCAACCTGATAACAAGGTACATCAATATAGTCACCTAGTAATTGCTACCTCCCTACATCTTCATGGAGTTCTGCATGTACGTGGATGAAAAAACTAGAGACTAGATAGTGATGATCATCAGAAAATTTTACATGTTATTGAAGAGTGGGTTGAACTAGAACGTTTGAGTTAGATTATATCCATGATATTCAAGTTCACTTGTACATGTATACATGTTCAATTGAGAACTTATAGTAACTTGTTTGAAGAGCTAGATTGTTTTAGTTAATTATAATATATGTCGATGATGAGTATTTTAAATTTGGTTGGACACAAATTAGTGATTGAAACATGTTGGTCCTTAAATTGATTCTGTTTCTAATTACATATTTTTCTATGTAATTTTTAGTTGTTCAAGAATCTTTGATTTCATTTGAAAGTTCAACTCCACTTATAGCATCATCTCTCACTTTTTTTGCTTGCATGTAAACTCATATGCAATAATTTTTGAGTCTAGTGAAGTTTTTAAACTCATTTTGCCTAAATTCCTTGTCATCTATTTCCAATTGCATTGTTCCATGGAAAAATAAATTAGTCACGATTGAAACACATTGGTACTGTTATGCCCTGCATAACCACCCCATTTTTTTTTGGTCAAAATGTGTCCCCATTGTGTTTTTTTGTCCTTGGTGTTCTTGTTTGGGTCTTAGGATTTGTTCTTTTTCCTCCTAAGTCTTTGTTTCTTTTTTTTTTGCAGGTCCAGAACGTGGGCCGAAACCAGACTTAGAACTTTGGCAAAGTTCCTGGTCTAGCTTTTGTTCCGGTCCCAACCCTATCTCTTTCCTTGTCGGTTTCTTTGTTGTCTTGCTTGTCTTGGGCTCTTGGGTTTGTTTTCTCCCTTGGTTTTTCTTTTGTTCTCTTCCTCTTTGTGTTTCTTTTCCCTTTTACGAAAGTGGAACAAAAATAGAAACTGGACCTAAAATTTTGTAAAAGTTCTAGATCCGGATTTGGTTCTGATCCCGCTCTCATTGGTATGCCTTGTGTTTTGTTTTCCTTTTGTGTCCTGTTTCAAGATGGCCTTCGCCTTGGTCCTACTTTCCTTTGTTGTTCTTTCTCTTTGTTGAGAGTAGAACTGGAGTCAGATCCGAACCTTGAACTTTTCCAAGTTCCAGATCTGGATTCAGTTCCAATCCCGCCTCCTGTTCCTTTGTTTTCCTTTCCCTGCCATGGGATTCGAGCCGGATCCAGAATGAAATGTGGAACTTTAAAAAATTTCCTAGTTCTATCTCGACTCTACTTCCGCTCCCACTTTACCTATGATGAACATGTTGGTTTTGTACTCACATTCACTTTGATTCTGCCCCTGACCAACTGCATTAATGGCATTAGTTGCAGCCTCCTCACATGCACAAAATGTTTTTTTTAAACCTTAATCAAGTTTATTTGGCTCATTAATAATATCCAATTTTTTTTAATAAGCAAGAGCTGAAACAACTAGAAGAGGAGCACAATTTGGCTGCGAGTGAGCATTCATGAGTGGATCCCTGTCGATTTTCAACCCTTTTCGGTCACATTTTGAGGTAGGTAGGTTTCTCTTGTTTTGTTTTATGTTTTCTCATTTTGTTGCTCCAATGTTCTTTGCGCATTAGTAGGAATTTTCCTTTGGATCTTTGTGTGTTTCCATTCGTCCATGTGTGTTTTCTTTTGTTCTTTTGTTTTGTTTGGTTTCCTCTTTCATTTGTTGTTTACATTTTTTGTTTTCCCTGTTTGTTCTTTTTCACTTGTATGTTGTCATTTTCATCATTTTTGGTGGCGGTTCCATTTTTCCATGCCCTAGTTTCGATTAGGGTTTTGTTTTGAGGGGTTTTGGTGCTTGGAACTATTTTGAATCTTTCCTCAGACCCCTCTAATCTTGTATCTTGTTAGTCTTACGGATTTTAACATAAGGTTTTTGATGCCCTAGTTTTAATGTAAGTCAATGGGCCGTACAAGTTAAGGTTTGTGTTTCACACTTTTTTTTCACCTAATTTCCCTAGCTTGCTCGATCTGGTCCCATTTTTCTGGGCGAAGTCAGGATTTATTTCTGCCTCCCCGTGCCTTCATTTTAACTTGGGTCCAAAATGGTGTCAGTGTGCGGGGAGAATTTTCTTAACTCTTATAATACATGGCAGAACCAGAGCTAGAAACAAACTCGCCCCATGGACTTTTGCATAAGAGTTCAATTCCAAAAATGAGTCCGCCTTCGATGGATTTCATTTCCGATTTCAATCTCACCATTTTGGTGGGATTGGGTCATCAAACATTACATTGTATTGGAACTTTTGAAATTTCTAGTTTCGGATCCGGTCTTGGTTCTGGTTTTGATAGTGTTATTTATTTTAGTTCTCTGGTTCCTAATCTCATCCCAGTCCCACTCCCACCAGGTTTAAAAACTTACTAAGTATGGAGGGTTACCTCGGGAAGAATAGAGAAGTATGAAAGGTAACACTTGTAATGTTGATTCATATACCTTTTGTTGGTCTAATCCAAGGTTCTCTTGCAGGAGTAAACAATGTCAAGAGCATCCAGAGAAGTTTCACAAAAGTAAGGGCAAGTTGCAAATGGGGTAACAACTCAAGTGGGCTTAACCTTGGAGAAAAACTCCCTGGTTAAGCGCGCTTGAGCTGGAGCAGTACTGGGATGGGTGACCTCCCGGGACGGACCAGTGCTTCACCTCTGTGAGCATCACCTAGATGCAATGAGTGCTAAGTGGACCATTCGATATCATGAGAGATGGGTTCTTGTTGAACCACTACTCATGAAACATGGGTCAATGAGTTTGACTCGAAAATACACGGTTGAATCCTGATAGCAATATCATAATTTGACATGCTGTGGAAAAATACCTCCTACTTATGAAGCTCTAAGGGATTAAAACCAAAGAAGATTAAGGTGGAACAATTATCTTACACTTTAAAATATAAACACTAGGATGCCACTCTTATAGCCAACAAGTTAGATTCAAAAAGGGAAAACATCACATGTACTAATCTAGGCCCATTGAACTGTGAGGAGCTAATTGTAGATACTTTCTCAAAAGATGTGATTGGGAGGACTGAACGAATAGCCCAATTTGGGTGGGCACATGTCACACTCTTCCCTTTATCAGTCCAATTCCCAAAGCTAATACTCACAATAGCAAGGGCCTACAATCCTTCATCAAGATAGTGTACGAACCTCCAAGGGAATGTGATCATTGATCTATCTCCGTAGATAATGAGGTTCTTTTTCAATATACCTACCCCCAAGAACCCCAAGCAACTGACTTAAGCAGAAGCACTTTCGTTATTTAACAAGTACAAGGAAGCTAATAGGTCCCACCTGAACAAGAAGTGGTTGAGAACTGAGAAGAAGTCCTTAACCAAGGTTCCTAAACAACCCAAGAGGGGGGACTTCAAGAAGGAAATTGATGACCTTATCATGATGCTTTCTAGGGTGTTTGGAAAGAAATACTCTGCATACTTTGAGGACTAGATGTTTCCATTCATAGAAACCATTTTGGATGGTAGGAAATAGTTTGATTGGGGCATGATTTTGTCAGATAACTTGCACAGTCATATGCTCAAGGTGGGGCAAACAAAGAACATCTTCATGACCTCTTATGTCATATTCAAATGAAAGAATGGGCATATTCTGTAGACTTAATGTAGTGAGCATATTAGGGGAGGCTCCTAGATAAAAGAAGGCATGGGAGTACTATAATCAGTTGAATCTACAAACCTTTGAGCTACATTATAGAAGGGTTAATGATGCATTCCTTTATGTCATCATCAATCAGTTGACAAGATATCCTGGATATAGGATGAGTAGGGAGGCCATGGCTTTCATTGCTAAATGGGGACATTGGTACATCCAGTACCCCAATTTCTCTTATTTTAGGTTGGCGGGTTTTGATGGACATCCTTATCAATTGCCAAGATGTTGCAGTGATAGGATTGTTCTTATGGAGTTTATATCTCAGGCTATAGGAGTCAATACAAATTTTTCCAACCAACACAAGCGGGGATGCCACAAATTTCCCATGAAGTTGGTAGAATATTGTTGTGTTCACAATTTGGTTGCAAAGGCCAGTATGAAGAGTTAAGTTACCTAAATATGGGATTGTATACAACTAGGCACTATTTTGACCCGGAGCATAAGATGAACGGTTTAGCTCCCACCATTTTTTATAAGTATTATAACTTGTTAGAGGATTTTTGGATAGATTTACAAGATGATTATGATGTAAGGAAAATGAACTATGAACCACTTACTATCCCACAAATGATTGAATATGGGATAAAGGAAGATATTCCTAATACACTATCAGATGATGGTGTAGTTTTGGACCATGAATATGAAGCAAAAAATATAGGTACCAAGAGCTTGGACCCAATAAATTGGGATGAGGAAGAATTTATTGACATTAAAAAAGTTTCTAGGACTATAATGGATAGAAGAATCCAATGGGTGGTCATGAGGATAAAGGATCTAGAATCTCAATCCTCAAAGAAGATGAAGGCAATAGGCTAGCAGGGATTTAGCAGATCAAATTGTGGATTTGGAAGCAATTATAGCCATGATTGTGAATGAAGATGTTCCTGTAAAGGATGGTTTCCCTCTTGATGAACTAAGGAACAAATGGGATAGTAGATTCAAGAGACAATACAGAAGGGAGATGATGGTGATGATTTGTTAATTGACAGGTTCATGGATATAAAAGAGGTATTGAAGATTGCTTGGAAGGAGCTGGCTAAGTTGGATGATATGTAGAAATTCACCTTTGTTGAATTGAAAAGAATAAAATCTGAAGACAATTGGGTAGATGGGCTGGATATGGATGTACTTAAAATAGTATTGGATAGTTATGATGAATACCTACTTGAATAGAAGACAGTGTAATGAAGTAGCTATAGAATATTCTTTTTGGATGAAGCATCAAGTGGCACGACTAGCTAGGTAGCTCTCTCCTACTTTTTAGGATCATAACACAAGTTCAACTGAGGATCCCCAACAGTTCGAACTCCTCCCTTTTCCTATAGATTTTTTATAAGGATTCATCAGTTGTTAACTAAAGATCATAATAGGCAGTTGCCTCATTCAGCTCTAGTCACTCCTTGATTTGTGGATCTTCATTTTTGATGAGAGAAATTAGTGTTGGACTTGTCTATATGTATAATTTCTCTCCATGTTGTAAAGGTCAAATAGTTAAAGAAAGGATTAGCTACCTAAAGTGAGATCTAGGAATTTTACAACTTTTAGAAGTTTTTACGGTTTTTATGCAAAGACACTTAGACATTTTTATAAGTTTTCAATATAGTTTATGTTATTTCAAGATTTAGTTTTAATGGTAATGTTGGTGAACAATAGTCATTTGTATTCAATGAATATTGTGCATAAATGCCTTTTATTTGTTGAAATTCAATAGAAGATTCTGAATCTAAGGCTATTTTCATTGAGTTATCTATGAATGAGATCTCTTTGTGTTTATTGATCTATGAATTTTAATAATGAGCTAGTGATGTGTTCTTGTTTGATTTTGAAGTTTAGTGATGATGAATGATTGAATGTCTTGAATTTTCACTATGAATGAATGCAATGGTATAGATTACTTTGTGGATTGTATAATTTTATGGTTTTAGTTGTTTGAAATAAATTCTCATTATGAATTTTATATGTCTAAATTGAATGAAATATGTGTTTATGTTTTTCTATCCTAAGCTCTGTTCTATATTTTGATGTTTATTTACACCCCCCAAATGTTAGATTAATTTGTATTATGTAGTTTGTACCCTTTACCAGTAGGCCCCTTGAACATTACAGTTACATAGGCTACTAAACAACATCAACACAGTTGAGAAGCAACTACAGAGACCTTGGAAGATAGGTGGTTTTATATCGGTTATCTTTTTTAGGAGAAATAGAGTAGAAATATTTTGTTTTAACGTTGTTGTGTTACATTGACCATCAACAAAACTAGCACTAGAAGGAGGGCCTAGAGGAAGAAATTGGCTCGAATCAGGTCCTTTTCACCAGAAATGTTTGAAAGAGTTCATAGATCTGCTACGAATCTAGAACCGTTAGTTGAACTCTAGACCCCTGTTAGACCCAGAGCCCGTAGGGTTTTGATCCCACCACCGTTAACACCACCACTTACTCTACCTGGGTTTCCACCAATACAATAGGTAGTACAACCAAATCCACCACCATCACCACCACCTATGGCATTCTTTTCCAACAATCCTTCACCACTAGGAGTTATTCCTGGTGGCATACACAAAATGCCTAAGAACCCAGAGAAATTTGTCCCTAGGTACACTCATGGCGAGTCACAAAGTGCTAAAGAGAACATACAGGCATTCAAATATGCCTATACTCGGGCTCAAATTGCTCACCATGATGTTGCATGTAGGTTGTTTCCTTATTCATTGGGAGACATGGCTTACAATTGGTATCTAAATCTTCCCATCAGATCAATCTTGAGTTGGATGCACTTAGATGATGCCTTCATTAACTAGTTTCGGGTTTATGTCGATCCCACAATCTTATATCATTAGTTTTCCACTATCAGGAAAGAGCCATATGAATCATTACCCCTGTTTAATACCAAATTTTAGAGGATGTACAAGAGGTTACAATATCCATACTTGGTGGTTGAAAATATTGCTATCCAAGCTTACCTGAAGGACATAGATCCCTTGATTAGCCTATTTTTGTAGAGAGCATACCTCGCAAATGACATTGATTCTCTTTCCAAAGTTTACCACCTTGCTATTAAACTCTAGCAGCATATTAGTTCACAATCAGGAGGTCTAGGAGGGATTTTCCCTCCTCTAGGATACTCCCAGGTGCCTAATCCTACCCTGTTGTTTAATACAATCCTGAGGATGTCTCACTCTGCATACGGTCCTTTAACTAGGCTACAGGCTCCATCTCAACAGCTATTGTTTAGTGGTCAAACCCCTGACTCTTCACAACAAGCCCAAAATTCCCATAATCACGTCAAAGGATCTAATCCCATGACACATACATCAGCTACAACTACTGTAGAAAGTGAATGTACAACTCATCTGACAACGAAGTTGGAGACTCTGAAGAAAACATTGTCTCAGGTGACCAATGAGATGGTACAACTCAAGTATAATCCCCCTCAAAATCAAAATCAAAACCAAAATTACCAAAACCAGTGAGGGTATTCCAAATAGGGTAGTTATTCCAATCAAAATGCTAATCAAAACCAATAGAACTTTCAAAACTAGAGTCCCCCAATTCGAAATTACCATAACCAAATAGGGGATACAACCAAATATCCAATAACAATAGAGAATGGAACACTAGGAAAAACAATGGGGGAGTTTCCCATAACTATCAAGATGGTGATGACAACCACATACTGCAAATGTCGCAGATCTTAATTTCATGACAAATTGGTGTAGGCTACATGATACTGCATCACATTTTGAGGTTAACTGTCCCGAAATGGAGAAAATGGTTAATATTGCACAAGCTGGTGCTCCACTACAAGGTGCCCCCAACAAGAATGGTGGATCCACAGATAGAGCCATAGCTTATGAACTCTTTGATGAAGGATCCCCTTTCCCCAGACAAGAGTAAAATGAGCCAAAGGAGGATGTATATGATGCTCAATCCTTCCAATCCAAAGGGGGTCATTTCCTGAGGAATCAAGGTAAAGGACCATTCACCACATCTACTCCTCCCAACACTATAGTTCCACCCAATTAGAATTCATACAACAACCCACCTCCACCGAAAGGCCCACCTAAATTTCAAAATAAAGGTAACTCATCTTTTGTTCCTAAATATCAAATGAAAAATGACATGGAATTTGATTTTATTTTAGAGATGCAAAAACAAAAGACTTCATTGTCATTCTTTGATATTTTAAAGTGGTGCCCTACCCAATGGGACATCATGTTTAGAGCTTTGGAAGAAGCAGATCAGTCAAAAAGAAAGAATAAGGCAACTCCAGCCAGTGAAATGAATGTGGCCCTATACAAAGGTAAGACAGGGACCTCACCATTCCTTCTAAGCCTGAGAATCTTTAGAAAGAATTTGCATAATTGCCTCTTGGATTCTGGAGCATCAAGTAATGTCATTCCCTTTTCCATATGTAAAAATTTAGGGTTAAATCTGGTTTAGACTCATAAGAAAATGATACAGTTAGACAAAACTGAGGTTAATGTGGTAGGGGAACTAAAATATATTCATGTGTAGGTTGGATCAAACCCATGAATTGAGACCTATGTGGATATCCAGGTAGCTGATATCGCTGAGAAATATGGCATGCTTCTAAGCTAAGACCTAATAAAAATCATTGGGGGTTATTTATCCTTAGATTTCTCACACATGTGGTTGCCATGGAAAGGGGTAGCAACACAAATTAGGATTGAAAATGAGCCTCATCTCAAACATATGATCACTGAGTATGACTGTCTTAACAAGGTAGCCTATTTTGAAACCAAGATAGGAGTATATAAAAGAGAGGAAATCATGACATTTTCAATGTTCAATCCTGATAACCTACAACCTTTAGAACATAGTGATCCAATGACCACTGTCAACCAGCAAGTTTTAATTAGAAAATTGCAACAAGATAGGCTGGTTCTGGGAGAAGAGGTTGATCTATGGACTCTATTACTACCTAATTGGTGCAAAATTCATTACCAAAGTCATTCTAAATTGACATTTCAACCTTTTGTAGACATCCTGAACAATGTATGTTAGCCAGTAGAAACTTGTGAGTTCCAACCCAAAACACACTCGAATCAGTTTTCCTTTGACGCTAGAGATGCCACTATCTTCACAAGGACCAATAATACATAGGAAGAAGTCCTTCCCCCAATCGGACAAACTCAGGCTTCATGTTCTTCCTTGGGAAATGAGATTGTAGAATCTCGGGAACAGTTTGATACACCAGCCCCTACCAATCTTCCAATTCCAAGGGGGTTGTTGAAACCAATAACCAATTGTAAACCCACTAATCAAGATCAGATTCAAGAAGTGCCCACACATGTCCTAAATCTGAGTGAAATCTCTAGAGATCATCATTCACATCACTCCTTGTGTCTAGAAGTCTTAAACCAGTCCAAGCTGCCACCTATTTCTTGTGAACAATTACCCCTGGCTCGTCCTAGGAAAGAAATACTCGCCCCAGATCAATTATGGGTCCTCAAATTTGATGGTTCTAAGTCTAAATCAGGGAGTGGAGTGGGAGTTGAACTAACAAACCTGAAAGGAAAAACATACTTTGATTCTTACAGGTTGTAGTTTGGTTGTACCAATAATGTGGCAGAGTATGAAGCATTGGCTAGAGGATTGATGTTTCTGCATCAGAAAAAGGTTACAACTCTAATAGTCATGGGAGATTTTGAGGTCATTATCAAGTAGGTTCGCATTCAATACACATGCCATAACAAGAGGTTGGTTTCATACCGAAATAGAATATGGAATCTGATAGAAGACTTGAATGCCTTCGGGATCAAATTGATTCCCAAAGAAGATAACCAAATTGCAGATGCACTTGCTATTGCTGCTAGTACCTTAGAACCCATGCAATATTATAATTTGAAAATATTTTCAATGGAGTTAGTCTCAATCCCAGCCATTCTAGATAACGTTCAAAAATTTTAGGTCTTTGATGATGACCAGCATATACTTTCCTTCTTGGCAAGTTCAGACGTCTTTGAAGGAAAAATTATTGATGAATCAGACAGAGATTAGGGAGAGTGGGATCTAGAAACATGTGATGCATAAGGGATAATGAACCTAAAAATGAACAACATTCCTAAGGGAATGGTAGCATTAGAGAGGATCTTCGACTCTAATCCTTGAGCCCATGAAAACTGCCTACTGACACTGATGGAGGGAAATACAAGTCAGTCAACTTGGTGGATTTGGGCCTTGAGAGAAATGTCTTCATTGGAAAAACTTGTCCCAAACACATTCGAGAGAAAATACTGGCAGTATTAAAAGTAGATATAGCAGCAATTGCTTGGGGGTACAAAGACTTGAAAACCTTCGATACTTTGGTAATAACACATACCATCTCATTGAAACCCAGAGCAAATCCTTTCTACCAAAAGCAACACCTAGTGAATGCCTTGATTGAACCCTTAATTTAGAAGGAGGTGCAAAATTTGCTATCAGCAAGGATAATCTTTCCAGTAAGGACTTCCACTTAGGTCGCTAATTTGGTTCCCGTATGTAAAAAGAGTAGAGAAATCAAGTTATGCGTTGATTTTAGAAACCTTAACAAAGCTTCACAGATAGACAATTATCCTCTTCCTTCCTTGGATGAGGTGCTGAAAATAGTAAATGGTTCGCAAATGATGTCATTCCTAGATGGATATTCAAGATACAATCAAGTAATGGTCAACTATGAGGATAGGATGAAGACCACCTTCACTACCAAGTGGGGGACATTTTCTTATCAGAGGATGCCATTTGGTCTTATCAACGTTCGAGCCACCTTTCAGTGAGCGATGGATGTGGCATTCAAGGATTTGGTAGGTAAGTTTATTATTATATATATGGATTATTTGACTATGTTTTCAAAGAATAGAAAAAACCATGTTGCAAATCTATCAAAGGTCCTTCAAAAGTGCATAAGTTATGGAGTCTCCCTTAATCTGAAAATGTGTGTGTTCAGAGTTTTAGAAGGAAAATTACTAGGCCACATAATATCATAGAAGGAAATTTCAATTGACCCAGATAGAGTGGAATCCATTTTGAAACTAACCATGCCTGGTAGCAAAAAGGAGATGAGGTCCTTTTTTGGGAAGATAAACTTTGTGCGGAAATTCATAACTGGGTTTGTGGAGATCGTCAAACCCCTCAACAAAATGATGAAGAAAGATGCTAAAATTGAGTGGAGCAATGAGGCTAAATCTACATTCTCATAGATTAAACAGTCTATTTTAGAGGCATCGATTTTAACTAGCCCTGATTATCTAAATTCTTTTTATATATATTCTTTTGCATCTGACCATTCTTGTGTCGCTATTTTGACACAATGAAAAGGTGAAGGAGATGAAAGGCCAATTTCTTTGATGATTTCTCTATTCAAAAATGCTGAAGTTAGATATCCACCTTTGGAGAAACAGGCTTTTGCACTAGTGCGAGCTGTCAAGAAGTTTCGACACTATATCCTCTGCAGTCAAATTACTGCCATAGTTCTTGACCATGCTGTAAAGTCCCTTCTTATGCATATTGAACTGGGGGAGAGATGAGGAAAGTGGATGGAAATCTTACAAGAATTTGACCTTGAAATCCATCTGATGAAGTTAGTCTGAGGACAAGGCTTATCTTAGGCAATGGAAGACATTGATGCTAAGATTACCTGTCAAATGTATATGGTACAATCATTTACAGGCGATCCTTGGTATGTTGATTTGATCTTTTTGTTGCTAAATAACAAATGTCCAGATGAGATGAACACCACTCAGAAGAGAGCACTCAGGGTGAAGAGTTCCCACTAAGTTCTCAAAGTGGGAGCTTTATATCGAATAAAATTTGAGGGTGTTTATCTACGCTGCCTTGATCAGTAGCAACTGAAACAAGCCATAGCAAAATTTCATGGCAAACATGGTACTAGACATGGTTCTAATGATTCCATGGCACACCAAATTCTAAGATTGGGTTACTACTAGCCCCATGTGTTCCATGATACTCACCTACATGTGAGGACATGTCATACATGTCAGACTTTTGCATCTAGGGAACTCAATCTAGCAATGCCCCTACAACCGGTATATGAGGTAAGACCATTTTCCCAATGGGCATTAGATTTTGTCAAGGTAATTAACCCCAATTATTTTGCAGGTCAAAAATTTATTTTGATAGAAAAAAATTACTATACACACTAGACTGAAGCTCAGTCTTGTAAGAAAAAAACCACCGAGGTTGTCATCAAATTCCTTAACGAATGCATCGTTACCAAGTTTGGAGTACCATTTGCCCTGGTATGTGATAATGACCCTGCTTTCTCTTCCACAAAATTTATTCAATGGGAATATGAGCATAAAATTGTGTTAAAATATTCTTCTAATTACTACCCACAGGGGAATGGACTAGCTGAGTCTATGAATAAAAAATTGTTGGAAGTCATCCTAAGGATTGGCATACTCAACTCATATTTTCCTTATGGGCAGATAGAAATCGAATCAAGGCCGCCTTAGGAAACTTGCTATTCAAGTTAGTCTATGACCAAGACCTGGTCTTTCCTATCCATCTACAGATACTTGTTCTTAGGTTTATTCAAGAATTCTACTCAAATGATGATAGGATAGAAGTTAGGCTAACCAGTTTATTGAATCTAGAAGAACAAAGAGATGCTGCTTTACAACAGTTTTCTAAACATCAAGCTATTTTCAAATGTTGGTTTGACAAAAGAGAAAAAATCAAAGCTTTTAGAATATCTGACCTTGTACTATTATGGGATAAAGCCAGGGAAAAGAAAGGGGACCATCAAAAGTTTGACTGACTTTGCTAGGGTCCATATCAAATCACCGAGATCCTCAACAAGAATTCCTTTTAGTTGAGCACTTTAATGGGAGAGCCTGTTCCATTGCTTATAAATGGGCAGTTTCTCAAACATTATTTTGGCCCATGAGGGTCTGATGTTCTATTTGGATGTATATATGTAATTAGTTGGTTTTCTTCTTTTGTTTGTTTGTTTGTTTGTTTTGTTCATTTGGGTTATTGTTGTTGTTTGTGTTTCTGTTCTTTGTTTTTGTGGGTGACCTCTATTTGGATCTATTTCAAAATTTAGAGTGATTATTCAATGTATATTGAGGATACTAGGAAAGAAATTGGTTTAGGTATTTTTAGATATGTCTAAAGAATTTTTTTCATTTCAAGACCTATGTCTTATGTTTTTTTAAATAACAACCTGAAAAGTTAAGAACAAACAGGTGTATTGTAGATAATCTCATAGACCATAGCTGAATTTTTCACAAGATAGATAGAAACATTTGTTTACATGAAGGCCTATTTGTCTTAGGATAGTTGTATTCTTGATTTAGGTGAAAAATCTGGGTCCTGAAACTGTTATGAAATACATTGTAGTTCTCAATCCAAATTTTAGGAGGATACATCTAAGTATTGAGGAAAAGATGAAAGAGAAATTATTTAAGTAAGCCTATATAAAAGAAAAGAAAAGAGAGTCATTAACTAATGGAAAAACTCAATATGAGAAGGGTAATTCAAGTATCTCTACCGGGGCTATGGATGCTTGGCTGGTAGTAGAGCAATTCTTTGAGAGAACTAGAGGTATCTCTATCGGGGCTATGGATGCATGTCTGGCAGTAGAGCAATACCTAGGATATCGCTGCATGATAGTCATA
This sequence comes from Sequoia sempervirens, assembly GCA_007258455.2. NCBI lineage: Eukaryota > Viridiplantae > Streptophyta > Pinopsida > Cupressales > Cupressaceae > Sequoia > Sequoia sempervirens. The sequence continues at coordinate 1,511,214 of VDFB02000010.1, read as the reverse complement.
AGGATTCAACTCACATAGCCTAAATCTTTAATACGGTTATTTTTGGGATGGGAAGAACCTTTATAGAAATAGATACACTATACAGGAACACACTCAAATTCGATGTGGTTATTGCTGATTTATATTT